>KZ505654.1:2441999-2457799 GCA_002844005.1 Limosa lapponica baueri | reverse complement strand
TGTGGGGGCCGGTGGGGACAGGGCCCAGCTCCAGAGGTGACAATCCAGCCTTTGTTTCCTTTGTGCGGATGCCAGAGCAGGGCCGGGCTTTGCTGTTGCACAAAGGCATCTCTTGGTGGGGTTTGGTCCCTTTGTCCCCGCTCTCAGCCCGGGGCTGGGGATGGAGGCGGGAGATTGGTGTTTGGAGGCATGCCCTCTCTCTGCCGGAGGGTGCGGGGATGGCAGAGGGCTGGGGCGCGGGGGGCTCTGCTGGCGTCAAGGTTAGGGGGACTGGAGGTCACAGGGTGAGGAGCAGCATGTCCCCTGGCAGGGACATGGGCCCCACTGGGAGGTCCCATGCTGCGCCCCAGGCACTGCAGGGGTGTCCCGGGGCAGCAGAGCCTCCCACAGCTCCCACCTGGCACCCTGCTGAGGTCTTGCTGCTCTCGCTGGGGTAAGGCATCACCTGGAGGGAATAAGTGCAGACTGGTGGCTTGTCTGGGGGGGACAGAGGCCCCTGCTGGAGGGGCTTCCTAAGAGTGGGTGAGAGCAGCTGGGCAGCCTGGGTTAAGCCCAACTAGCTGCAGGTGGGAGGAGAGGGCTGTTTGTGCTCACCTGGCCCCAGCAGCCCCTGAGCGACCCCTGGTCAATGGATGCCAACGGTGGAGCCCGAGAAGGCTCCGGAACAAACCTGTGAGCATCATCTGTAGCACGCAGGCTGCACCGCTGGGGTCATGCCGCAAATACTTGTTTGGGAGGCAGAACCAGTCCAGGAAGCTCCCGTTGGGTGCCTGAGGCTGTAGGACACTGGGTGAAGCGGGCTTGGGGTGCCCCTGCCCACGGGGTCAGAAATATGTGCTCAGAAGGGGGTTGCTGACCCAGGAGCCCCCACTGCCCAAGGGCTGCTGCGTGCCCATTGCTGCCCGTCTGTGCAGGTACAGGAAGGCCGCGCTGAAATGGCACCCAGATAAAAACCCAGACAACAAGGAGTATGCCGAGCAGAAGTTCAAGGAGATCGCCGAGGCATACGAAGTGCTGTCGGACAGTAAGAGGCCATGGTGCTGTCTCGTGTGTCCCCCCTACCCCTTGAGGCTGCTCACCCTGGGGTGTCCAGCTGCAGGACTCACCCGGGTGGCATCCCTGGTTGTCCCCAGGAGGTAGCGGGTCTCTCCAGCTTTACCACCCAGCTTGTGGGCCTCGGTTACGTCCCCATGCATCCCCTGAGATGGCTCTTGGGAGAGATGCTGGGGTGCTGGCCTCCAGAGTGAGGTCTCCCCGGTGGGGCTGAGGCTTGCACATCTTCGCCTGGTGCCCTGACTTGGGTTTGGGACCGGTGCTGGTGCAGTGGGGGCTTATGCCACCCTCCTTCTCTTGCTCCCTGCTGTTCTGCACCTCCCTTGGCCAGGGAAGTGTCAGTGCTCCTGCCCCATGCCGGGCAGCCAGCTTCCCCACAGCCCCCTCTCTTCTTGCAGAGCAGAAACGTGATGTCTACGACCGTTACGGCAAGGATGGACTCATGGGGGCAGGTAAGTGGGCATTACTGCCCATGGCGGGGTTAGTGCAGCTCTGGACACGGCCCCATCTGAAGACCTGGTGTGGGTCTGCACCCCCCAGGGCTCCCCACCCTTCGGGGGTTCCCACCCTGGACTCCACTTAACTCTGAACCTCTTCCCTCCTGCAGGACCGGGGGGTTCCAGGGCCGATGCCGGGGTGCCTGAATTCACCTTCACCTTCCGCAGCGCTCACGATGTCTTCCGGGAGTTCTTTGGCGGGCGAGACCCCTTCGCTGACTTCTTCGGTGCGTGCGTGGCAGTGGGGGGACTGGGGGCCAGCTCTTGGGCACCTCTCTGGCCCTGGGGAGGCCGCTGGGCTTGGGGACAGGGCTCATGGCTGTCCCCGGTGGGGAGTGCCCATGGCAGTGCCCTGCTCCTGGCTTGCCAAGCCACAGGCGCAATGCTGATGGGGGGTGGCCCTGCCTTCCAGATGAGATGCTGCCTTTCTCTGAGCTGCGAGGACCTGGCCCACGGCACCACAGGGGAGGTCACTTCTTTTCCCCCTTCCCAGGATCCTCAGGTAGGGAGACACTGCATCCTCCTGCGCATCCTCCTGTCCCCTGCCTTCCTCTTGCCCCCCATCCTGGCACCAACTGTGTTGCTTCCTTCTCCAGATTTCTTTGCCTCGTCCTTCAGCTCTGGCACCGATGCAGGGCTGGGCTTCCGCTCCGTCTCCACCTCCACCACCTTCGTTAACGGCAAGCGCATCACCACCAAGCGGTGAGGGCAGTGCTGGCCCACCTCGCCCCTGGGGACCCTCCTCAAGGGCGGGTCTCGGACCCTGCAGCTTGCCACTGCGATGTTGTGGCTGCCTGGCCCTTGATTGTCCATCTGTCTGTCTGTCTGTCTGCAGGATTATCGAGAACGGGCGGGAGCGGGTGGAAGTGGAGGAGGACGGGGAGCTGAAGTCGATCCACATTGATGGTGAGATGTAGCACTGCAAACTGACTTGCTGGGGACTGGCAGTGCCACCTTCTGTCTCCCTTTCCCTTTGGGGACCCTTCTTCTTCTCCGGGGACCCCTCTCCTCCTTTGGGGTGGCCGGGGGATGCTGCACCGGGCTTGGTTTAGGGCTGAGCCCTGGTCAGCCCTGAGTTGGGGCTCTGCTGTGGAGGATTGGTGGGGTGGGCAAGAGTTGATGGGGCCCCATGCCAGCTCTGGGCAGCTGGAGAGGACATGACTCCCATCCCCTGCCCGTGTCCCTGCAGGTGTTCCTGACGACATGGCGCTGGGGCTGGAGCTGAGCCGGAGGGAGCAGCAAGCCTTCCCCAGCCCACGGCGCCCCTCGCCCCCGCCGACCGCCCCGCACCGGCCCCCGAGCTCCTCACCCGTCTGCCTCTACACGGACAGCGAGGACGAGGACGAGGACTTGCAGCTGGCCATGGCCTACAGCCTCTCCGAGATGGAGGCCGCGGGGCACCACCAAGCAGGTGGGCATGGCCCCAGTGCCCCGCCGGCACCGGGGGGCAGCCCCAGCACCCCATCCTCTGCCCGCAGAGCCCGCAGTCCCCGGGGGAGCTCGGAGCCGCTGGGGGCCAGCAGCCCCGCCACAGTGGGGCATGAACCTGCCCCCAAATCAAAGCAGTGGCACTGCCCCCTTCTCTGAGCTTGGGGCTGGGGTTGTGCCTGCCCTGATGTGGGGCAGGGAGAGAAAAGAGGGGCTAGGGGCTCGCTGCCTGGGGCCCCTGCCTCCCCAGTCAAGGGGGGGCGTCTCTCCTGCCCTACCTCCCTGCTGCTGCTCAGGTGGGTGGGTGGCTGGTGGCACCCCGAGGTGGGGGGCGCTGCCAGAGTTGGGGTGTGTGGCTGGGAAAGGGGCCCTTGGTGGGCTCCTGGGAAGAGGGGCAGCTTTCCGCCCTGGTTCCTGGAAGTGCAGGGTGCTTGCGGGCAGGCATGACCCAGCTCTGCCTGCTCCGCTCTCCCTGCCTGCCCGGCAGACGGGCAGGGGCTCCAGCTGGTGCCCCCCCCCGGCTGCTGCCTGCCCCTGCCTGGGCTGGGGAGTGCTGGGTCGGGCTCTCCCTCCTTGCAAGGAGGGGTGCGCGCGTAGGCTCTGCTCGGTGCCTTGTGTCTGTCTCTCCCCTCTGGATGCTGTCGCTCCTGCCTGTACCCCCTCCTCCTGTGTCCTTCCCCATCGCAGACCCTGCCTGGTCACCCCCTTCCCCATGCCTTGTACACTCTGCAGGGCACTGTCACCCCCGACCCCGGCTTGGCCTGGGGGCACTGTCCCTCCCTGCTTCCCGCAGCAGTAGTGACCCTCAGTGATGCTCACAGGCATTCCCACCTTCGCCATTGCCTGTGGTCCTGCCTTGGCTCTCCTCCTCCTGGGACTTTCCTCCCTCCCTTCCTGCCCCTCCAGCCCTGGGCCGAGGAGGGATTCACGGGTGCTGTTGTGTCCCCCCCCTCCGCTTGTCTCCCCAGGTGTGTTCTGAGGCCACTGCGCCCGGGGACCACGCACGCCCGCTCGCCCACGGAGGCTCTCCCAGCCAGGACTCCGCTTTGTCCCTGCACGGCCACCCCCTGCCACCCCCTTCCCCCAGCACCCTCCGGCTCCGTGGGACGTGGTTGGGGCGGGGTGGGCACAACAGGGCTTATGGCCAAGCAATACCTGGGGTGGGGGGAGATGCCCCGGGCACCACGAGGTGGTGGGGAGGGTGGTGGTGGAGGGGGGTTGCTGTAGATTAGGCTGCTGGGGGGTGCTGGTGGCAGGCAGTGAGGGGCAGCATGGCTGGGCTCAGCCAGTGGGGCCAGGGTCTGCCCCCCCCGCTCCTCGCTGCAGCCCCCCCTCCCTGACCCCTCTCTGCCGACAGCCATCAATAAACCTGTTTGCAGTAGCTGCTGCCTGCGGAGTGTCTCTGGGCTGGGGGGGCTACAGGGTGCCCCCCGTCTTTGCCTGCAGGCAGCATGGGGGATCTCGGCCCAGCTGCACTCAGTGGTCTGGCGGTTGTGGGGTGCAGGCTGTGCTCCTCCAGGGATGCAGGGGGGGTGGGCCCTATGCTCCCCCTGTACACACACACACACACACAGGCAGAGGCCAGACGTGGCTGCAGCTGCACGAACGCGACACGAGAACTTTATTCACATCAAGATACAAAATTATATTTCTCTAGAAATTTCTCTTCTGCTCGAGTGACGAGGCGGGGAGCACACAGAGGGGACCTGGGGCTGGGCCAGCCCCCCCCTGCACCCAGTACTCCCCCTCCGTGGGGGACCCGTGCCTGCTCCTGCCCCCTACTCTGGTACAGAGAAGGAGGGGGCTGATGCAGGACAGGCAGGTTGGGGTGCAAGAGAGCAGCTGGGGGAGGGTCCCCACAGGCCACTCCCAGCACCATCACCTGGTCCCCCTCTTCTGCAGGGGATGGGGGACACAAGCCCAGTCCCCTCTGCGGTGGCTGCAGGTGTGGTGGGGCTCCGTGCCCTGCCCTCAGAGGGGGGGCTTTATCTCCCTTTATCCCTGGGGAGAGGGGGGAGGGGGGAAGGGGGAGCTGGAGGGGGGGTGGGAACAGAGCCAGCAGCACAGACAGCGTTTTACGGGGAGAGCAGCCCCACGGGCAGGGCGAGGAGAGCACGCGAAGCTGGGGGTGTGTGTGGGGAGATGAGAGGGGGGGGCTCCTCGCCATCACTGGGGCAGTGCCTTCAGGATGGCGTTCACTTCCTCGGCCACAGCCGTCAGCGCGAACTCAAACTGGTCCTGGGGGAGCAGAGGAGGGGGCCATGAGGGTCCCTGCCAGCCTGGCCTTGGGGGCTGTGTGCGCTTAGGGAGGGAGGGGATCCCCAGTTTGGGGGTTACCTTGGTCTGCACCATGCCGGGCCGCTGGTCTCGGATGTGCTCCAGCGTAGCAGCTATGTCTATCTCCTTCACCCCTGGGGCAGAGGGGGAAAAAGGTGCTAGGGAGGGGGGGGCCACAGGCTGGACCCACTGCCCTGCACCCCCCAGCCCAGTGCTGGCCCATGCCTACCTTTGGCCATTCGGTTCAGGACCATGTCGACGAGGATGTATGTCCCAGTCCTGCCTGCACCGTCACTGCAAGATACCCACGCTTGCACCAGGGACTGGGACTGGCCAGCAGATCCCAGCCTCGCAGCCCACCACCACCCCTCCCAGCCTGTTCCCCCCCACCTCCAGCCCCAGCAGTACCTGCAGTGCACGATAATAGGGCAGGAGCGACCCCGGTAGCATTTGTTCACCTTCCTGCAAGGACACAGAGGGACCAGGTCAGTGCCCTGCCATACTGGGGACAAGGCTGCGCTAGGTGGCCCTTGCTGTGCCGAGCCGGGGGGGGACAATGAGCACCCCACGATATGGCCCTGGGGGTCCAGCACATGGCTTCCCAGCAGTGCTAGGCATGGGACAGGGACCAAAGGTGGAAAGGGGCTGGGAGAGGAGCCCGGCTCCCTGGGTGCCCAGCCTAAGGAGGGGAGCAGTGGCAGGACCCCCTGAGGGAGCAGGTCTGGTCCGGTGGGGGGCGAAGCTGGGGGCCAGGCGCCGGCGGGGCTCCCGGCATGCTCCATGCAGCAGGCACGGCTGCCAACGATCACTTTTGTGACTATGCAACTGGAGCCAGATTACTAGCTGCAAATCACAAAAATGACGCCGGCAGCTGCGAGAGAGAGACAGAGACAGACAGAGAGACAGAGAGAGCGTGAGCGGGACGGAGAGGGGGGCGACGTGCCTAAGCAGGGTCCCTGGCCCCACACGGCCTGGGGGCAGGGACCAGCCAGCCCCTGGCAGGAGCCCACCACCACCCAGGGACCCCACAAAGCCCAGCAGGTACTGCCTGCAAACCTCCTGGGAACAGTCCCGGCCACCCCAGCCCCCTCCCCAGGCTATCTGGGGACCTGCTGCTAGCTGTAGGGCATGGAGAGCAACGGGCCACCACTGTTCAAGGCTGGCTGCAGGGCTTCTTCTTGCCCCCATGGCTGGGGAGGGTGCCAGGCAATGCCATCCCCCCTCCCAGCTCCTCGGAAAAGCACTTTCCCACCCTCCCCACGAAGGCTGGAAGGCCCTGGCAACCTCAGCTGGAGGCTTCTTGCCCATCAAGTTCTGCCCAGCCTCATCCCAAGCTGGCCAGAGCCTGGTTCTTCCGCTCCCCCCCCATGCACAGCAGCCCCACCTCCCCCCCCCAGCCAGTCCATGCCACAGCCCTGACCCTCATCACGCCAGCACCGATGTCCTCGCCCATCAATCCCCTGTGGCCGAGGCCACCGCTGGCTCCCGGGGGGCTGGCACGGCACTGGGTGGGCACTCACCTGCGGAAGTCGAGGAGGGGCCGGGTGGTGGCCGGGATGCCCTCGGCCGGCCAGCTGAGGAAGTGGAACTGCGTCAGGGTGCGGGTCTCCTGCGACTGCACGTTCTTCAGGTAGAAGCTGCGCACCAGGAAATCCTCGCACCAGATGTGCTCCGACACCAGGTTCACCTGCCCGAGAGAGGCAGCCGGTGGGCGAGAGGTACCCCCCCCATGCTACAGGGGCTGGATGATGCTCCTTGCCCTGGGCTACCAGCCACACTTGCCTCGTAGATGTGGTAGAGAGAGGAGCCTTCATCCGGCCAGTAGCGGTCACACTGCTTGACGCTGTCCTCGGCCAGTGGGCTCAGCATGACGATGACAGTGCAGCCATGCTCCCACACCATCTGCGGGCAAGGCGTGGTGGGTGTCACCGCTGGGTGACAGCCCAGGCCGGAAGGTGCTGTGCCCTGTCTGGTGAGCAGCACCCAGAGGGACCCTGACACCCTGGTACAGCTGGGTGATGCTCACCTGCCAGAAGTCAGCAATGGTGTGGGACAGTGGCCCCTGTGTGGCGATGTACGCTGGCATCCGTGGGTCGTGCTCGATCTGGAGCGGGAAAGGGGGTGTCAGACTGTGTGGTCTCAGGCCAGGGGTCAGTGACACCGGGAGGAGCCAGGGGATACTCCAGGGGTGATGGGAGTGCTGGGGAGGGAGCTTTGGGCACTCCACAGACAGGAGTGACATGGATTTTAACCACGTCTGAGCAACGGGGGCAAGCACATTGCTCACATCTGTAGCCCACAAGAATGTGAGCTCAGTCCAGCTCTATCTCAGAGCAGGAGCCTCGCCTGGGCTGAGCCCGTCATGGAGCGGGGTGGCAGGGCAGGAGTCCCCGGTGATCACTCACGATCGGACTGGCGTTGATGAAGTCACTGCGGGACGGGTTGCTCTCAGCTTTCAGCTTGATCCGCACGTGGTCATCTGGGGAAATGGAGACCAGAGGAGACGGTGAGCACCCAGGGAAGCTGGGGGCAAAGCTGCACCGCAGCCTGCCTTGGCCCCAAGCACCCCCATGCCCCAGGGGCTGGGATGCTCACAGGGCACATAGTCAGGGTTGCGGTTCTTCTTCAGGTTGGCTTCGCTCTGGGCAACAGAGCAGACGCTGGGCTCAGCCTGGTAGGCGCAGAGAGCCTGCCACTCCTTGGCCAGCCGGTCCCGGTTGCGGAGGTGGTCCTCCATGTAGGCCTGGGGGAGAGAGGCGAGGGTCAGCCTGGTGGCTGTGGGGGTACAGTAGGGTGGGGAGGGGGCCTACTGCCCTGCCAGGCCAGCTCACCAGGATCATGTGTCCGGTGGAGATGTCCATGTTGGACTGGACGGGCTCCTCGCACCAGGAGGGTGTGCTGCTGTGGGAGCTGGGGCTGGGCTGTGGGGCGTCGCTGAACTGGGACGAGACGCTGCTGACTCGTGAGGTCTCCGCTGGTGCCGCCGGTGCCTCAGAGCGGCCAAAGAGTGACTTGGCAGCCATGTGCTGGCGGCACAGCTCCTGGGAGAGCCCAACAAGAGCCATGTCCCATGGCTGCAGCACTGCCAGGGGCAGCCCCGAGCATCCCGAGTGATGCTGATGTGGCGGTGCCACATCCCCTGGGGTCCTGCATCCCACGGGGCCCTACCTGGTACTCGAAGGTGGTGTCGGCAGCACCCTCGGGGCCCAGGGCAGCCAGGCGCTCCTTCTCCCGCTGCTTGGCATGGCGCCGGAGGCAGAAGGCCGCGGCAGCTGCGATAGCAATGCCTGCCACGCAGGCCAGCGCGATGAAGGTCAGCAGCACCGAGTGGAAGCCGTCCCCAAAGCGGGACGGGCGTGAGTAGGCAGCAGCCTCATTTCGCTGGGGGCAAAGCCAAGCAAGGGTTAGCGGTGGGCATCTGCATGGGGCTGGGGGCGGGCAGAGACCCCATTCTACACGACATTTGGAGTTGCTGGGGACTAAAGCAGAGCAAGGAAACTCAGGGCTGGTCTGATTCTCCCAGCACCCTCAGCTGGGGCAGAGCTGGTGTCACTGGGGTGACTGGGCATCCCACCTGCGTATCGCATGGGGTGTTGCTCACACTGGTGTCCCTGGGGCTGCAGAAGGGGGCAGAGCCTGGCCAAGCCCAGGTAGCAGCGACCTGTTGGCCCCCTGCTCCCAGCACCCAAGTTGCTCGCTGGGGCACCCCAGCCCAGGCTGTCCCCCTCCAGGGCTGGCAGTAGCCCCTCAGAGCCCAGGTTCAATGAGCTCCTGCCAGGTCAACAAGGGGCAGATTCAGCCCAAGGGGTTAATGGCAAAGGTTGGGCCACTGCAGCAATTGCTGCTCCCAAGGAACTTCCCCAAAGGGAGCTGGGTCTCCCCTGCAGCCACTGCTCCACGGCAGGACACAGGGGGATGTGCCAGCACTGCCAGAAGGCTGGTTCCATCTCCCAGCTGCGGTGGCTGGGGGACAGGTCCTCCCCATTGCTATCCTCAGCCACGACACAGAGCAGCACCTGCCACCTTGAAGGCAGTTGCCTCCAAGGCTCCTTCCCTGTGGCTGTGGGGGGACAGCCCAATCCGTGCTAGTCCCGTGCTGGGACAGGATGGTACTGAGCCCTTGTTGGATGAGACACACACGCACCCCCTCCTCCCCAAGTTAGAGACCCCGAAGGGCCTTGTCCCAGAGCCGCTGGTGGTCAGGATGTTGCCCACCGCCAGCCAGGTCCTGGGGCAGCACAGGGATGCTGGGGCAGCACCGGCCACCAAATACCCTGTGCCCAATGAGGCGTCAGAGCCCAGCATTACCTCACTGCTACAGCCTCCCATTGGCTGCGAGCCTGATGAGGTTACCGAGGGAACACTGCGTCATCATCACCTACATCACCATCATTGCCTGGGGATGCCCCCACCTCAGGGGTCCCCGCTGCAGCCTGCTCCCCAGCCTCACCAGCCCCAGCACCTGGGGACCAGTCTGACCACTGCCGGGACCTGGCCAGCCCAGCCCAGCAGCCAGGAGTACCCCCCAGGGCCAGCACCTCCCCGGGACACCCAAGGAGGAGCAGTCCTGCAGCCCCTGGATGCGCCAGAAGGTCTGGAGGGACCAGCAGGGCTGGGGGGACAGAAGGGACCTGTTTCCCCAAGGGCTGCCCTGCATCCTGCTGTCCCCCTGCCTCTCAACATCCCTCCTTCCCCAAATCTTGCACCTGTCTCACTGAGTTCAGAGCCCAGGGAGGGGGATGAAGGAAAAGCACAAGCTGATCTGGACTGGGGAGAAGAGGGCTTGCAAAGCTGCCTCAGCCTCCTCCGAGCTCCAGTTCCGTCATCTCTGCCATCTCTCCCAGCTCCTGACACTTGCCACATCAAAAGGCATTGCCATAGTGACGCTCCACATGTTGCTGATGGAGACAGGTTGCCACGGTGGCCAGGCCACCCTTTTCTTCATGGCCTCCTCCTCCTCCAAGGTCCCCCTTTCCTTCCTCCCTGCCCACAGCTACGGCCACAGGGCAGGAGGGACCCTGGTTTGGGGATGTGCTGCACCACTTCCCCTCCCCTGGCTGCAAACACAGGAGCTGGGCTCAGTCCCCCATCTCCAGACCCTGCTCCCCTCCCCAAGAGACTGTTCCTGGAGGTCCCCAGAGGAGCACGGGGAGGGAGTGCCCCTCTCCAAGCAGATGGCTCATGCTCCATCCCTGCCTCCAGCTGCTTTGCCATTCTCTGGGGGCATGATGGCATTTTGCCTGCCTAGCTGTGGTCTCTAGGGTGCTCTGGGCACAGCCCAGCGCTGGGGTGCTCAGGCCACAGCTAAGACAGGGTGCACAGGCTGGAGGGAGGTGAGGATGACTCCTGGGTGGGTACAGCCTGCAGCCCCCCAGTCTTGGATAGAGGGGGAAAGCCTCTGTCTGGGAGAGCCTACCAAACCACCTTCAAACCCTGTGGAGCTTTTGTTTTGGAAAGAGCCAAACACCCTGGGGGTGCAGGTGGCTGGGCAGCATCACTGGGTGATCAGCTGCTGGGTGAAAGTGGGGGGTGTGGTGTGTCACTGGAGCAGTCCTGCTCTGGCCTGTCCCAGATAAACCAAGTCTGTCTCCAAAACAGCAGCCCAAACACTGCTCAGAGCCCTCTGCTTCCCAGCTGCCCCACAGACCCACAGGGACACTTTGCTCATGAAGACCCCTGTGCCCCAGAGCTGGGACACGGTGCGTTTCCCAGCTCGTCCCCAGCCACCCCAGCCCCGAGGGACGAGGGACTGCCTTGCTCCTACCTCTCCCACTCCTGTTTGCACGATCTTCAAGCCCATCTCTGCCTCCAGCTCTGCCTTCACTTGCTCTGTGGATGGAGAGGAAATGGTCAGTGGGGTGACTCCCCACCACCCAGGAGACTCCCCCAGAGACAGAGCCAAGGAATAACCCTGACAGCTGCCCACCCCACGACAGCTCCCCAGTTCAGCCAAGGGCACTGGGATGTGTGGTCGGAGCCCCCTCTTCCCAGTCCCTGGGAAGGGGCACCCCACAACTCAAGGGGAAGAAGAGAGGAGCAAAACCAGGGGGACCCAACTCACCAGCCTGGTTGGCCACATCCGCCAGCGAGAGGTTCTGGGGGTTCTGCCGGATGCGGAAGGTGAGCGCAGGGCCCACGACACTGCCAGAAAGGGGAACACAATGTGAGACCAGGGAGCACAGACCCCCTCCCCATCCCCACCACAGCCTGGTCCCTCCTCCCAGCCCCCCACCCAGGGTGGCTGTGCATGGCCGGGGCTGTGACAGCAGCATCCCACAGTCCCACTGCCCTCACCTGATGTTGATGAAGCTGGCTGTGGAGAGGTGGAGGTGCTTGGCAAGAAGCTCCAGCAGCCGCACGCCAGCAGCCAGCCCCAGGGGCCTGTGGGGACAGTGGCAGGGTGAGGAGTGGGCAGCAGGGTCAAGGAGCGGGCAAGCGGGGGCAAGCCAATGCTCCCCATGGCTGAGGAAGGGGGACAGGCAGGCTCAAGGAGTCCCACGTGTGCAGGGAGGGCTGTGCTGGCTGCAGGGGTGTCAGGGTGGGCAGGAGGTAAGAACACAGGGATGCATGGTGATGGGGGTGAGCTGACACCCCCCACCCTACACACAAGCAGTTGTGCACACACACTTGGCTGAGCCCATCCCAGCAGTGAGCTCTGGCCTTGGTGTGGGCTGAAAGAGGAAGGCTTTAGGGTGGGACAAGGGCTGCGGGCGGAGAGGGAATGGGGGAGCTGAGCCCACTGGAGACCCGACCCCACCAGAGACCTAAACAGGCTCAGCCAAGCACATGGAGCCGTGACAGCCAGCAAGGGGGTACACAGCCCCTCCACACACACACCCCACCTTGCCCGACCCCCGGCTCTCACTTCTGGTCCGTGACGATGTAGCCGTACTCATCCGGAGGCCTCGTGCTCCGCTGTGCCCCGCCATCCTTTGCCTCTGTGTAGCTCTTCTTCTCCACCGTGATCTGCTTCCCAGGGCCAAGCGCGTCTCCACCGTGTCCCCGCTGTGGCTCAGCCCGGGGGGCTGGTGAGGATGCTCCCCTCGGCCCATCCCCTGGGGAGCTGCTGGGTGGGATTTTGGGGAGCGGCACTGTGGAGGAAGGGGGCACTGGCTCCTCTCCATGCTGCATGTCCCCCTCTGTCACCTGGAGGGAGGGAAAGGGAGTAGCTGGGACCCCTGAGGAGTGCCTTGGGGGGTTGCCCCCCCACCACACACACATCCCACCTGTGGTGTGGCACCTCCTCCAGCACCACCCTGCTGCAAACCCACCCGTTTCGCCGTGGGCACTTCGGGACCAGCAACACCTGCGAAGGAGAGAAACGGGTCCTGTGGTACCCAACCCGAGAGGCAACACCCCCTATACTGAAACAGGGTGTGCTGGCACCCACCGCTGCCAGTCCCGTCCCTGTGCCCCTCTCACCAGAGCTCTGGAGCAGCTGGAGAAGGGTGGAGAGGCTGCTCAGCTGCTGGGGGCTCAGCTCCGGCAGCCCCAGGCCATAGCTGGCCAGGAGGGAGGCCAATCTCTTCAGGGCAGCATCTGCAAGAGGACACAGCATCAGGTTGGATGCTCTGCATCCACATGGGGACCACGGGCCAGGGATATAGCAGCCAGGGAAGGTGGGTTTGGGGGGATACGCTGCCTGCAGGCACAAAGCCAAAGAGGAGGGAGAGTCTGGGCCACAAGGAATGTGACTGTGGGGACAAGGTGGGGGTGAGGGATGGTACCTGGCTAGAGGACATGGTACCTGTCTGTGTAGGGTGTGGCTGGGTGGCCAGGGACACTGGCTGTTCCCTCTCCTCCATGTCCCTGTAGTCACCGGGGAGCCGCAAGCTGTGCTGGAGCCTGGTGCCGGCAGGGTCCGGGCGACTGGCTTTCTCTCTGGGCAGGGAGAGCATGGCCAAGTCCTGGAAGAGATGCCCCCCGTCCGTTCCTGGCTGCCCACCATAGGAGGGCACAGGGGCAGCCCCAAAAAGGGCCTGGGCAGGGACCCGGCCCAGCAGTGAGGTGGTCTCGGGACTCTGCCTGGCTGAGCTGCTGGGGAGTTGGTGAGGACCGTCCTGGTAGCCAAACTGCAACCAAAACACAGAGCCGTCATGGTCAAACCCCACAGGGGCCCTGTCACCCCATGGGCACCCCAGCAATCAGCAGAAGGAGGGTGCTGGAGTGCAGCAGCTCCCTGCCCATCTCTACCTTTCCACCTAGAAGGGAGCTCACCCCCATGGCTTACTTTGTGGTAGGAGTAGGGGTTGAGCAGAGCCTCCTCGTAGCCCAGCTGGGGCTGGGGGGGCAGCAGGAGTTGCTCCAGGTACCGCTGCACCAGGGGGGAGGGCAGCAGCGGTGGTGGCTGCCCCAGATGCTGAGCTGCTGGCAGGCCGGGGTCTGCAGGGAGCGGGGCTCGCCGGGGGGAGCTGCGGAGGGGCAGGAACCTCGGAGGCAAACAGTGCTGGGGTGACTCACCTGGGTACAGGGGAGGTCCCCCCCAAAACCCCATTTTGGGCTTTTTGGCAAAGCCCTCACTGCCCTGCCTGGCTCTGCTTGCAGGCTGGTGGCTGGTGCTGCCCTACCTGTCCCTGGCCGCTGGCTCCAGCGAGGGCGGCGGGCGGAGGCGGGGGATGCGTTCCATCTCCTGCGAGATCACATACTGGGTGATGCCGTCCTGCCACGAGAGCCCTGCCACAGAAGTGGGCTGTGAGTCACAGAGGAGGCCTGAGGACCATGGGGCGAGCCCACGGGAGGCCACCCTGGTGTCCTGACCCTGTATCCCATGACCTGGGCCAGGAGGACCCTAGACAGTCCTGATACCCCCTCCTCATTGGTCTGCAGTGACACCTCCCTCCCCTACCATGCTCCCCCCTTCACCTTGTGCCATGAGATGCCGTAGGACATCCTGCAGGCGCTGGAGCACGGGAGAGGTGACCTGGAAGTAGGGTCTGTCCTGCACGGAGCCCACCTGGCACTGCCCAAACAGTCCATCTGCAAGAGAGGAGGAGGCAGTGGGGCTGAAGGGATGAATGCCCGGTGGTGAGGGTCTCCAGGCACAGCGCCCCCCCCCCGCACCCCTGTAAGTTCCCCTGTAAGTTAGCCCTGCAATCTCTGCATCCCCTCGGGAAGGAATACAGGGTCCCTGGACCCCCTGCTAACCACTTACCCTGCACACACACCTCCTGGGGGGAGCACAGCCTCCGGTCAAACAGGCAGCCTGGGACAGACAGACAGAGGCCAGTCAGCACAGCGTCCAAGGGGGGCTCCCATGGGGTTTGCTTATCACCAGCTGCTTGGGGACTCCCACTCTCCAGGAAAGCGCCACAGGGGTGCAATGTTGTGAAGGTGTGAGTGGGGTACAGCCTGGTAGCCCAGGGCAGGGCCTCGGTGCCAGCTTTCCCCTTGCCTCAAAGCCAAGATGGGGGCTGTGTACTGAGCCTGCCCCTGGATTTGTGCAGCAGGGGGAGGCCTGGAGCTTTTTGGGGTGCTGGCAGTCAGAAAGGGAAGGCTGAGGGGGCAGAGAACTGCAAGACCCTGTCTGTTGCCCACCCACATGTGGCACTACAAGGTGAAGATGCAGCCCTGTACCCTGTGACACCCACTCTCCCTGCGAGGGGGACCCCAAAGCACGCATGCAGCAGGGGAGTGGGGATGTTTCTCCACCCCCTTCGGGGGGCAGCACTTGGGCAGGGGGCGGCTTCCCCCTTCTTCTCCCCCCCTCCCGTCTCGGTCCAAGACCGTCAGCAGCGAGACGGCAGCAGGCGATGACTCAGCCCCGGATGGCGAGGAAGGAACGAGAAAACAACCGGGGGGAGGGGAGGGAGGGGCCCGCCGAGCCCGCCGCGGGAGAAGGGGGCAAGTGGGAACGGCGGGACCGGGCGGGCGCTGTCCGCGGTGCTGAAGCGTCGCAACCACCTCCCGCTGGGACGCTCCGCTCCGCTCCGTCGGGAGGGGCGGCGGCCCCGGCCCCGGGAGGCTCCCCTAGGCAGGACGGGGCTCGGCCGCAGCCTCTCCGGTAGCGTCCCCGCCTGCTGCCGGGACCCGTCCCGGCTCTCCTGGGCCCGCCGGCGGACGAGGGACGCAGCGGCCCCGGGAGCCCGGTCGTGAGTCAGCGGCCACCGGGGCCGTGCCGTGCGGGGGGGGAGCAGCAGCACCCGGGTCCCCGAAAACCCCAGGCAGGGGCCGAGCTGGAGGAGAGCAGGTGCACCGGCCCGCCCTCGCGTCCCGGGCCGGGACGCGCTTACCGGCGGAGGGCGGCTAAAGGGCGCCGGGGTCCCGGAGGGAGCCGCCGCTCAGGACCACTGCCCCGGGCTCCCCATCCCTACGGCAGCCCCAGGCACTGGCTTTGCCCCAGGCGGAGGTCTCTGAGCGAGCACCGCGCCGCTCTCGTCTCGTCCCACCGGCCCCGGGGGCGGCAGCAACTCTCCAGCCGGCGGGGTGCCCCGGGGGCAGCCCCAAGAGAGAGGCGGCCCCGGTACCAGTGACGCACCCACCACGCCGGTACCAGGCTGCCCTCTCCCGCTCCCCACCAGGGGCCAGGCGCGGATGCTGTCACAGCGC
>KZ505654.1:2422918-2434040 GCA_002844005.1 Limosa lapponica baueri | reverse complement strand
CAGCTGCCTAGGGGTGCAAGTGCTCAGGGGAACACATGTGCTCCCAAGGGCTGGGTGTTTTTGGGGTGAGTCACTGGTGTAAGCCAAACTGCAGCCCTCCCCCCCCACCCCATTGCTGGTCCCCTGCCTTGGCGCTGCCCAGCCTTCACAGAAAACAAGGCGCAAGCCCTCGCTGCCATGTTGGGGACCAACGTCCCTGAGTGACAGCGCTGCACAGGGGTGCTGGGAGTTGGCATGGTGGTGGGCAGACCCCAGCTGCCTGCCAGCCCCAGTTGGGGAACAGCCTGGGCACATCTAGGGGATGGGACCCCTGGGCCTGGCACGGATCAGGGTGGCTCCTGCCCTTGGCTGGGTCCCCTGAATGGGCTGGGCGCAACAGTGGGGTTTTGGGTTTCTATCAGTGCTCGTGCATCATTTCCCAGCAGGGTCCTCCTTTCCCGATGATGGGTGTGTGGTCTTAGGAGGGACGTGGCAGCCTGTGAGCAGTCCATGGGACTCAGGTGCTCTGTGCCAGCTGGATTCCCAGCTCCTGAGTCACCAGCGTGGGCACCCTGTTAGCCGGAGACTCCGTCCGTGTCCTGGGGACTGGAAACTGGCTGTTCTGCTGCCCCTGACCCTGGGACCTGCCGTGCTGGGAGCTCACGACAGTCCTGGATTTATGCTCCCAGCCCCCAGCACCTGCCTCTCCCCCCTCCCGCAAAAGGAGACGAGCCCCCCCACCGGCTGGCACCCCGTGAGTAGACAGCTGAAGGGTCTCCATGTCAACCACAGCCACCACAGCAAAACACAGGGCCAGCGCCCCGCTGAGACGGGACCAAGCTGGGAGCAGGCACCCGGCACCTTGGCTCGGAGCTGGACAACAATGTCCCTGCTGGGACATGGGTGTTAGGCAGCCGTCCCCCAGACCCTCCCACTAGCATCACCCCCCTGCTGCTGCGGGCACCCAGCTCAGGGCCGGGTGCTGCCTGGTGGTCCCCAGGCCATTCCTCGGGGATATCTGGGGACATTTGCAGCGTGGATGCCTGGAGCCCATGGCCCCCCAAGCCGGTGGCTGCCTGGAACGGGTGGGTGCCCACAGGACGTGGGTGCCTGGGGCAGATGGGTCCTGAGGGGGGGGTGGGTGCTGGAGTGGGGGTGCCTGGATCTGGGGTGGCCAGAGCAAGGGGTGAGTGGCAGTGCCGAGTGTGGCCCTTAGCCAGCCCAGCGAGCAAAGGGCAGTGCCTTGGCATGCCGCAGCTATTCCCGAGGCAGCGGGGCTTCCAGAAAAAGCTCCCGCTGGCTATTTCCGGGTGGGCTCTGACTCACCCCTGGCTGGATGCCGGGGGCTGCACAGCACCTGCCACGGCCACCCCCCACCCTGTCACTGCAATGCTGAGAAGGCACTGCTCCTGTCCCCATCCCCCTCTGCCCCACAGACCCCTCAGTGCAGCCGGGAGCTAAAGGCAGCCCCCAGAACAGGCACCAGCTCCTTCTCAGTGTGTTTTCATCCTGCTGATGGGCTCATGTGTGTGCCCACGGGTGCCTGGCAGGGGCAGGAGCGGTGGGGGCAGGACACTGTGCCCCCTCCCACATCTCCTGGCAGCCCAGGGTGGGGTGCCGTGGAGGCTTTGCTCCGGGAAGCGTTCCCTGGGGCAGAGGGTGGCTCTGTGGATGGGCAGCCAGAGCTGAGCCCTGCTGGAAGGGGTTAATGGAGAGATGTCCCAGGACAGAGCCTGTAAACACAGCAGGAGCTCCAAGGAAGTGCCACCCCCTTGTCCTGCTGCCTGCCAGGCTGCCTGGACCCCCTCCCTGCCCGCCCTGCCGGGATGAGCGCAGGGATGGCACCCATCGAGGCAGCTCCCCCCAATCCTGGCCCACGTGTCTGAGCATGGGAAAGTGAAGTCACTGCCTGGGCATTGCTGGAGGCTGAGCGAATGGCCACCATGCCTTACATGAGCCGCCAGTGATGCAGCGGGTAACCGCTACCTCATCTCACTGGCATGGGTGATGCTATCGAGGCCTGCGGGAGGGAAGAGAGACACCCCAGCATCCTCATAGACCACAAGAGCAGCCAGTCATACCTGTTGACCATGAGGGCAGCTGGGGACCCCTGGGATCTCCATGGCCACGGGGGCAGGTGAATGTCCCCAACCTGCCCCTGAGCTGCAGGGATGGGTGAACATCCCCAGCATCCCCACGGATCACAGGGCTAGCTGGAGATGAGTGATGGGGGCAGGCATATGCCTCGAACATCTGCATAGACATGGAGGTAGCTGGTCTCCTCCAGCATCTACATGGCACTGGGGGCAACAGGTCACCCCCTGCATTCTTGTGGACCATGGGAGTAACAACTTACCCCAAGGACTTGCATAGACCCAGGGGGGCAAGGAAACAACCTCAGCATCCATTCAGGTTTATGGGGGATAGCTGGACACCCCCAGCATCCACACATGCCATAGGGGCAGCCAAGCACCCTCAGCATCCCTGTGCCACTCAGAAAAAGGCCATCATCCCCATCATCCCCACCACCCAGGGACACAGTGGTGGGGGGGACCATGGGCAGCCAGACAGGCTGTGTGCCCACGCTGCCAGCCCTGAGCCCTGGGTTGGGCAAAGGCATGGGGGCAGCTGGGGTGAGCAGCAGGTGGGGGGGCTGCATCCTGCAGGGCACCCACCAGCTCCTGGGACCCCATTGGGCTGGCCTGGGCTACGGTCCAGCCAAGGAAGGAGAACTATCTCCTATTTAGACAATAGCACGCGCCCTGGGTCCGTCAGCGCCGGGGAATGGACCGCACGGTCCTTCCCTCTTAGGGTAAAGGCGCCTGGGAGGCTCATGGCTGTAAAAGGAGCGGGATGGAAGGAGACAGCCAGGGGCCAGGAAGGAGGGGGATGGACACCCTGGCTGCTTCATTCCCATCCCTCAGCTCACCCCTGAGCCAGGGCCAGGCGTGAGGGGGGGCGCAAGGGCCCTAGTGGCAGGGTATGGGGCCGAGGAGAAGCCAGTACCCCGTCCCCGCATCCTGCTCGGCTCCAAGCCCCAAGATGCCCACAGCCTGGGGAGGCTGTCCCCGGGCAGCTTAAATCCTGGGGGAGCAGCGGGGAGGGAGGGCCGGGGAGGAGGGGCGGCCGCGGGATGCAGCTGGCTTCACTCACAGAGATGTCATGACCGGAGGGAGTTGTTTGACATTCCAGCTCCCAACGCCTTCCCGGCAGCAGCCTCATCCTAGGGCCCAGCGGGAGCTGGGGCTGGGCCAGCGCCCGGGCTCGGGGGCTGCTTCCCAGGCTCCGCTGGTCTGGGTCAGCCTGGCCTGGGCTGGAGCCTCGGGGAGGCCGACCGGGGCTTGGCACAGGGGGAGGCAGCATCCCTCCTGCCATCTCCCTGCGCTGCACCCCTGCACTGCTGCTCTGCGCTTCTTGCAGCCCCTGGGGGTTCAGCTGGCATAGAGTGCCTGGGGACATGTCCCTGGGGTGGGACTCTGGCAGGGTCCCCGGGTCCTGCTCCTCATGCGCCAGTTTCTGCGTGCAGACGGGGCTTTCCTAAGAGCCTGCGGAAAGTCCGAGGCATCCGTCCACCCTCTGCCAGCTGTGGGGCCCCTGCTTGCATGGAGCCATCCCGGAAGGCTGTCACAGTAGCTGAGGAAAGGCCACTTCAGACAGTTTGTCCTAGAACGGGGTGAGGAGGATGCTCCTGGTTAACCCCTCTGAGCTGCTTCCCCTTTGAGCAGCAGCGCCCAAGAGTGAGTTTCCCCTCCCCGGGGCACAATGACCCTGCACCCCCCAGCTCTGTGGAATGGGGATGGAGATCAGGGATCACCAGGCCTGGGGTGGGCTTTGCATCACCCTGCCTAAAGCTCCAGGGCAGGGTGCCGAGCACCACTGGACACGCCACCCCTGGGGGTCCCATCCTCCCCACACCTCCAGAAGGCAGGGCAGCGGGATGGGGTCACGGGAAGGGAGGGCTGAACAGCAGAGGTGGCACTGTGCTGGTCCAGTCCCCTGGGGTCCCCCGTGCTGGTGTGGGCACCCACTTGCCCCTCTGCACCCAGGCCAAGGGCTGGCGTGCCACCCTGCTGGCACTCGTGGGGCGGGCAGGGCACACGTGCAGGGCTCGGGGATGCGCAGGGTGCTCTCGGAGCAGGGCCAGGAGGAGGAAGGATGCTGTCTGTTTTTCCATCTTCTCCCCTCCACACCCCACAAGCCCCCCCTTCCTTCCATCCTCCCCCCTTGCGCTGGGATGAAACAAACCCATCTGGAAATACCTTCCCTTTTAAAGGCAGGCTCCGCCAGGCAGCATGCACCCTCCGGGAAGCTGCCGCGTTACGCTGTGACTAGGCGGCCTGGAGGGAGTCAGGGGACGGGGAATTTGAAGGGGATGAAGGGATGTGGGGCACCAAGCCTCTGCCCTCCTGCATGGCTGTTGGGCCCAAAACTTTGCTGCCCCCTCAAGTGTCAGGGAGCAGCCAGGTGGGAGGCAGGAGTGCTTCCCGGAGCCGGGGCAGTTGAGGATGCTGCCATCACCAAGACCAAGCATTTTCCATGCCAGTGCTGCCATGGGCGAGCCCTGGCCCCACTTGGCATCTGCCTTGCAGCCAGGGTGGGGGTCCAGGAGGTGTGGGGCCGGGCAGGGCTGAGTGCTGCTCCTGCTGCTGAGTCACCCAGTGCCCGGTGGCACGGCGGTCCCCTCCGCCAGGGCCTCCAGGGACAGAGGCGCTGGGGCTGTGCCAGATGATGTCAGCCAAAACAGCCTGGCTTGGGCAGGGCTGGGGGTAACCAGGTGTGCTGGGAGGGCTAGGGAGGAGGGGGTGCTGCCCAGGCAAGGGCCAACCCCTCGAGGGGTTCCCCCAGCACAGCCCCCCTCCCTCAGGATGTCCTTTATATCTGGCATGGCTTTGTGGATTGTCCCAGGGGTCCCCGCCCTGGCCCACAGAAGGTGGGAAGCCATGGTGGAGGTCCTGGGATGAACTGGGGTGTTGCCCATTCTGGGAAGATCTGGGGAGCTGGGCTGAGCTTTCTGCTCCCCAAAGTAGTGCCAGGCCAAAAGGGGAGATGGTCAGAGCCTGCAGTGCTTCAGGATGACCTTGGGACCTTGTCCTGCTTTTGAGGTGACAGGGACCAGAGAGGGGCTGGGGCTGCTCCGGGCAGGGTCCCTGTCCAGTCGTGGTCCCCACACGCCTGGCGCAAGAAGGGTTAACGGGGTGCCTCCCCCAGCTATAAATACCACGTATGTCCCACGCGTATGAGCTCGGGAGGCTATTTTGGTTGGATGCCTGCTGCTTCGGGAATGTGCCGGAGAGAGGACCTGGGGGGTGACGTCACCGTCACTGGTCCCGCTTCAGACCCAGCACCTGCTCGGGGTCACTCAGCAGCACCCCGAAAGCGCCCAGCCCTGGGCTGGTGCTCAGCCCCCCACATCAGAAAGGGGGGTTTGGTCAGTGGGTCAGCACAAGCACACTCAGGACAGAGGTCCCCCCACATCAACCCCTCCCCAGGGCCCTCCCTTGTCCTCTCTCTGGGTGGGGGTGCTGGATTCTGGCCCCACGTAGAGAGTTGAGGCTGGTGCTCTTGCCGTGCGGTGGGTCAGGGTATCATCAGGGGCATTTTGGGGTGCTCAAGGCCAATGTGGGGACCGTGGCCACCGGGCATGGGGTCTGGCTCAAGGGGTTCAAGTGATGGTGTGAAGGCCGAGTCTCCTTCTTTCCCCCCTGGCATCACCCCAGGCTGTCTGTCTGTCTGGGGTCCCCGTGGGTGTCACTGCGCCCCGATGGGGGTCTGGGAAGTGCTGGGGGGCTCACCACCAGCCTGCCCCCCACTTCCTCCCCTCGCCCCACCCCCGGAGACGAGGCAACACAGTGGGGGTCGAGGGGGAGCCTGATACTTCGGCAGAGTCTGGGGGTGCCCAGGGGTTCATGGGCATCCTCGTCATCCGCCCAGAGGTCCACAACCCCGTGGTGTGGGCAGGTGAGGGGTGGTGGGCGGGCGCTGGTGGCCATCCCACACCACCCCCCCCCCCGCAGCAGCATCCCCCAGCTGCCCGGCAGCAGGAGGGGCGGGTGATGTCAGCAGGATACAAATAGCGGCGGCGCGGGTCCCCTCCCGACGCCTCTCCGAGCCGCCGGCCGCTCGCCAGTCCCCGCCGCCTGCTCCCTGCTCCGGCCTCGCCGCCCCACGCCGCCGCCGCCACCATGAGCCAGTCCTACTCCTCCAGCCAGCGGGTCTCTTCCTACCGCCGCACCTTCGGCGGTGGCTCCCCGGTCTTCTCCCGCGCCTCCTTCGGGGGCAAGGGCAGCAGCGGCAGCTCCGTCACCTCCCGCGTCTACCAGGTGTCCCGCACCTCGGCCGTCCCCAGCCTGTCCAGCTTCCGCACCACCCGCGTGACGCCCCTGCGCTCCTACCAAAGCGCCTACCAAGGTGCCGGCGAGCTGCTGGACTTCAGCCTGGCCGATGCCATGAACCAGGAGTTCCTCCAGACCCGCACCAACGAGAAGGTGGAGCTGCAGGAGCTCAACGACCGCTTCGCCAACTACATCGAGAAGGTGCGCTTCTTGGAGCAGCAGAATGCCCTGATGGTGGCCGAGGTGAACCGCCTGCGGGGCAAGGAGCCCACCCGCGTGGCCGAGATGTACGAGGAGGAGCTGCGGGAGCTCCGCCGCCAGATAGACGTGCTCACTAGCCAGCGGGCTCGTGTTGAGGTCGAGCGCGACAACCTGCTTGATGACCTGCAGAAGCTCAAGCAGAGGTGAGTGGGGGGCCCTGGTGTGTCCCTGTGGGCATCCATCCATGCGTCTCCATTCCTAGGGAAAGGCGGTGGCAGAGCTCACCCTGGCAGCCCCTTGGGTCCTCACTGCTCTCCTTGTGCCCCATGCTCAGATCCCATCATGGCCCCACTAGCCTGTCCCCCTTGCCTCGTCCCCAGGGTGGGAGAGCACCACGGCTGTACCTCTTGCTGGCTGCCCCCACCTGCAAGGCACTTTGCAGTGTACCAGGTCCTGGTATGGTGGCTCTGAGTTTTGAGAGAGAGAAGGGCACCTGCAACCTGCTCCGCCAGTGCTGTGTGCGTCCATGGTGTGGGGCAGCTGGGGGGGACCTGGTCCCATGGTGTAGGACAGGGGAGGTGGTCCCAGCCTGGGCATCTCAGCAGGGCACTCTGGATGGCCAGTTCCAGCCCTTTCCAGGCACCCAGGCAGCACCCAAAGGGTAGGACGGCTCTGGCAGGCAGGAGTGTCCCCTATGCCCTCCCTTCCAGTGGGCCTGTGGCCAAGCTGTGATGCCACGGCACCTCCAGAGCTGGGGTATTGGAGTGCTCCCCCCTGGGGTCCCCGTTCCTGCTCACATCAGGGAGCGCTGGCAAGCCCATGAGTGAGCTGAGACCTGAGGGACAGACAGACAGATGGAGCCACCCAGGCAGGCGGAAACGAGGGGGAGGATAGTGTTGGAGGGGGGGTTGCTCCACAAGCTCCGGACGCGAAGGAGGGAGGGGAGGAAGCAGCCGCACTTCCGCAGGCCAGAGATGCTCCAGGACTGCCGTGGGTGTCCACGGTGCCCCAGGAGCAGTGGGGATTCCCCAAGGGTGCCATGGGCCTGGCTGGTGCTGGGGAGGGAGCTGGTGCCAGGGGGGAAAAGCCACAAGGGTGGCTGGGCTGAGTGACCCACCAGGGACTGACCAGTGTGGGGAACCTGGCAGCAGGGGCGGATGCTCAGGGGGAACCACTTGCTCTGATGCTGGTCTGCACTTTCCCTCCTGGCTCCTGTACCCTGGGGATGCTGAGTCCCCCCATCTCCTGGGGGTGACACAGCCTGCTGCCCCCCCAACCCCAAACTCTGCCCCAGACGGCCGGCGCTGGGGTCCTGGTGGGGCAGAGCCCCTGATGCTGGGAGGCTGGAGACGGCAGCATGGAGGACCCCTGAATGTCAGGGGAGGAGCAGGGCCCAGAACAAACAGGTGTCAGGTTCCTGCCACCCCGTGTGCCAGCACCACCTTCTCCTCCCTGCCGCTTCCCCCTGACTGGCAGCCTGCGGCACTGCCCCCTCCCCTGGCACAACCCGGCCCCCCAGCCCTGACCTTGGGC
Source organism: Limosa lapponica baueri (assembly GCA_002844005.1). Lineage (NCBI taxonomy): Eukaryota > Metazoa > Chordata > Aves > Charadriiformes > Scolopacidae > Limosa > Limosa lapponica. The sequence continues at coordinate 2,425,995 of KZ505654.1, read as the reverse complement.
TCACACACCAGCGGTCCCCGCTCTATGCCCCCATCCCACAGCATCGCTGAGACCCGCCTGTCCTCCTGCTCTCCCCGGGACGGCTCAGCTGGTGGGCATCCCTCGGGTCACCCCCTGCCGGACCCTGCACTCTGTCCCCCCGGCTGCCGGCCACTCTGCCCTATAAGGGCCGGGGCAGCGCCAGTGGCACCGAGCTGACCTCATGCCTTTGTGCTCTCTCTGGCGTTGACTATAATAGGGAATGGGAGGAAGAGCCCCTGGCCCCCTGCCAGCCCTCCCGCCGCCCGCCGGGAATCCTGGACAACCCAACGGCTTCCCGCTGGGCCATGCTGGGCTCGGGGACAGCTCGGGGGGACATCGCTGCCGGCGGATGGGGGCTCCATCCCGGTGCCCCTGACCTCCCCTCTCTGCCCACAGGCTGCAAGAGGAGATCCAGCTGAAGGAGGAGGCTGAGAACAACCTGGCTGCTTTCAGAGCTGTGAGTACCCGTCCCCCCAGCATGGTGTGGGACCCCCACCTCCCCTCCCACCCTATCACCCCCCTGGCAGCCCGGCCCCAGCACTGGGGCACGGCCCTGCGCACAGCTTTGCACCCTCCAGCCCCTATGCATGGTCCCCGTGCTCCTCCTGTGTCCCTACTGCTAACCCTTGCTCTCCGTGTCCCCCCAGGACGTGGACGCAGCCACGCTGGCACGCATCGACCTGGAAAGACGCATTGAGTCCCTGCAGGAGGAGATTGCCTTCCTCAAGAAAGTGCACGAAGAGGTAGGTCGGGGGCAGCCCCCCTTTCCCATGGGCATCTGTGAGTCCGGGGGATGGAGCAGGTGCCCTGAGGTGTCACCTCGTTCCCACTAGGAAATCCGGGAGCTGCAGGCTCAGCTGCAGGAGCAGCACATCCAGGTGGAGATGGACATCTCCAAGCCCGACCTGACAGCTGCGCTGCGGGACATCCGCGCCCAGTACGAGAGCATCGCTGCCAAGAACATCGCCGAGGCTGAGGAGTGGTACAAGTCCAAGGTGCGGAGGGTGGCAAGCTCCAGGCTGACCCCGGTGTGGTGGGTCCTGGCCATCCCAGTGGCCATGCCTGCTGACCCTGGTCTCTCCCCAGGTGTCTGACCTGACGCAGGCGGCCAACAAGAACAACGACGCACTGCGGCAGGCGAAACAGGAGATGCTGGAGTACCGGCACCAGATCCAGTCCTACACCTGCGAGATCGATGCCCTCAAGGGCACGGTGAGCCATGGGCAGCGTCAGGGTGTCCCCCAGCTTCCCTGCAGGGACCTGCTGCTTGGGAACCTCTGGAACATCTCTGGGGTGGGGGGGGTCTTCCCAGCGCTCTGAGTTGCTGCCATGGGGGGAATTGTCCCCCGAATCTGGGCTGCGGGCTGGGCCTCCGCTAGGTGTTTTGGCAGAGCGCTGGGGTCATGGCGCTGATTGCAAAGGGTGCCCAGAGCAGGAGGCTCCTGGCAGGCGGGCGCAGAGCTCAGGGTGTCTGGTTGCAGGTTGGGAAGGTGGTTGCAAACAAACAAGGCACAACAGTCCCGCTCTGGCACGGCCACGGTCAGAGGAGCCAGCCAGCAGCTGCCAGTGTGGCAGTGCCACCCCTGGGCAGCCATCCGCTGCTCCTGCACCTCTCTCTGTGTCCTCCCACTGGGGTAGGATGGCTTTGCTGGGGGACCTGGGCACCTGGCAGAGGTTGCCCACCACCTGCCCAGCTTGCCCCCGCCAGACCCTGCTGCCCAGCACTGGGCAGACAGAGGGTGACCGCCACCCATCATGGCTCCACATCAGCTGGACCCAGGCCAGGGCTGGCCACGGCTCTCCCCAGGTCCCTGGCTCTCCCCTAGGATCCCCCAGCGCACCCAGCTCCCACCCCAGGTGCCCCCTCCGGGTCTCTGCCCTCACTGAATCCTCTTGTCCCCCTAGAACGACTCGCTGATGCGCCAGATGCGGGAGATGGAGGAGCGCTTCGCCGGGGAGGCCAGCGGGTACCAGGACACCATCGCCCGGCTGGAGGAGGAGATCCGGCACCTGAAGGACGAGATGGCCCGGCACCTGCGTGAGTACCAGGACCTGCTCAACGTCAAGATGGCCCTGGACGTGGAGATCGCCACGTACCGCAAGCTGCTGGAGGGCGAGGAAAACCGGTGAGCATCAGGGGGGCAGGACAAGGTGGGGGGACCAGCAGGATCAGCTGCTTTTTGGGGGTCCTGCCCTGTGAACAGCTGCCCAAGGACCGGTGGTGGCTGGTGCTGAGCTCTCCCCTCCGTGTTCCCACAGGATCAGCATCCCCATGCACCAGACCTTCGCCTCCGCACTCAATTTCCGAGGTGAGCATCACCCCGTGAGGAGGGGGGCCTGGGACGAGTCCCCGGGGGTCCCTAGTGTGGGGGTAAATTTCCCTCCTGGGGGGCTACAACCAGATTGGCAGGTCAGGGACCCATGGTTGCTACAATGAGCCCCTGGGGTGGGGACACTCGGTTGGGTGTCGCCATGAGCTGAGGTGGGGGTTAAGCTAGGGCTCCTGAAGCCCCACTGCTGTGTCCCCATGCCACACATCCCTGTGGCCCCATCCCCTGTGTCTTCCCACCCGCAGAGACCAGCCCAGAGCAGCGTGGCTCTGAGGTGCACACCAAGAAGACCGTGATGATCAAAACCATCGAAACCCGTGACGGCGAGGTGGGTGCAGGGTGGCACTGGAGGGTAGTGGGAAGGCAGGGGGGACCGAGCAGGCGCCTGTCCCCATGCTCAGGGGTCCAGTGCCAGCACAGAATGGTATCTCATGGTGCTTGTCTCCTTGCAGGTGGTGAGCGAGGCGACCCAGCAGCAGCACGAAGTGCTGTAGAGGAGGCTGCCCCAGCAGCCCGTCGGCACCTTCTGTCCCTGCCTCCGTCCTGCCGCCAAACCCCCCTCCTGCCCCCCACCTTCGCCCCCCGGCGCTCCCCCGGCACTGCCTGAGGGGTCTCCCCCTGCGCAGCCCCCTCTGAGCCCCCCGCAGCCCCTGGGCTCTCTCCTTCAGCTTCAAAAGTCTCGCTCTGCTTTCGCAGCTTCGCAGCAGCAACGCCAGCAACAGGATC
>KZ505654.1:2407505-2422723 GCA_002844005.1 Limosa lapponica baueri | reverse complement strand
CTGGAGAGCCGGACGGTCCCAGCAGCGGGTTCTGGATCCCCCCGCAGCCCCCTTCCCTGCGCCGGGCACGGGCTTGGGGTTCGTCCCGCAGGAGCAGGGACCTGTCCCCCCCACCCCCAGCACCGCCGGCCTCCCTGGAGCTGGCACTTCTCCGGGTGGATGGTAGCGATGCCAGGGATGGGGAAAAGCAGGGTCTGGGCCAAGCCCCCCATTCTCCGCCCGGCTTGGAGCCAGGGTGGTCCCAGCCTGCATTCCCCCGCAGCTCGGGGAGGCTGGGGCCCTGCGCTCCCCCCAGCCCGAGAGGCAGCTCCGTGGGGCAGAGGAGGGCAGTGCCCGCCCCCCCCATCATGGGGACCCCCAGCAGCAGGAGGCTGCGTGGGGCCAGGCTCGGTGAGCCGAGAGGGTACCCGTAGGTGGACACAGGAGAGAGGAGGAGTGAGTGAGTGGGAGAGAGGGGGGAGAGAAGGAGAGGAGCTGGAGAGAGGCCCGGGGGCCAGGGCAGGCACCCCCACCCCTCGCCCCACTGCACCCCCACCCCACCACGTCTACGTGACTCTTCAGGCGGCTGAAATAAACAGCGGAGCATCACGCCTTCCTCCCTGTGCATCTCTGGGGCAGGGATGGGATGGGGTGGTGGGCAGGCGGCATTCGGGGGGCGTTGCACGGACCCCCAGGGCTGGGGTGGACGGAGGGCCTGCGTCCCCCTAAGCCATCTTTACCCTGGGCTGCAGGGTCTCCCAAGAATGTCTGTGTCCCTCACACTGAAGATGCCCCAGAGCGTTTTGCTGCCCATGGTGGTGGGTTTCCCAGTTGCACTGGGTGTGTGAGCCCTCCTGGCGCTGGGGGCTGCAGCAGTTGAGCCCTGAGCAGGTTTGGAGGGGCTCTGGTTGACCATCCCCTGTCACCCCCATACAGCCAGGGCCTCACACCATGGCCTGGTGGCTCTCAACCCCACAGCTGCCCCCTTTCTGCCCTAACTTGTCAAGCCCTGCCCCAGACACACCTGCATGGGATCTCTCCAAGTCTCCCCCATTGCCACTGACCTGCAAGCAGAGCCCCCCTTATTCCAAGTCTACTTCCTCCCCAGCACCCCGTGGGCATCAGCCCCACCACCCCACATTTGTCCCCACCCCAGGCTAGACCTCCAGTCTCAACCCGCCCCCTACGCCCTCTCCCCCCCAACACGTGTGTCCCCCTCCCGATGGTCGGAGTGTGGGGGTCTTGGCTTTGGCTCCTTTGCCCCAGCGATGGGGGATGCAACAAGGGAGCCCAGGGTCAAGCATCCCACAGGGGAGAGAGAATCAGGATTTCTCTGCCCCAGGAGGCGCCGGAGGGTCCGCACCCCCCCGCCAGGCAGCAGTGCCCTGGGAGGGCAGTGGGCTTGGCAGAGGGGGGCGTTTCAGGGACAAGGCAGGTGCTGCTGCCAGCAGTGGGGACGGGGCTGGGGGGTCCCTGACGGAGAGGCTAGTGTGGCAAACACCAGTTTTGGCGGTGGGGCCGGCCAGTGCTGGGGCGGGGGGGAGGGTGTCGGACCTCAAGGGCTGTGTCCAGCAGGTGGCCCTGTGACATCGAGGACAGTCCTCAGGACCTCCCTGGGGAGGGACGAAACCTCCCTCCCTGCTTGGCCCAGGCGGGCAGGGCCAGGGCTCTGCCCCTGGGGCTGGGGGGGACAATCATGGGACAGCAGCCTTACACCTGCAGGGCAGCACAGACAGGGACAAGTCCCCCTAGAGCTCTGGCAGGTTCTCCTCCAGCCCCCAGAGACCCTGGGGCTTCCCCAGCTGCTCTGCAGCCCAGCTGTGGGTCTAGGAGGACATCCCACTCCAGTGTCCCCCCAGCCACCCAAGCCGGGGGGATCCTGGGATCTTCTCCCAGGTGATGCTCCTCTGCTGCCGGCACCCTTGGGCTAGTGGCAACGGGCTGTGCCCGAGCCGGCGGGGCTGGTTTGCAGCTGGGAAGCGGTGTGCTGTGCCGCTCGCGTCCTGCTCGCCAGATTTACAGCCCCCGGCGAGGGCGGCTGGGGCCAGGTGCCCAGACGTGTGCCATGGCGCCGGGAGCAGGGGAAGCCCTGCCTTGTCCCGGGGGTGGTGAGGCAGCGGGTGGCACAGGCTGTCCCTGGTCACTTGCTGCCTGGAGCGTGGCATGTGGGAGCTCTGGTGGGGCACCCCAAACCCGCACAGCGGGGTGCTCCTGCTCCAAGCAGGGCTTGAATGGGGGGGGTGGCTGGGACCCACACTGCCCCGGGCAGTGAGGCATGGGCTCAATGAGAGAAATGAGGTTTCGCTGTGTTTGCAGCCTCCCCACAGGGTGGGTTTGGGGTGAGCAGGGGTCCCCCCCTCTGCTGCCCACCCTGTGCTGGAGATGGGGCAAAGGGGCCCCGTGGGGCTGGCTCCTACCCGGGGTCTCGCGTTGCAGGAAGCATGACGGTGTCCTTTCCCTCCACATGCCACCAGGGTCTCTCTGTCCCGATCCGGTGACACCGCCGGAGAAGGGGAAGGCGGGGGGAGGAAGGCTGGGTCCCCCCCCCGAGCCTCGCTGCTAATATGGAAAGGCGCTGGCCCCTTTCTATCTTTGCAAGCGGAGCTGGGCTGCAGGGCCGGGGCGGCGGGTGCGGAGAGGGGGAGCCCGGCCAAGGAATGTGACATATCAGAGGCAGCTGCCACTTCGGGAGAGGGGGCAGAGGGAGCGCAGCTCGCCGGGGGCCGCGCGGGACGGGACGGGCGAGGGGGGGGACGCCACGGCCCCAGCGCCGGGAGGGCTCGGCCAGCGGCCGGCACCCGCGGGGACTCGCACCCAGGCCGGCGGAGGAGCAGGTGCCGAGGCGCGGGGCGGGCTCGGGGTGGCCGCGGAGCATGGGCTGTGGGTGCTGCGCCGCGCCGGGTGCTCGGTGAGCGGTGGCTTGGCCAGCGGCAACCCGAGCCCCCACCTAAAAATAGCCCCTCGCTTGCCCACGGCGCTGCGACCTTCGGGGCTGCGGCCGGCTAGGGGGGAGGCACCGAACCGGACGGCATCTGGACTGGGGGGCACCCCTGGCAGGCGCCCAGCACCCCCAGCCTGCAGGCAGGGGACGAAGAGGGGCACGGCTCGGGGCGGCGGGGGTCCCGGACACAGGCAGCGGAGCAGTGGACCATGCACCGAGCGCAGGTACGCAGCAGCACGAGCAGGGCCAGTGGGGACCCTCGGGTGGCCCCGCCGAGCCCCGGCATCCCCCCGAAGCGCGCCAAGGTCACATCGGAGCCGGGGGCACCCGAGGAGGGCCCGGCTCGCTCGGCGGCGCCGGTTTTTGTGCGGAAGCTGAAGAACGCGGCCATCGGCACTGGCTGCGACATCCGGCTGCGGGTGGTGGCCGTGGGCAACCCTCGGCCCAGCCTCCGCTGGTACCGAAACGAGGAGCTGCTGGCCCCACGCGAGGAGGAGTACGGCACCCTCTGGATCCGGGACAGCAAGAAGGAAGATGCCGGCGTGTACACCTGCATTGCCGAGAACGAGCGGGGAGAGGCCATGACCAGCGCCGTGCTGGCCATCATTGACATGGAAGGTAAGGTCGGCGTGGCCGCCGCCACGGCTGCGCTGGCACGGCTGCGGACGCGGGTTTGCCGAGGCTGGTGGCGGTGCATGCAGGCTCCCACTGCGGTGCGTGCCCAGGGCCAGGCTTTGCCGTGCCCTGCTGGCTGCAGGCTGGGGTGCCCGGTGCCGGCAGCAGCCCGGTGGCTCTCCAGCCTGGAACGAGCATGTGGCTGCAGCGCTGGCTGCCAGGCCAGGCAGGGTGCCAGGGCCGGGCATGGAGGTGTTGGGAGCATGTGACGCTCAGCCTGCTCGGGGCAGGAGGAGAGAGAGAGACACGGCTATGGTGTGTGGCACCGGTGCTGCCACCCTCTGCAGCCACCAAGCCGGCCCCCAGTAGCCCCAGGTGCCCCCACGCAAGCCACCCCCGTGCACCAGCTGCCGGCGGGCAGAGCTGCCCGTGGCATCACCATCACTGCTGTACCAAGCGCTGGGGCTGCACTGGGAGAACTGGGGGGAGGAGCCTGACAGTGCAGGGGGCGGGGCTAAAAGAGTGGGTGGAGCGTGTGCCCCGCAGTGGGCGGGGCCTGATGGTTATTAGTGGGGGTGGAGGCAGCTCTTGCCGGCCTCACCAGAGCCCCATGGCAGCCCTTGTGCTCACCCACCTGGGCTGTGGCAAGCAGAGTGTGCAGGTGGGCCCTTGCATGGGTGGGCCGCATCCTGCACAGGGGCCAGGGCAGATTTGGGGCTCAGACCCCTCTGCCCCAGGATGGAGCCACCATCCCTGGGGCGTTGCAGTCTTGAGTGTCGGGGAGCGTGTGGTGCTGGCTGGTGGCGCTGCTCCGAGATGCGAGCTGTGCCATAGGCGTGGGGACAAGTGAGGGCAGAGAGTGAGGGGGAGGGTGCTGAGCCCCGAGGCACCGGGGAAGGAGCTGCACCCGGGGCTTTGGAGCACGGGAGGGGTGCTGGAGATGCTGCACCTTGCAGGGGGGACTGGGTGGCAGTGGAGGGGGGGGCAGCAGGAGCCTTCTCAGCGCTGTAGGGAGCACTGGAGGAAGAGGAGGAGATGCTCTGTGTGAGCTGGGAGGCTGGAGGACCTGTGTGTGGAGGCTGGAGGAAGGTGTACGTTGTTGCTCATGGGTCTGGTGGGGGGACGAGGAGAGCAGAGAAGCACATGGGAGGGGTCCTGCCCTGCAGTGGGTCTCTGTGGGGTTATTGTGCATCGCACCTTTGGGAACCATGGTGCTGTGTGTACAGAGAGAGCGAGAGACGTGCACTGCCCCGGGGGCAGGAGCAGCCTGTCTCAGGTGGGGCTGGCAGGAGGGGGTTCACCCTGTTCTCACACTCCGGTGTGCCGCTGCACCTCTCCGTGGCCCCCCTGCTTCTGCCCAGCGGCAATGCCTGATTTCCCCAGGTGCCCGTTCCCGTTGTGCTGACGCACACATCTCTGCTCCCGATTCCCAGCTGCTGGCCCTCACCGCCGCCTTTCTGGAGCAGCTGAGGGAGGGACGGAGCAGCCAGGATTGCCTAAGGCGTGGGGTGAATGTCACCCTGCCCCGGGCGCTCCTCCCAGCCGGCGCTGCCTTCGAGCAAACAGCCACCCAGAAAGCCAGCCCTGGGGCATGGATGCCTCTGGAGCCACGCAGGCTCCGGGGCACAGGGCTGGGTGAGGAGCCACGGCAAACCCCGGTGTGGCTTTGCCTCTGCCCCAGGGCAGAATGGTCTCTGCGGTGTGCCATGGCAGCAACGAGGGAGCACTGCGTCCCCACCGGCTGCTGAGAGGGGTGCTGGTGTGGAGGTGATGGGGTGTGGTAAGGGGTCCAGCCCTGTCACCTGGCCCTGTTGCAGGATGCTGGCACCCAGCGCATTGTTCCCCTGAGGCCATTTTCTCCATGCTGGCAGCCAAGTGGTGAGACGGGTCATCGTGTGAAATGGAGGAGCTGTGCCACGGCTCTGCACCCGCCTGCCCTGACACCCTGCCAGGCTGGGTGCCATGGCTCGCCAGCTTCCAGCATGGAGGCCCCGGCTGCTCGGGGGCTCCTCACACCCCCTGCTGAGACCCTGCTCTCCGAGGACCGTGGAAGTCCCGCTGGTGGCTGTGCCATCCCCATGACAGGCAGGGACACCCCCTCCTTGTTCCCTGGGGAGCCCTGTAATCCAGGTCATCAGCCAGCTGAATGGGCAAGGGGGATGTCTGCAAGGTCCCTGGGCAGGACAAGCTCTTTCTCTGGGCTTGGGGCTCTGGCACCCCATATCTGGAGGTACTGATGTGCCCTTGCTCTGTTTCCCTCTGCCGGGTCATGGTCTCTGGTGGGCACAGGGCTCTGTCCTCCACCCTCCCTTCCCAGCACACAGGCCAGGCTGCAGCTCTCCATGGGGCTGACACTGGCTCTCCCCAAGGTGGCTCAGGTCACTGCTGGTAGGGTGGGGGGGCTCCATGCTGCCCAGCTCCACGCTCAGCCCCGGCAGCTCCTCCTGCACCAGCGCAGCATTCCCCCTTGCTCACACAAGCCCGATTTAGCTCCTCTAATCCCTTGCCCTGAATCTGTCGCTCCACCCCACTAATGATTTTCTCCTGCTCTTCTCCCAGGTCCCCCGAGTGCGTCAGTGCCCGGTATGGGGAGGAGGGAGTGCTCGTGTGGGGCTAGCTGGGCAGGTGGATGCAGGGGGTCCCGGAGGTGCATCACCCCCACCATGTCCTACCATCCCCACCGTGTCCCACTGCTCTGTCCCTCTTCTGGTGCAGGTTCTCCCTTGTGCCCCAGCTCCATGGGTGCAGGTAGGGTGCTTTGTCCCCCTCACATTGGCACCAGGGGGGTCCAGAGGCTTCCTAGGTCCATGCAGGAACCCTCCAGACCTTTCCAGCCACCCTTGTCCCTACCATGGCTGCATCGTCCCCAGGCTCGCTAAAGCCTGTATCACCTCTCAGCTGCATCTGCTGAATTTTTTCCCCATAAACCGGATTAAATCACCTCTTAAGAACCTGAGCTAATCTACTTTTAGAGCCCAGCCCTCCTCACCGTGCCAGCGCTGCCTGATCCTCCCCGCTGGGGCTGCCTCTAGTTTCAAGGTTGGATGTGTCCGTCTTGGGCTCCCAGAGCAGCGTCTTGCTCCCCTCGCCTCCACCTGCACTCAGCAATCAAACCTCCTTGGAACCTTTCCTCTGCCCAGGGAACAGCCTGCACCCACCCGGATTTGGGGGCAGGGAAGGGGGCAGGAGCTGCCTGTGCATGGTGGCCCTGCATGGCCCCTTCCCATCCAGCCTGGAGTTACAGTGGGGCAGTGTGGGTGTGCTTTTGGGGCTGGTGGTGTGCGGCGATGGCAATGGCACCCCCGTGGGGACGGCTGCACTGACAGTGTCCCTGGTGCCTCAGCACCTCTGCCCATTTATCTCGGTGCCTAATTTTAGTCCCTTACTTTGCAGTGCCATGCCCATGTTTAGTGCCAACTGCCCCTTCCCTCTGGAGCCCCTGCCAGCCCTGCTCAGGGACTGAACAGACCTAAAGCCTCTTTTTGCCATTTCCTCCCTCCTGTGCTACTCTTGGGGCTGCCTCAGTTTCCCCTTGCAGTCCCCGGCTGTCATGCCCCACCTCCCTGCCTGTCCCCTGAGCCACAGGGCACAGCAGCATCTCGGAGGAGCCTGGGATGCAGCAAGGCTCAAGCCCAGGTTGCCATGCCCCACTGTGGGGTCGGCACCGTGCCAGCGCAGGGGCTGCCTCCGCAGAGCTGCTTAGCCAGTGCCACCCAGGTGCTGGTCCCAGCTGGTGCAAGGACAGGTCCCCTGGGCTGGACCTGCCCCTCGGGATGCCCGTGGCCAGCAGGGCCAGTGGGTGGACTGGCAGTGCAGCCACCGGTCCCCAAGCACAGCCACGCACCATGGAGCTGTGCGCATTCCCTGGCCCTGGGGCCAGCCTGCGGGCAGCTGCTGGCCACACGGGCTCCCAGCTCTGTCCCCAGCCACCTGGGTGGGGGGTTGGTGTGGTGGCCACGCGTGCCGGTTCCCCGTCCCGGGGCGCTGCAGACCGGGAGGGCTGCTCGCCGGTGAGCAGAGCGGTGGGTGCAGCTGTCCAGTCAGTCACCTCCACCCCTGCCCTCTCGCCCGCTGCCGGGGGGTTATTTTTGCTGAGGAATGTGCCGTCCCCTCGGATTCTGGCGGGCTGCAGGGCTTGTGTTACAGCCGAGAGGCCGAGACCCGGGCCCGCAGGTGGGTAAATATAGCACCGCCGCTCAGGGCTGCGTGATGGGGCAACAGCCTCTTCTTCCTCCTGGGCTGCCCAGTGCTCCGCGCTCCCCTCCTGCCTCCCGACACCAGGTTGCTGGCTTGTCCCCTGGCATAGTGACACTGGGACACTAGCTGCTTCTACCCTGCTGCCTGCACCCCTGCCTGCTTGCACCCCTGCCCTCTGCATGCAGCCCCTAAGCCCCAGAGAGGGGGGATGCCGGGAGCAGGGCTCGCAGGGCAGGGACAAAATGCCTCCTGCCATCCTGCTCCATGTCCAGGCACCCCAAGCCAAGGTCACTGCGTCCCTGTGTCCTCTGCCTGCAGTGGGCACCATGTGTTCGGGCATCCTTCTGGTGGCAGCAAGTGGAGGCGATGCTGGGGGGACACCTGGGGTGTCCCTAGCACTCGGGAGAAGGGTCACCGCGGAACATTGCTCTTCCCCAGGGACAGAAAGCTGCTGCAGTGCTGCCTTGTCCCATGATGAGGGCCATCCCACTGCATTTATTTCCCCCTGGGGACAGGGCTGGGGACGGTCCCCCACCTCCCCAGGCTCACAGCACATCCCCACCTCCAGCAGACCATCCCCAGCAGCTTTGGGAGGTGCAAACACATGAAAGATTCATGCCCAGGCCTCCTACCCAAGATGGCTGCATGCACCCGCCACCCTCAGTTATTCCAGCACCGAGACAAGGGGGCTGATGGCCAGGGCCGGGTGGCCAGTGCCCAGCCAGTGCTGTGGTGCAGGGGCAGGATCCATGCAGAGATGCTGGGGAGGCCCAGCAAAGCCTGGGGAGCTGTGGTTCTTTCAGCAGAGCATAATTAATCCTGCATTTCAGGCAAGTGTTTGCTACCTGCTTTGCTGGGGGCCAGTGTGTGTCCAGCAGGTGAAGCTGGAGCCAGTTGGCAATGGGGCTACCTGCTCCAGCTCTGCCCATTGACCATGCCCATTGACCATGCCACCACACTGTGCCCTGTCCCCTGCCCTGCAGAGGAGCAGGGCAGTGCCAGGGTTGCCCCTGGGCTAGGGCAGGGCAGAGGGACCACCCTGGCTGCAGGTTGCTGTCACCTCCCACCAGAGACCTCCTTTGCCCTTGCGGGGGGATTTACTGGTGTTGCTGCCTCTGGAAAGGACTTTCAGGTCCCGCAGCAGGCGCAGCCCCTGAGAGGTGACCCAGATGCTCCCAGGGGTGCAGCATCTCTGGGGCAGCCCAGAGTCACTCCTGGGGCTTTTGCTGAGGGATGGCCAAGCGGCAGAGGTGCAGTGGCAGGGAGAGGCTGTGTGCCCAGCCAGCCAAGAGCCATGGCCAATGGGGCAGCAGACATGGTAGTCAGAGAATACCTGAATGACTGCGTTTGGGCTGGACATATGTGGTCCCTCCCTGGGGCCAGCCCTGGGGCTGTCCCTGCAGGTGCTGTGGTGGTAGCATCCTTGCCCTGGCACCACCGTGTGCCAAGCCCAAGCCTCGGTGCACCTTCCTGGCATCCCTGACCAGGCTTGTATCCCACTTGAGTGCAAAAAAAAAAGGCACAGGCTGTGCAGGCCTGCAGCAGGACCACAGGTGTCCACAGATGAGGTGACAACGCCTGGCAGGGAGACCCTCATCCAGGGTTCTCGTCCAGGTGAGAACACCTGGCAGGGAGACCCTGGGTGCGTGGACCCTGGTAGACATGAGCTCCACAGCCCACCCCTTTACCCAGCACTGGCTTGGGGGTGCTCAACTCTGTCCTCACCCAGGGCTGGGGGGTCCAGCAGAGTCCTCTGGCTCTGACAGGAGATTCCCTTAATGCCAGCTCTGGCATTCGTGGGACTCGCCTGACGTGCAGGGTCTCCACGGAAACCCCGCAACATCACTCGAATTGTGGGACTGTCAGAAGTGTTGTATAAACAGCTCCTTTTGTACTGGGTAATTTGCAAGTTATTATGGAGCCATGAAAAGCCTCACGTTGGGAGTCATGGGCTGGGAGGGGAAGCAGAGAAAAGCTCCTGGAGCTGCCAAAGCGTCATGGGGTTCGTGATGCCTGTGTGCAGCCCTGCGTGGGGCAACCGGCTCCCCAGGGGACAGGTGAGCAGCATGGGGACAAGCGCTGGGTGGGGAGGCCTCCAGCAGCGTCCCCACGGATGCTCTGCAGTGGGAGAGGGCAGCACAGACAGCCGGTGGGGCTGGGACCTTGGCAGCTTCTCCAGGAGCCTGGAAAGGGGGCTGGTGGGTACTGTGGGGCTCAATGGCTTGAGGGTGAGCTGGGGATGCAGGGCACTGAGAGCTGGGAGGGGGGAGGGGAGGTGGGCACAGCAGGCAGGAAAGGCCCCACTGAGGCTGTGGGGTTTGGTCTGCTCCTCTGGCTTATTTGCAGTGTGACCCAGAGAACAGGGACAGGCTGGCAGGGCTGGGGAGACTTGGCTGGCACAGGTGTGCTGAGGTTGTGCCAGCATCCCCAGAGCACTGATGGGTCTTAATGGCCCTGGCCAGCCTCACCAGGGACCCCCACTCACAGCTTCTGCCCACACCCCAGGAGCCCCATCGCAGCTCAGGCACCCAGGGACCCAGTCCTGACCCGAGCTGTGCCGTGGGTCTTCACCCCAGGATGAGGGGAGATCTTGTGTGTGTCCTGCAACATGGACAGGGACAACAGCCCACCTCCCCTGGGTCATGCTTGTGTCCCCATCAGCCACAAAGCAGTGATGCCAGCCCAGGTTTGAGCAGTCCAGCCCTGCCATCCTGCCAGGGTCCTGATGCACCCGGGGGGCAGGGTGCAAGGTCTGTTTCGGGGACCTGGGGCTGGAGGCTGTGTGGTTTGCAAGGGGAGGCTGTGTGGTTTGTAAGGGGTCTTGTACCATGGCGTGGGCAGTGCCAGGGGTGTTGCTGTGAAGGACTGCGCCGATATTAGCCCTTGTTCGTGTGCAGGTGGGTCAACAGTGTCAGGACCCACACCCACACCTTGGTGAGGGGACCTTTCTGCATTGCTGATGGCTGGAGGAGGATGTGGGGGACTGAGCCTGGATCTTGGCTGGGCAGTGCCATGGCACAGTGTGCTGCTGTGTGCAGGGTTGTGGCAGCTGTGGCAGTGGAGCTGCCCTGTTTGGGGGCAACTTTGGGGGCAGCGCATGGAGGGCAGTTGCGTGCAGCGCTGGCGTGGTGTGGCGTGTCATTCTTGTCCCCGTCGGGGCGCGTGTGGGAGCCGCAGTGGTGGGTTGTGCCCCACGGTGCTGAGCACGGGAGAGGAGAGCCCCTGCCCCAGGCAGTGGGGCAGGACGGACCCATGGCAAGGGACGGTGGAACAGCCACATCGCTGGGCAAGGGGGGGTCGAACCCCTGGGTCCCGCGGAGCCAAAGCCAGCGGGGGGGAGGACGTGTGCCCCCGCCTCGTGGCTGCCCTCGCCCCCCGCCACCTGTGCCCTGCCTGTCCCCCGCCGCTGTCACTGTGTGCCAGGGCTGGCGGGGAGGCGGAGGCGGAGGCAGGCGGGGGAAGGATGGAGGGAGGAGCACTCCAGTGATGCTTCATGCTCACAGCTCCAGCCCTCCCGAGAGCCCAACCTGGCGAGCCCCTTCCTCTCCCTCCGCCGTCCCCGGCTGCCGGCGGTGGAGGATGCTCGGAGCATCGCTTGCCCCCCCGGCGTGCTGACAGCGGGGACCCCGCCGGGAGCGGGCTGGCGTCCTGCCGGGCCTGAGCCGGTGTGACCGGGCCAGCGGGGCTCTGCAGAAGCATGAAGAAGATCTGGGTGAAGAAGCGTTTCCAGGTAAGGGCTCCGCGCTGCCGTGCCGGCGGGTACCGGGAGGAGGGGGAGGTGATGGGGAGCGGGAGCGCATCAGGATGGGGCTGGGGATGAGGATGGGGATGGGGTTGTCCCTCCAGCCCTGCTGCTGCCACCCGGGGCTCCCCAGGGCTTCGCTCATCGACAGCTCCAGCCCTGCTTGCAAAGCCGCCAGCCGCCTGCCTGTCCTCGCCAACCCGGGCAGGATGGGCAGAGGACAGGTGCTGGGCACCGCCTGTGCCATCAGCGGGGCTGGGACCCCCACCGGGGGCTTCCCCCTACGCCGCCCTCTCCCCTCTCTGCTCTCCGGAGCCGGGGCGGCAAATGGATGCTGCTTCATGGCTCCCCCCGGCCCCGCTGCCGGTGGTCACGGAGCTGGAGACGAGGCTTTGCATGCGTCATCCCCTCCGCGTCAGGAGCATGCCTGGCACAGGCAAGGCTCCTCCGCGGGCCCCGCCGCACGCTCCGCCGCCCAGCAAGGAACAAGGACGTCACTTGGCCTCGGCGGGGGGTGGAGGATGGGGGGCATCCTTCCAGGAAGCCCCCCGCCCCCGGCTCCCCTGGGGTGCACAAGGCCTCCCTGCTGCTCCACCCAGCGCAGGCACGTAGGCTCCCCACTGTCACCCTGCCTGGTGGCCCAGCAGGGGCTGGGGAGGGGCTGTTACCTACAGCCTCTTCCCAGGGGTGCAGGATGTGCCAGGGGGCACAGGTCCCCAGGGATGCTGGGAGCCAGGTGGGGGGGGTCCCTCCGGGGGCAGGGTGGATGGCACTGCCTGGCTGCTCCACCTGTCCTTGGGGGCAACAAGCTCAGGGGCTTGCCTGTGTGGTGGGGCAGGGTCCTGCTGTGCTGGCTGAACATGGGGGGGTCTTGGCACACCCACAGCGGCTGTCCCTGCACACCAGGCAAGCCACCCACTGCCTCCCCACCTCACCCCATCCCTGCTCCCTGTCTTCCTCGCACCAGTGGCACCAGTGCCGTGAGGGGCTGGGCTCCACATGCCAGGTGGTGGCAGGCTGCATGGGTTGTGCTCCATGGCCCCAGGACCCCTTTTTTCTCCCTGACTCCCTTTGGCCCCATGGCCATGGCTAGGGAAGCCCTGTGCTAGGGCCAGGGCAGGACCCCAGCCTGGGCAGGGGAGGTCTGTGCCTGGCATGGGGGTAGGAGGCAGCACCATGTCTCACCCGGCTGCCCCGTGGGGCAGGGCTGAAGCTAGGTGCTGATCCCTGCCAGCCCTTCTCCCCACCCCAGGCTGGGTGTGCACAGAGTGGGCTCATGGGTCTCCCCCACCCTTTTTCCCAGGGTGCAAATGAAATCCAGGCAGGGAGCACACCTCCCACTCTCCAGCTGGCCCCTTTGCCCAGAGTCCAACCCCACAGTGAGCCCTGAGCTGCTCCTGCCCCATTTCCACATCCTTGCTTGGGGGTGACCCCATATCACCCAGCACTCACTCCCTGCCAAGCTGTGGGTGGGTGCTGCACCCTAGGGGGGTCCTGGCTGCAGGGTCCCCTAATCCCACAGGGACCTGTTGAGGGGCAGAGGGGAAGGGGTTCACCCACCTCATAGCTCTGGGCAGTGGGGCCCAACCCAGGCCTGGTGGGTGCAGTCACCATATTTGATGGGGAGCTGATGGCGCCAGTCCCTGGGGAAGCCACAAGAGCACCCGATAATGGCACTCAATTGCATTTTCATTTTTTAATGGGGGAATTATCCGCCGATGGTGCAGTTAATCACTCATCTATCTTTCCCTGGCCTGGAAGACGGGCTGCCAGCCAGAACCAGCAGAGTCAGCCGAGGAGGGGAGGTGAAGCCTGGCTCAGCCTGAATACAAATGTGTCTCGTGCAGCCGCTGCCCTCTGGCCAGCACCGCATGCAGGCGGGGGGCTGGTGGGAGACCCCAGCCGCTGCTCACGAGCAGTTGCTGCCACTGCAGTGGCAGCAGCTTTGGAGCACATGAAATGAGCCTGTTGCCCTTCCAAGGGCAACTAACTGCTGGCCATGCTTGGCTGGCTGTCGCCGGGGGCTGGCTCTCCCCAGGGGCTCTCCGTCCCTGGGGGCTGGCTGTCCCTGACCCTGCTTGGGAGCTGTGGGGAGGCAGGAGGGGCTGGCAGAGCTACGGGTTTCAAGAAAGCTGGGTGGCCATCCCTGGGCTCCATGCCCGTGAGGCAGGGCACAGGGCATCAGTGTCCCTGGGAGACCCCATCACCCAGACTGGCTGGGAAGGATGCTCAGCCCTGGCAGCCTGACCCTGCCTGTCTGCACTCCGCATCCCCGCTCCTGCCTGCCTTGGAGATCACCCCATCCCTCTGTTCCTCTGGGAGAGGCCGCCAGTGCTCACCGGACCTGGCAGCCGGGTCCCCCTGGGCTGGTCCCTCCCTTGGCAAGCGGGTGCCAGGCTCTGGGCTGCAGCACAGAGGGCAGCCGAGCTGGCAGGGAGCTCCTGGCGCCTCCGCCCCGTGCTCGGCTCCTGCCTGCCTGCCCAGACGGCGCGGGCGAGCGTGGCCCCCACGCCGCCAGCCCCGCGCAGACGGGCCGGTCCCATGCCGCTTGTGCCAGGCAGCCTCCCTCGCAGCTGGCACGGCCTCCGCCAGGGATGGGGGATGCTGTCCCCGTGCTGGGCTTGTGCCCATGGCCATGTCTGGGCCAGAGCCTGGAAGACGCTCTGCTGGCCCAGTCCCCATGCTGGCGTGGGCGGTGGCTTTGAAGGGGCTGCGGAGCATTTGGGCACCTGCCTGGGCAAAGACCTTGCTGCAGGCGGTGCTGGCTGCAGGCAGTGGTGCTGGGGTAGCCATGATGCCCAGGGCTGTCACCCCCCAGGCATGGGCAGTGGTGCAGGGCTGGGGTTCAAAATGTCACCCCCAGGCATGGGCAGTGGTGCAGGGCTGGGGTTCACAGTGTCACCCCCCAGGCATGGGCAGTGGCGCAGGGCTGGGGTTCACAGTGTCACCCACCAGGCATGGGCAGTGGCACAGGGATGCCATCATCAAGGGGAGTGTGTGTGTGCGCGCACACGTGTGCACGCAGGTGCATGTGAGTGTGTGTGTGCACGGCTGGGCATGTGCTGCACGTGTCCACCTACACCCGCCCACAGCTGTGAGCGTGGGGGTGTGTGCCTGTGGGTACCGGGTGGGTGTGTGCCTGTGGGTACCCCGTGGGCATGCAGCCGGGGGCGTGTGTCTGCCTGTGCGTGCAAGCGGTGCCAGGTGTGCCCTGCCAGCGGGAGGGTGTGAGCGACACCACGTGTGCTGTGTCAGTGTGTGTGTGTGCGCGCGCGAGCGGCTGTGGGTGTGAGCGGTGCCGCGTGTGCCGCTGTGGGGTGTGTACATGCGGGTGTGCCGTGCCAGCACTCTGCGCGTGTGCGTGTGTGCGTGAGCAGGCGGGTGGCATCCTGCCGTGGGTAACACTCTCTTCTCTTTTCCTTTGCAGAAGACCGGCCACTCGCGGCGCTTCGGGCGCTTCACGCATGGTGCGTTGAGTTACCAGGACCCGGCTCCCCCCGCACCCCCGAGCGTGCCGGGATGGGGTCCAGCACCACTGCCGTGCTGGGGTAGGGGGGGCAGCGAGCAGAGGCCGGGCAGGGCTGGGCTGCAGCTCGCCAGCCCCAAAACAGGGTCCTGGGGGCTCCCGGTGTCCCCTGCAAGCCCAGGCTGCTCCTGGCCCCACAGCTCCGGTTCCTCAAAGGGTGTCGTGGCTGAGCTGGGGAGCCCGGTGTGGTGTCAGTGCATGGGGCAGCTGGTGGTGTG
>KZ505654.1:2384522-2399304 GCA_002844005.1 Limosa lapponica baueri | reverse complement strand
GGGCGCGGGGGGGGGGCACAGCCTTCGCCCTGCGCCGGGCAGCCCGCCCGCCTCCCCCCGGTAAGCGGAGGAGGGGGGGGTGGTGAGGGCGCTCCGGCAGCCGGGCTGGAGGGGGGCCAGCACCCCCAGCGCGGCGGCGGGGCTCCGCCAGCGTCCCGGGCCGCTCGCTGCTCCCCACCCCGCACCACCCGCCCCCGGCCCCCGCACGCATCCCGCACCCCGCAGGTCCCCCGTCCCGTCCCGGTCCCGGGTGGGCTCCCCGCGCAGGCGGGTCCGTCCCCCCCGGGGAGCGGGCAGGCGGCCGGCCGGGCTGCTGGGGGAGCGCAGCTGCCAATGTCACCTTCAGCCCTCGCCGGCTCGGGGCAGGGACAGCCATCCCGGGAATCCGGGCGGCTTAAGGATGGGAGCGCGGGCTGCTGCGTAAGAGCCACTTGAGCCCTGCTGTCGCCTTGCGGGATATCGCGTCCCCTTATCGTCCCAGTGGAGTGCTTCTCGCTCCCTCCCTCCCCCTGCGCGGCCCCGCACCCCTTCGCTGCTGGCTGCAGCCGAGCTGGGATGTGCTGCGGGATGGGTGTCCCCGGGCCCCCCTGGGGTGCAGGGTGGTGGGGAAGGGTGCCCTGATCCGCCTGCCTGGCTCCGGCTGCTGCCAGCTTCTTATCCAGCCTCTCCTGTGCTAGCCCCCACCGTGGAGCGGCATGGGAACTTGGCACCCCCCCTTGGCCAGGCCAGCCCCATCACCTCGGATGAAGAGTACCTGAGCCCCCTGGAAGAGTTCCCCGAGTCTGGCACCCCCCAGCACCGACCAGCCATGAAGCTGCAGCCTAGAGCCGAGCATGGGGCTGCCCACGGCTCCCCGGAGAGCACCTTCAAGGCTGCACCCACCTTTGAGGTGAGCTGACAAGCCCCCTGGGACTTGGCAGAGGGGGAGCAGTGCCCTGTGACCGCAAGTCTGTGGTCCCTGGTGCCAGGAGGTGCCAGATCAGGCCTTCCTGTCTCCTGATCTGGGGTGCACCAGGTGCCCTGGACAGTCTACACCCCAGCAGCTCCCCTGGGGCTCCAGGGCTGCCATTGTGATGGGGGACGTGTGGCTCCGGGTGCAGTGGTGGAGATGCATGGCCTTGGGTGCAGGTGGGTGCTCACTGCTCTCTGACCCCTGCTTCCCCAGGTGTCCTTGTCGGACCAGTCGGTGCTGGAGGGGCAGGATGTCAGCATGAGCGTCCGTGTCCGTGGGGAGCCCAAGCCCATCATTTATTGGTGAGTTCTGGTGCTTGTTGAGTCACAGCTGGTCAGGGAAGGAGGGGACAGGCACAGCGGTAGATGGCCAATTTGGAGCTCTTGTCCTGAGCAGGATTGGGGGTGGGGGAGAG
Source organism: Limosa lapponica baueri (assembly GCA_002844005.1). Lineage (NCBI taxonomy): Eukaryota > Metazoa > Chordata > Aves > Charadriiformes > Scolopacidae > Limosa > Limosa lapponica. Next base: position 2,397,937 of record KZ505654.1, on the reverse strand, counting down.
GGGGGGTCTTTTGGGGACAGCCAAGGTGGATATGCAGGGCAAGGCATGACCATGCTGCTCTGCACATGTCCCGAGCAGGCTGAGGAACCGGCAGCCGGTGAAGTATGGCCGCCGCCATCACACGGAGGAGGCGGAAGGGACGCGGGGGCTTTTCACGCTGCACATCCTGGCGGCGGAGCGCACTGACACCGGCTTCTACACCTGCAAGGCCGTCAATGAGTACGGCACCAAGCAGTGCGAGGCCAAGCTGGAGGTCAGAGGTAAAGCTCCCTGAGCGCGTCCACCCCGGTGCCCGAGGAGCCAGCTGGCTCCAGTGCCCTGCATGAGCTGTGTGGGGAAGGGGCCACTGCAGACCCCTCCTTGGCAGTGCTGTGGGAGAAGGGGACGAGCCAGCCTGCCCTTCTCTGTCACAACACAGGCGGGCACAAGCCAGGAGCAGGAAAGTAGACCTGCGTGCCTGGGGCTGCCTGCAGAGGCTGGCCCCGCAGCAGAAGGCAGGCTGCCCTGCTGCCCCATCCAGATGTGCGGCCCCGTGGCCCTACATCCCACCCAGCTGTGCCAGGGCCCCTGCCGGCCTGACCCAGAGCTTGCTGCTCCCACAGCCCAGCTTCACCCCACGTCCCCCTGTCCCACCACATAGCTGCTGCTGAGGCTGGGTGCTGCCCCTGGCTGCGCAGAGAAGGCCCTGCGCCTTGGTGGCTCTGCAGAGGACATGTCCCCCTGCCCTGCCCTGCCATGCCAACAGCTCCCTCCCTGCCCCAGGCAGTCTGCAAGCTGCCGTGCCAGGCACAGAGCAGCTTGGAGAGGTTTCCCCCTACCCATTTCCAGCAATAGCCTGTATGCTTGGGACTGGGCTGCCCAGTCCCCTTCCCTTGCCACCCCTCCCCAGCCCAGCTATGGTCCTCCTAGGACCCCAGTATATGTGTGCAAACTCGGGGGGGCGGGTGGGGATGGGTGCTCGGGACTGATAGCCAGGCTCTGCCTGGCATTCCCCGAGGCCAGGGAAGGAGCCTGCAGGGACGAGTGATGCTGCCTCCCTCCTCTTGCCCCTTGCTGTGTGTGCCCTGCTCCCCCCAGCCCTCCCCGCTGATGGCTGCCTGAGCCCTCCAGGCTGCGTCCATCCCACCCCGGCCTTGGCTGCACTGCTTCTACCCTGCCGGGACCCCGCTCCCAGCCTCCGGCAAAGTGCGGTGGCACCGGGGGTGGGAGCGGGAGCCAGCCCCGTGCTCCATGGCTGGCAGGAGCCGGGCTGCGGGGGCAACGGCCCAAGCCCCGGCCCCTCTTGGGGGCTCGTCGGGTGGCTCCGTGCCTTGGCGTGCGCTCGCACCCCTGGTGCCGGCGCTGGCGTGTGCCTGCGTGCGTGCCGGCCCCGTCGCTGCTGCACTAACCCTTCCGCTTGCTGACTGCGGTTTTTGTCTGTACGCAGGGGGAGTACGATAAGGGGGTGCATCTCTCAGAGCCGCGGCCGCGGGGCTCTTAGTTGGACACCTCTTAGGCAGTGGACCTCACCTTGTGTTATTACCTTCTGCTCCATCCGCCGCCTCGTCCTGGACGCACCGCGGGGACGCGCGGGCCCTCGACCGCGGGCAGGGGCTCGCCGGATGGCCGGGGGAGGCGTAACCGAGGCGGGGGTGGGGGGGAGCAGTGGGGGAGCACCAGGCACCCCCTCAGCCGGGCCAGGGCGGCCATACGATGCTGTCTTGTCTCTTGCTCCGTCCGTTTGTCCCTGTCTGCGTGTCCTGCCTCTCCTCGCCGCCCAGGGAAGGGGAGCAGGGAGCTGAGCCCACGGTCGTCACCGTGCCGGCTGGGGGTGTAGGGAAGGGTCTGTGGCGTGGTGGCAGCTCTGCAATGGTCACCTTGGAGTGTGGGGGACAGGAGACCGCGGGGGGAGCACCCTGCCCTAGCCGCAGCAGGGAGGGAGAGCATCGGCCCCTTTGGCTTCACGGCAGCCACCCAGGTGCCTGCCCGGCCACCGTGAGACATCCCTCGCAGCCCCAGGGTTCGGGGTCCACCCGGAGCACCCCCAGCTCTAGGTCTCTTCTCCCTGGGGAGGGGGCTCGGCGGGGGGGAGGGAGAGCATCGGCCCCTTTGGCTTCACGGCAGCCACCCAGGTGCCTGCCCAGCCACCGTGAGACATCCCTCGCAGCCCCAGGGTTCGGGGTCCACCCGGAGCACCCCCAGCTCTAGGTCTCTTCTCCCTGGGGAGGGGGCTCGGCGGGGGGGCGGGCTGCGAGGCCGTGACCCTTTTTTTGTAGCTCTAATAAAATCTGTTTGTTAAAGCGCTGTGTGGTGTGTTCCTGGCACGGACACCTCCCCTCACCCCCCGCCCCCTCCCTGGCTCAGCTCTGCTTTCCACATCTCGCCTCCCCCCCGCCCCCGTCCTTCCCTCCCCTGCTGCACCCCCTGCCCGCTGCACCGGGCCCCCTCCCCGCATGCTCCCCCCCTGCCCCGCACGTTCCCCTCCGTCCCCGCCACCTCTCATGGTTGCTTTTCAGTTGCTGAGACGCGTCTCTTCTCTCTTTCTCTCTCTTCCCCCCTTCCCGGGCAGCTCGCCCCGAGTGCCAGTCCCTGGCCATCGTGGTTCCCCTGCAGGACGTGGTGGTCGGGGCGGGGGAGCTGGCACTCTTTGAGTGCCTGGTGGCTGGCCCGCCAGACATGGACGTGGACTGGCTGTCCCGGGGCCGGCTGCTCCAGCCCGCCCTGCTCAAATGCAAGATGCATTTTGACGGGCGCAAGTGCAAGCTGCTGCTCACCTCCGTGCACGAGGACGACAGCGGGATCTACACCTGCAAGCTCAGCACTGCCAAAGGTAAGCGGCGGGCGGTCACGCAGGTCCCCGGGGGGGAGGTCTCACTCAGGGCTTGGCCCTAAGGGGCTGCTGGGGTTGCCCCTCCACTCCCAAGTTTGGGGCTCTGGTCCCTCCAGGATGTAGCTGTGAGTGCTGGAGGTGGGCACCAGGAGGACAGGGAGTGGTTTCTGCCCCCAGGAGCTGGGAAACCTGGTGCACATCAGTCCTCGGGCTCCAGCACCCTGGGCCCTGCAACCCTGTCCCACCCCACTCGGCTCCTCCACCTGCATGCACGCTGCTCCCAGAAGTGTGGGGAGATGCATTTGCACCATGGCTGCACCGGCTGAACACAGCCCCTGTCCCTGTCCCTGTCCCCTGGATCCAAAGCCTCCAGGCACCTGGCTCTGCTGGCCTGAGAGGTGGCAGGGGCAAAGGGGAGGGGGTCAGGGCTGCCCACCCTCTCCCACCAAGCTACCACTGGTGGCAGCTGAGGAAGAGCAGCGGGATCTGACCTCTGTCCCATGGCTTCGACACCCCCCTTTACCTGTGCATGCTGCACACAGCCTCTGTCCCCCGCAGCAGGACAGGGACAAGGGTCCCTTTCCCAATCTCCAGCCCCTCCGCAGTAACCCAGGCTGTGGGAGGTGTAGGGGGGCATCTTGTGCCTGTGCATCCCTCCATGGAAGGGGCTGTCTGCCTGTGGGGATTTGAGGGCAGCAGCAGTTTTGGGTGCAGGGAGGTGAGGCCAGAGCATGGTGTCAAGCCCTGCCCGGGGTGGGTGATGACACCATGATTGCAAAGCGGTCCCTGCTGCAAACCCCCTCATCTGGAGCATCCGGTCTGCACCCATCCCCATGCTGCCCCTGGGTGCTGCATGAGCTGGCACTGCCTGCTTCAGCATCACCCCCCTGTCCCCAAGGGGCTAGGCCAGCTGTGACCCCCTGCCCTATGGTGAGGACAGGGCATCCTCCCACCCCACCTTGCTGCTGGCATCTGCCCTGCTGTGAGGGGAGGAAAGAGGCACCCCACTGCCAGCAGAGCCCCAGCCCTTGGCATGGGGACCTTGCACACACTTGTACCCTCCCCCTGCCCCGTGCAGGGACAGAGCCTGGCACCCAGCACACTCAGGCTCAGCCCCCACCGGCCCTGGGGTACACTAAGCGATGGCCACGTTGGCTGCTGGGGCTGTGGTGGAGGGGTCATGGGCTGCCTCCTGCCCTGCGCACACGTGTGCTGTGTGGGGGTCACCCCTGCCCGCTCTCCTTGCAGATGAGCTGACCTGCAGTGCCCGGCTGACGGTGCAGCCCTCCGTGCAGCCCCTCTTCACCCGCAAGCTGGAGGACGTGGATGTGGTGGAAGGGCGGACAGCACGTTTCGACTGCATGATCAGTGGGACTCCTCCCCCGGCGGTCACCTGGACCCATTTTGGTAACCCACAAGCCCAGGGAGCTTGCCCAGGGCCCTGCAGGAAGACCTCTCCCCATCCCCTTGAGGGCTGCACCCAAGGGATTGGGGCTGGGAGGGCTGCCGATGCTGATGCTGATGCTGGTGTGTGTCTCCATGCAGGCCAGCCGGTGCAGGAGGGGGAGAACGTGCGGATTCAGCAGGATGGGGGGCTGCACTCGCTGGTCATCGTGCATGTGGGCAATGAGGATGAGGGGCGGTACGTAGTGACCGCCAGGAATGCCCACGGCCATGTGGAGTGCTCTGCCGAGCTCTATGTGGAGGAGCCGCGGCCATCTGCTGCCTCCCAGATGTAAGAGTCGGGGGGTCTCTGGGATTTGCATCCCCCCTGCTCGCTCCCACCCTAGGATCTGGGGGGCAATGGGCTTGTGCAAAGCCTGGGGTCAGGGTTGGGCTGGGCGCACTGTGATCCTGCCACAAGTGTGTGGGGGCTCTTGCAGGTCAAAGCTGGAGAAGATGCCGTCCATCCCAGAGGAGCCGGAGCAGGTGGAGACAGAGACAGAGTGCTTCACCATGCCCGATTTCCTGAAGCCGCTGCAGAACCTGGATGTGGTGGAGTCGAAGGAGGCTGTGCTGGAGTGCCAGGTGGCCGGGCTGCCCTACCCCTCCATCACCTGGTTCCACAATGGCTCCCGCATTGACAGCACCGATGACCGCAAGATGATGCAGTGTAGGGCTCTCTGCCACCATCCCCACCCCCTTGGGGTCCCTCTGCCTGGGCCAGAGGAAGGGGGGACACCCTGGGAGGAGACATCACCGCCCAGACCTTTATGACCCTTGAGGCAGGGAGGTAAGCTCTGTGCCACTTGGCTGGTGGGGTCTTATCCATGTCCCCCTATTCCCCACAGATAAGGATGTCCATCGCCTGGTGTTCACGGCCGTCAGCCATGCACATGCTGGTGTCTATAAAAGCGTCATCGCCAACAAAGTGGGGAAGGCCACATGCTACGCACACCTCTATGTCACTGGTAAGCAGCAGTGGGCACCACCAGGGATGTGTGGCCACTCACTGCCACCCTGTCAGGCTGTGCCCTGGGTCTGGGGGTTGGTGGCCCTGTAGCGAAGTCCTAGGGTGACAGGATCACAGGGCATTTCAGGTTGTAGGGGACCTCAGGAGGTCTCTAATCCAACCTAAAAGTGGGGTCAACTGTGCAGTCCTCACCTTGCGGGGTCAGGACCTATCTCTGGACCCCCAAGTTCCACATGGGACTTGCTGGGACCACCATCCCCATAGGGGCTGCCAGGCTGAGGCCCCACTGGGGAAACAGTGGGTGTCGCTGGCTCCATCTGTCCCCTCCAGCCCATGTCTCCTGGGGCACAAGGCAGATGCCTCAGGGAGCTGGGGCAGTGGCCATGCTCACACCCCGGTCCACCTCCCCATGCAGATGTGGTGCCGACCCCCCCGGATGGGCCCCCCACTGTGGCCTCGGTGACCGGCAGAGCCATCACGTTGGCCTGGAACAAGCCCAAGTGGCTGGACACCGCCATAGGTGAGAGGGCCAGGGCTGGGCAAGGGGTGGACAGGGGGTGGGCAATGGCATGATAGGGCGCATGGGCCAGCCCAATGACGGGGGCTCTGCACCAACCCTCTCCCCCTGCAGACCCCAACTCTGTGTCCTACGTGGTGCAAATGCAAGTGCTGGGCACGGCGCAGTGGCTGGTGCTGGTGGCCGGTGTGCGGGACACCACCTACACGGTGCATGGGCTGACCAAGGGTGCCCAGTACCTCTTCCGAGTCATCACTGCCACCCCCAAGACCAACAGCAAGCCCTCCCCGCCTGTGGGGCCTGTGCAGCTCCTGGACCGGGGTGAGAGGGGCAGTGGGGAAGGGACGGGTGGCAGGGGTGGAGAGGTCTCTGTGTCCGGTGGGATGGTAAACCGGGCAGGGCTGGGTGACATGTGGTCCAGAGGTGGTGGTGACAAAGCGTGTGGCAGGTCCCTACCTGGAAGAGGCCCCCGTCATCCTGGACAAGCCAGATGTGGTGTACGTGGTGGAGGGCCAGCCAGCCTCTATCACCATCACCATCAACCACGTGGAGGCCACCGTCACCTGGAAAAGGTAGGAAATGGCACTGTGCCTGTTGCCTGTCCCATGCCCAGCATCATCCCACAGGGCGCACAAAGAGGGGCTCCCACACCAGATCCCTGTGCAGCCCATGGTGCGTGGGGGGTCCTTCCCTGGGGCTGGGCTGGGTGTGCACCCAAGGGTGATGTCCAGGGCTGTGCAGAATTGCAAGGGGGGGCTTTTTTGGGTGGGGTGTGCTGTCCAGGGGGTGCTAAGGGTTGAGAGCCATTCAGGAGACAGGGCTAGCAGTGGGGTGTGAGCTGTTTATGGGGGCTGCAGGTTGGGAACCAGGGCTGTCTGTGGGTCAGGGGGTGGCCACAGGGCAGTGGGGTGGAAGCTATTGATGGGGCAGCGGGGCTGGGGCTGCCTGTGGGGCTGTGATGTGGCAGCTGGTGTGCCCGCAGGGGCGGGCAGGTCCTGGGGGAGCAGGAGGGCACATGCGAGGTGACGATGCCGGATGACGACCAGCACTGCCTGCGGCTGCTGCGCGTGGGCCGTGGGGCCGCTGGGCAACTGGCCTGTGAGGTGACCAACCGCCACGGCACTGCCCGCTGCACCCTCCGCCTCCGCCTCGCAGGTAGGTGTCCCCGCGTTGGGAGGGGTGACATTGCCGTATGGTGGTCCAAGCCCGTGTGCCATGGGGGGCTCTGCCCCATAGCATGGCACTACTCCTCAGTGCTCCATTGTCATATGCCATGGGGATGCTGGTCTACAGGGTGGCAATGCCCCAGGGGCTGAAAACACACAAACCATGTGTTGATACTGATGCCCGGTGTCCTATACCCATAACTGACTTGGGTAGAAGTGTCCCATGTGCCCCATGACCATGTGCAAGGGGTGGCAGTGCCCCATGGTGTTCCTCAGCCATGTGCCATGGGTGGCACTGCTGCAGGGTGTCCTACACCTGTCTATAATGAGGTGGCAACAACCCCTGCTGCCCTATAGCTGAGAGGCATAGGGGACACCTCCACAAAGCCCCACAGAAGTGACATGGTTGGCACTGCCCTGCAGTACCCCACATTCACGTATAATGGGGAGATACAACCCCACAGTGCCCTATGCCCATGTGCCATGAGTGGCACTACCCCATGGTGCCCCACAGAGATGGGTGACTGCCCCACAGTGCTGCAGGCATGTCATTGTTGGCCTGCCCTGTAGTGTCCCACTCCCATGTACTTCGGGGTGGCACTGCCCCGTGGCACTCCATGCCCCTATACCATGGGCTGGGACTTCCTTGCAGTGCCCCACAGCCCTACACCCCTTGCCAGTGACAGGGGGGTGGCACTGCCCCATGGTGTCCCATGCTGCATCTCTTGGCAGAGGCACCACGCTTTGAGTCCATCATGGAGGACATCGACGCCCAGGAAGGGGAGACGCCACGCTTCGCTGTGGTGGTAGAGGGGAAGCCGCTGCCAGACATCATGTGGTACAAGGTGGGTTGGGACCCCCCCCATCCTTCCTGACCCACAGCCCCCCCAGACCCACACCCTCCACTGCCTCACCTGGGTTGCTGCACTGGGGCTTTGGGGTTGTGTTCGCCCCTGGTAATGCAGGTTATGTCCTGTGCCCCATCCATGGGGAAAGGGTGGCAGGAGCTGGTTGGGGGTGGGATGGGACCCTCCTGACACCCCTGCTATCCCCAGGATGGGGATCTGCTGGAGGAGAGCAGTCACCTGAGCTTTGTGTATGAGGAGAATGAGTGCTCGCTGGTGGTGCTGGGTGCTGCCGAGTCCGACAGCGGTGTCTACACCTGCACAGCCAAGAACCTGGCCGGGGAGGTCTCCTGCAAGGCGGAGCTGGTGGTGCGGGCAGGTATGGCTGGCCGGCCCCTCTGCCCTGGGGGGCAGAGCCTGGGTGCCCGGCTTGCCCCCCGCCAGCGCCTTTCCTTCCCCCAGCCCAGCCCGCTGCCGATGCCGCCATGGAGGAGGATGCACTGCACAAGGCACGACGCCTGACCGACTACTACGACGTGCACGAGGAGATAGGCAGGTATGGGGCCACCAGCATGGTGGGCAGTGGGTCACCCCAGGCACCCCAGGGACAGCGGTACTGGAGCCAGGCTGCACCTTGAGGCTTTGTCCCTCGGGATTGAGCTCCACAGTATGTCAGATCCTGGTGTGCTGGGGCTGCTCTCAGCCATCCATGGATGCCCTGGTGCTGGCTCAAGGCAGGGAGTCAGGGCAGCCGGAGCAAAGCCAGGCCTGAGGTCTCTCCACGGATGGTCCTGGAGAGCTGCCAGAGTAGTGGGCTCCCTGTGGAACAGGCGTCTGCTCTAGTTGCTCAGGGAAGGGGAGGTCTCCTGCTCCCCCACCTTCTTATTCCTCCTTGCCCCCATTGCTGCATTGCAGGGGGGCTTTCTCCTACCTGCGGAGGGTGACGGAGAAGAGCAGCCGACTGGACTTTGCCGCCAAGTTCGTCCCTGGGAGGACCAAGGCCAAGCAGTCAGCACGTCGGGAGCTGCACATCCTCTCGCAACTGGACCACGAGCGCATCGTGTTCTTCCACGATGCCTTTGAGAAGAAGAACGCCGTCATTATGGTCATGGAGCTGTATCCTCCAGGCTCTGCTCCGGGAGCGTGTGGCGCGGGGGATGAGGGGAGGCTTTTGTGGGGGACGGGTGGGCAGAGCGGGTGCGGAGGAGCTGGGTGCCCAGGAGGGTGCAGGGCACAGTGGGGCACGGCAGTTCTGTGCTCCTTGACTGGGGCCCAGCTGTGCTGAGGAAGAGCTGCTGGACAGGATGGCGAGGAAGCCCTCGGTGTGTGAGTCCGAGGTGGGTGAACCCCGGGAAGGCAAAGTGATGGGGGAGGCAGGGAGCCTGGGGACACCGGGGTTTGTCCCAGTCCAGGGACGTGCAATGCTCATTGCATCGGGCTACAAAGCGGGGTGCAGCCTGCACCCTCCTCTGCACAGGGCCAGCGTGGGGCTGATCCACACTCAGGGTGCCCACCCCACCTCTGCTCTCACAGGTCCGGTCCTACATGCGGCAGGTCCTGGAGGGGATCTGTTACCTGCACCAGCACAGAGTCCTGCACCTGGACATCAAAGTGAGTGTGGGGCTCTTCCACCCCCCTCCCACCCTGTGCCCGTACGGATGGACTCCTGCCATGCTGCTGGGGCTTGGTCCTGCTGATGGGGGACATCCCTTCCCTGGGGGGAGCCCATGCCTCCTGCCAAGCTCCCCTCCACCCTGCGTTGTCCTGTAGCCAGAAAACCTCCTGATGGCGGATTCGAGCAGTGAGCAGGTCCGGATCTGCGACTTCGGCAACGCGCAGGAGCTGACGCCCGAGGAGCCACAGTACTGCAAGTACGGCACCCCTGAGTTCGTGGGCCCCGAGATCGTCAACCAGACCCCTGTCTCCAGTGTCACCGACATCTGGTAAGGGCAGCCCTGGGGTGGATGGTGGGGTTACCGCTATGCCAGGAGGAACTGGACACCCCAGAGAGCTTGTGCTGTGCAGTAACCACGCTCTCCTCTCCGCAGGCCCGTGGGGGTCATCGCCTACCTCTGGTAAGTGCTCCGGTGGGACCCCATGACAGGGACCCCCTTCCTGCCCCCTTGCCTACTGGAGTGCTGGGGCTGCGGCCATGCACATTGCTCCTTGCACTCCCAGTCTTCTCCCTGGCTGCTCCTGCCTCTGCCCTCCCCATGGCACTGGGGCTGGGGTCCAGGGTCCCCTCCTTGGTCCCCTGTATTTGCCATGCTGTTCCCCATGTCCCCCTGGCCCGATGACAGTGTGCCCTTCTCGGCAGCCTGACGGGGATCTCCCCCTTTGTGGGGGAGAATGACAAGACGACGCTGATGAACATCCGCAACTACAATGTGGCCTTCGAGGAGAGGATGTTCCAGGGGCTCACCCGGGAAGCCAAGGGCTTTGTCATCAAAGTGCTGGTCAATGACAGGCTGTGAGTGCTGCAGGGTCCCTGAGCCCCATCCCCTTGTGCTCAAGAGAGGGCGGGGACCCCCGTGCAGGGGACTGCCGTGGGGTGCAGCACGGGCAACCAGACCCTCCTGCCCTTCTCTGGGCTGGCCAAAGCCCCCCCCAGTTCTCACCCGGTGGTGTTGGTTTGCAGGAGACCTAATGCGGAGCAGACCCTGGAGCATCCCTGGTTCAAGGTGAGCCTGGACAGAGAGCCAGTGCCCGGTGGCAGCGGGGTTCCCCTGAGCCTGCTGTAGGCTCTGTGGGACACCGCTGTCCCCTCACCCCACAGACGCTGGCCAAGGGGAAAGTCATCAGCACTGACCACCTAAAGCTCTTCCTCTCCCGTCGGAAATGGCAGGTGAAAGCAGGAGCTGGGGCAGGAGGGGGGCGGGCAGATCTGCGTGCTGGGCAGGATGGGATGATGTGTGCTGGGAAGGACAGGGTGACGTCCCCTGGGCAGGATGGGGTGACATCCCCTGGGCAGGATGGGGTGATGTGCACTGGGCAGGATGATACCATGCCACCTGCCTGGGCCTGATCCAGCCCTCTCCACCGGCTGCAGCGCTCGCAGATCAGCTACAAGTGCAACATGGTGCTGCGGCCAATCCCAGAGCTGCTGGAGGACACGTCCAACCACCTCTCCATCGCTGTGCCCCGGCACCTCAAGGAGTCGCCGGCGTTGTCATCCTCCTCGGACTCGGATGACCTGGATGAGTTGCCCTTCATCCCCATGCCACACCAGGTGGAGTTTTCTGGCTCCCGCATGTCACTCAATGAGATCCCCACGGATGATGAGGCCATTGGGCCGCCTGAGGGGCCACGGCTGGAGGGGGTTGCGCCGGGGGACGTCTCCACCATGGAGTGGCAGAGCCAGGGTGCGGGAAAGCCTGGGGTGGCCCTGGGGAAGCGGCCAAGGGGTGCTGGGCTGCGGCGGCCATGCGTGGAGGCAGAGGCGCCTGGGTCCTCCGATGAAGAAGCCCCCGAAACCCAGAAGCGGCCAGAGTACCCCCGCAAAGCCATGAGGAAGGGCTCCAGCCTGGAGTCCCCAGGGAGCACCCGGCGGGGAGAGCTGAAGAGGGGCGGCTCGGCCGACAGCGCCCTGCTGCTCCAGCAGCCCCCTGGGACCGAGGAAGGGGCCGAGATGGGCCGGGACCCCCGCCGGGCTCTGGCCAAGGCGGCCTCCATGGAGCTGCCGCGGCGGAAGGGGGTCTTTGGGGAGGACGATCATGCCCAGCGCCTGGAGCTGATGCGCCAGCGGCTGCTGCGGGGCGGCCCCGGGGACGGCAAGGTCAGCGGCCTGCGGGGTCCCCTCCTGGAGACCTTGGGGGTCGGTCCTGACAAGAAGGTCCCGCGGCCGACCCGGTTGGAGCCGCCGGCGCCAGCGGTGCCACGGCTGGTGCGGGCAGCCTCCAGCGAGGCCACCTCGCCGCGCCTCCTGCCCACCGAGCGCCGGCTGCAGAAGAGCAGCTCCTTCAGCCATGGGGACGCTGAACCCGTCGTACGGCACCGCCGCTCCGGCGCACCCCTGGAGATCCCGGTGGCCCACCTGGAGGCCCAGCGGCTCAAGGAGTCCCCCTCGCTCTCGGCCCTCTCTGACGCCCGGCCCCCTGCGCCACCAGATGCCCCCGGTCCACCAACGCCCCCCGTGGTGGAGACCACTGTCCCCCGAGCCCCCGCTGCCACAGCTGCCCCGGGGAGGAAGCGTGTCCCTGAGGAGCGTGGCCAGCCCGGGGCAAGCACAGCCACCACCACCACGGGGAAGAAGCCCACGGCCGGGGGACAGGAAGCAAAGACGCCCACCAAAGCTGCTAGAGCCAGTGGGGAGGGGGCTGCCAGGCCGGGTGTGCCTGCCCCACTGCAGCCCCCAGCCCCTGGCACCCAAGCTGCCAAAACGTCTTCCTACGCCAAGGTCATGCAAGCCATGGGAGCTGTGCAAGGTGGGGAGCCAGCCACCACGGAACCTCCCCAGCCCCTGCCGACCACCCCCACCGAGCCCCCCGCACCAGCACCAGCACCGACACCAGCACCGGCACCGGCATCAAGGAGGGAGGTGAAGCCCACCGGCTCCTCCAGCTCCCTGCTCATCCAGGACATCGACTCGGAGGAGGTCTTCGAGGCCAAGTTCAAGCGGGGCCGGGAGTCGTCGCTCACCCGGGGGCTGAAGCTCCTCACCCGCTCCCGCTCTGAGGACCGGCACCTGGCTGGCCCCCTGACCCCCGATGAGGGCATCTACCGTCCCACACCAGCCGGAGTTCCCCTGGAGCTGCGCAGGGACCGCCCCACCGGGCTGGTGGCCAAGTCCAAGTCAGTGCAGGACCTGCATGAGGTGGAGAAGGACAGGGGCTTCCTCCGGAGGATGTCTGTGCTCCTCAAGCGGACCCCACCTGCTGAGAGGAAGAAGAGCAGGGGGGAGGATGGAGGTAGCGAGACCCCAACCATCGGGCGCCGCTTGTCCTGGAGCCTGGCCATGGGCAACTCCAAGGAACGGAGGGACTCGGAGAGCCTCAAGTCGGAGATGGGGGGCGGCGGGGAGAGCGATTCGCCGGTGGTGGCCGTGCGGAGGAAGATCAGTGCCACGGTGGAACGGGTCTCTGCGCGGCTGCGTAGCCTGTCGGATGAGCGGCCGGAGGGTGAGGGGCGAGGGGACCTCCGCCGCGCCAGTTCTGAGGGGGAGAGCCTGCAGCCGGGGCCCCCACCAGCACCCGCGCCTTCCTCCGAGTCCCTGCGCTCAGAGGGCAGCACCCGCTCCTCCTCCTCTGCCAAAGGTGAGCAGAGAGGGGGGGTCCCACCAGCACCCCATGGTCCAGCCACCCTGGGGATGGCAGGCACGGTCCCCCTGGCTCGGCCCCGCTCTCAGCCACCCTGGATGCCCACAGGTGGGGGTGAGAGCCAGAAGCGGTCCCGCTGGGAGCGGTGGGGGCTCTCACGGGGCAAGAAGGAGAAGGTGGCCTCGCAGCCCAGCATCCCCTCCAGCCTGCTGCGGGAGGAGGGACCCGCCACCGGCCGGCCACACACACCCAGCGAGTCGGGTAGGTGCAGCCTCAGGATGGGGTGGGGGGTGCCCATCGCTGCCCCAGCATGACCCCCACCTCTGCTTTCCAGATTTCCCCCCTGTTTTCCACATCAAGCTGAAGGACCAGGTGCTGCTGGAGGGTGAGGCGCTGACCCTCTGCTGCCT
>KZ505654.1:2362275-2377792 GCA_002844005.1 Limosa lapponica baueri | reverse complement strand
GGGCCCGCAGAAGGGTAAGTGCGCCGGGCCCGGCGGGGCGTCCCGGCGGCGCCGGGCCCCGCCGACATATCCTCCCGCTCCGCAGGGACCCGGTTCCGGCCGCTGTCCTTCGAGGTGCCCAAGCCGCTCTTCCCCGTGGCCGGGGTGCCCATGGTACAGCACCACATCGAGGCCTGCGCCAAGGTACGGGGCGGGGATGGGGCCGGGGGACTGGGGGACCAGGGGCCCCTGCCCCACTCTGCCCCTTCCCTCCTCCCTCCCTCCTTCCCCAGGTGCCCGGCATGAAGGAGATCCTGCTGATGGGCTTCTACCAGCCCCACGAAGCCCTCAGCCGCTTCCTGGTGTCGGCGCAGCAGGAGTTCAAGATCCCTATCAGGTGAGCAGGAGCCGGACAACACTTGAGACCCTCCCCACGGGTACCCATGGCAGCACAGCCCAGCTTGGCCCCTCACCCTCCTCCCCCCGGGGTGGCAGCCCACCACCAGCCAGACCCTGTCCCAGCGTGGATGGGCACAGCTGGTCTCCCGTGTTAGCTCTGCCACTTCTCCCTTGCCCTGGGCTAGTTCCTGCTCCAAAGATGCCTCTCCAGCACAGCTCAAGCCACCCCCACCTCCTTCCCACAACCAACGTCCACGTGAGCCCCATCGTTGTGTGGCAGGACTATGTCTCTCCAGCCCCTGCCAGCCCTTCCCTGACCCCCTGCCGGGCACTGCCACTAGACACCCGCTTCCCTAAGCCCTCACTTTTCCCTGCTTGGCTTGCAGGTACCTCCAGGAGTACGCAGCACTGGGCACGGGTGGTGGCATCTATCACTTCCGAGACCAGATCCTGTCGGGTGGTGCTGAGGCCTTCTTTGTCCTCAACGCAGATGTGTGCTCAGAGTTCCCTTTGCAGGAGATGCTGGAGTTCCGGCAGCAGCACGGGGACGCGCAAAGCTTTGTCATTCTGGGTACCACAGTGAGTGGCAGTGCTGGGGAGCACAGGAGCAGCGGTGCTCTGCTGCGGGCTTGTCTAGAAGCCTGTGGCTCCTGCAGTGGATGGGTCCCTGGGTGTGAGCTCCAGGTCTCATCTGCTCTGCATCTGCATGCCCGCTGCTCCACCACTACTAACACATCCTTGCTCCACAGGCCAACAGGACACAGGCGCTAAATTACGGCTGTATTGTGGCAAACGCAGACACGCAGGAGGTACTGGAGGGCCTTGGGGAGCCGGGCATGGCGTGGGCAGTGGGTGCTGCACTGCCCGTGTGGGCGCGTGTTCCCTGTGTGCCACAGAGGGTGTGACAGCTGGTGCAGGGGCTGCACCCTGACACTCATGTCTCTTCCCTTGCCTCCAGGTCCAGCACTACGTGGAGAAGCCCAGCACGTTTGTCAGTGAGATCATTAACTGTGGTATTTACCTGTTCACACCTGCCATCTTCCAGCACATTGGCGAGGTCTTCCAGAGGAACCAGCAGGAGCTAGTGCTGTGAGTGCTCCTCTCTGCCCTGTGTCCCTCCCACCCCACTGCTTCCCGGGGCTGCAGCAGCACGCTCATCCTCCATTCCTTCTCTATCTTCTCTCCTCCTCTGCCATCACTCACTTGTTTCCTGGTCCTGCACCAGCTGTCCTTACCTTGGGTAAGTCTCCCTCTGTGTCTGCACTGGCTGCTCTCTGGGCTGGATTGTCCCTAGTAATAACGCATGCTTTCCTCCCTGCTCAGGCCGCTCTGCAAGGCTGTTCATTCCTCTGCTCCCCTACAGGCCAGCTTGAGGCTCCCCTTCTCCCTTCCTCTCCTCCCACCCCATCCTCATCCAGCTCCAGACAAGGGGCCAAGCAAGCCTTTCACCTGGGAATGCTCTGCTCCCCCCTCCAGCTCTCTACACTAGCCAGCCTGTCAGCTGTCACCTCTGCCACCACCCAAGCGAAAACCCAGCTGTGCAGGGCTCTGGAGCAGGGGCAGGACTTGTCGCTCATACACCTACCTGGACTGGGTGGGGCTCTTGCACCATCACCTTCTGGCTGAGAGCTTGTTTCAGCTGCCAGAGCACCGTCCGATGCTCTGGGGCTCAGTGGGGCTGGGCAGGCCTAGCCTGACAGCTGGTGCTGTCCCTGCTTTGGGGAGAAGTGCATGGCTAGGAAGGAGTCCAAGATCTTTCCTGGGAAGGAGTCCAGGGCCCCCAGATTTGGGGAAGGTAGCTGGTGGGGTCTCTGGCCGAGGCTGTGACTGGGTGGGTGTCTAATGGGCCTCTCGCTTGCAGAGAGGAGAACTCCAACGGCTGGCAGCGTGCAGAAGTGATCCGGCTAGAGCAGGACGTTTTCACGGCGCTGGCTGGGAGCAGCAAACTCTATGTCTACAAAACTGATGGCTTCTGGAGCCAGATCAAATCGGCCGGGTAAGGGCTGGGGCTAGAGCTGGTACAGCAAAAGCATCGAGCAGTCCTTACCAGAGCTGGGAGAGGAGGGTGCCTAGGCAGGGCCCTGGAGGTGGGTGTTAAATTCAGACCCTCTAATGCCCTGGTAGCGCCAGAGAGGTAACACCTATCATTTGGTTTTCTTCCCCCAGCTCTGCTATCTATGCCAGCCGCCTTTACCTGAACCAGTACAGCAAAAGCCACCCAGAGAGGCTGGCACAGAACAAACCCGGAGGCCCTATTATCCGAGGTATCCCTCTGACACCCCTGCCACCTTGGGAGCTGCCCCGTGTGGGACAGGGGAGAAGTAGGGAGGCAGTGGGACCCGTGGGCAGGAGCCTCCCCTGATCTGAGCGGTGAGTGCTCCTGCAAGCTGCCTCCCCCGACGCGGCTGCCTTGTGTTGCAGGGAACGTGTACATCCACCCGACGGCCTCCATTGACAGCACTGCGGTGGTGAGTGCAGGCCTGGGGGGGCCCTGCAGTAGGGCGATGCTCAGGGGTGCCATTGTCCTCAACCTCATCATCTCCCTGTGTCCTCACAGCTGGGACCCAACGTCTCCATCGGGGAGGGGGTGACGGTGGGAGCTGGTGTGCGTGTGCGCGAGTCCATCGTCCTGCACGGTGCCTCACTCCACGTAAGTCAGGTTTGCCCGAGGGTGTGGGTGTCAACCCCTACCCCTTGCAGGGAGGCGGCAGCACCCTTCATCCCCCTCTCCTTCGCCCCAGGACCACACCTGTGTCCTCAATACCATCGTGGGCTGGGATAGCACCATTGGGCGCTGGGCTCGGGTTGAAGGAACACCCAGTGACCCAAACCCCAACGATCCCTATGCCAAGATCGACAGTGAGACCCTTTTCCGGGATGGGCGCCTCACGCCCTCCATCACCATCCTGGGTATGTCCCACTCACACCTAGCTGCCCCAGCCCCACGCAGTGGGGCAGAGTCTCTTCCCCCCGTTAACCCTCTCACACTCTCCCCGCAGGCTGCAGTGTCACCATCCCTGCTGAGGTCGTTATTCTCAACTCCATTGTCCTTCCTCACAAGGAGCTGAGCCGCAGCTACAAGAACCAGATTATCCTGTGAGTCAGCTGCTCGCTGGGTTGGAGGCAGGGGGACATTGCCAGCCCCCAACTCCCTGCTGTGCCCCACAGCAAGAGCCTGTGCTAGGACTTCACCTCCTAGGAGGTGTCGAGCACCCCCAGAGGGGTGGGTGCAGGTCAGGAGCCCTGCAAGTGCCTGATTCCTACTCCAGACAGACATTAAAGCTGGTGAGCATCAGCCTTGCGTGCTGCTTCTCTTGCAGCCCAGGGACCAGCCCTGGGGCAGGGTGAAGGCTTTGGGGACAGCACATGGCCCTGGCAGGGAGCCCTGGGCTGAGGCTGTTGAGGGAGCACTTGCTGCCTGCAGCATCTCAGGTCCTGAGCTTTGGGTGTTTCTCCACCAAAGGGCACTACCAGCACGCTCTTGCCGCCCCTCACCAGGCTCTCCCTGCTCTGCAAAAGTTGCTGTCTGCAGCTCCCTGGCAGGTCTTGGCCCATCTCAGAGACTGGGGGGCTTTGAATCTGCCTGTCCTGCCTGGGCAACCCCTCCTGCGGGAGCCGGTTGTGAGGATCCCAGTTTCAGCAGCGTGATTGCAACAGCCTGAGCTGGGCTGCTGCCTACTGCTGGGAAAACAGTGGCACCAGGCTGTCCTAAGGGCACTGGCACAGGAGGCCAGGCTTGGAGAGGAGGCTGCTGGCCCTGGAGGGAGCTGCAAAAGCACCCCTTCCCCCAGCACCACCTCTGCCCCCAAGGGGCCAGGAGAGCTGCCAGCCCTGCCGAGCCCGCTCCCGTCAGGCTGAGACCTGCACAGCTGCCTGGGCAGGGCTCAGGGTACAGCAGCAGGCCCCCGCCACCCCGGTGGGCCAACAGCCTCCTCCCCACCAGCATGGGGGTAGCTGGGGGACTCGCTGCACATCTCCCCTCGCACCAGAGCAATCAACTTACATGTGTGCAGGTGGCAGAGATCCACTGCCTCGCTCTGTCTCAAAAAAACCTGTTTTTATTGAAGGCAGCTCCCTGCTGGTCCTGGCAGTCTGTCTACGATAACCAACACTGCCCTTTATCCACTTACCTCCCTGTCTTCTCTGGTTTTGGAGCTCTGTGCACTGCCCCAAGAGCCCCATCACGCCTCTCACCTCCAGCGAGGCATTGCATTAGGGATTCTCCATCCATCCAGTACCACCCCAGCTCGATGGATTTGCAGCAAATCCTTGCTCCCAGCCTTGTGCCTTCCCGTGCCAGTTCTCCTGTGGTCCTGGGCGGGGATTAGCTGTTCCCTGGCTTTAAGCACATTAAACTCCTTCAGTTTTGCCTCTGCCTTGGATGTGCTAATTTCCTTGCCCGCTGGTGAACACCCCTGCACTGGGAGAAACTGAGCCAAAGTACTTGCTTTCAGGATTGTACGTGAATTTTCTTCTATGTCCCACATCTGGCCTGGTTTTTAGTACAGACAAAGGTTTCTCAGCTGCTGGACGTGGCCCTGGGGCAGTTCTTAGTCCTGTTGTGTAATTCCCCCTTTCCCCAAGCTCCCCTGGTAGCGGCTGTCCCTTGTGCAGAGTTATCTGGGGGACAAGCCCTTCCCTGGCCCTTGCTCCATTACAGCCTCATCCAGCTTCCCATCCCAGCCCTGCTCAGGCTTTGAGGCTCCAGCACCGGGGCTGGAGGGGAGGAAGGAGTTAAAGGGGCCTCCGCTGAGGTGCCAGGAAGTCTGGAAACGCTTTAAGGTTGTCCTGCCCTGAGCAGCAGCAGCAGCTCCGATTACTGGAGGCCAACATCTGGGCTGAGAGAGGGGCCTCCCAGCACCCTGGGCTCCAGGGCAGGGAGAGGAGGGCTTCAGCGAGGGCGAGGGCGGGAGCCGGGAGCTCTGCCTGCCCTCCCCAGCAGGAGCAGGGGTCTGGGGAGCGCTGCTCACCCTCGCTGTCACTACAGCTCTTGTCAGCTGCCCAGCCAGGCTCCATCGTGCCCCAAACCCTGGCACCTGGCAGCAGCCGGGAGGGAGGGACAGACAGTGGCCACAGCCAGGCTTGTTTTGCTGCAAACGTTTTAATACAAAACCAGCCCCTCAGTACAGCGCTGGGGCAGTGTCCCCACCACCACAGCTGGGCAGAGCCAGCCCTGCTCCCCAGTCCCCCCGGAAAGCAGAGCAGGGCTTAGAGCTCGGCACCACCAGCCCCCAGCCGGCTGCCTGGTCCCACAGGCTTCGCTCCTCCTCCGGTGCCAGCTCCGTGTCCCCCAGGAGCTGCTGCAGGCTACACCGGAGGAGGGAAAGGAGGGAAGAACCGGCCCACCTTCTTCAGAGCCTGCCCTTTCCTGCGTGGGGAGAGATGAGTCAGGGGTGCAAAGCGAGCTCCCCTGGGCCCCCCCGCCCACCCCCGGTGGCACTCACGGGGGCTGGGCTGCCATGCCCACGCAGCTCCGCAGGGTGTTGGGGAGGCAGCAGGTACCGCCTGGGCTCAGCTGGCCTGGCTTGGGCTCCAGGGAGATGATGGGGTGGAAGAAGGTCTCTGTGGGACTGTCACACCCCAGCCCGGCCGTGGGCACGCAGGACCCTTCAGCAGCCACAGGGCAAGGGCAAGGAGGGGGCTGGGGCTCCTGTGCCTCACCGTGCTCACCCGCCGGGGCTGGCGTTGGCACCAGGTTCTCCTGCTCTGTCCCCAGGAAGCCTCTCCAGAAGTCGGGCGGCAGCGAGAGGAGCCGAGCCACCACCTGGGCAGGGAGGGATGGAGGATGGGGATGCTGGCAGCACCTGGGGCACAGCCCACACCTCAGGGACCCCCTCACCTTGCACTGCCGTGGCGTGTCCTCCATGATGACAAGTGGTGTGGGGTTGGCCGAGCCGTGTCCCACCAGCGTGGGACCAAACACACGGGACAGGTTGAAGACATCCATCTTGCAGTCGGGGCTGTGTGACACCCTGCAAGGGGTGGCAGATGGGGTGAGCGTGCTGCCCCCACCAAGAGGGGCCCTCATCCTCAGCCCAGCTTCCCCGCCCTGGGGCACGGAGCCTGGGCAAGGGGCAGAGAGTTGGGACATGGGGACAGACCATGATGAGTCCCTCACCTGAGCAGGTGCAGCATGAGGAAGGCCAGGGTGTCCCTGTTGGCTGGTGGCAGCTTGCTCACCATGTGGCGCAGGGCTGTGCCGCAGGCAGCATCGTCGGGGATGTCTGGTGGCACCAAGGGAGCGGTGTTAGGGGAGGAGCAGCCCCTTCTCCCCCTCCACCCCCCAACCTCGGGACCCCCCTCTCACCAGCAGCCTGCAGGAAGGCAGGGTGGAGGCTGAAGGTGACCAGCGGCTCCTTGAGCCCCCGCAGGAAGTCCTTGAGCACCCCACACACCACATGGATGTCAGCCACACTGCCGAGGGCCGGCAGCGCACCTCCAGCCCGCAGCAGCCTCCGCTTCCATTCTCGCACCAGCTGCTCCGCACCCGGCACCCGGTACAGCCCTGTCTGGGGCGCAGGGAGAGGGGCTCAGCCCCGCACAGACCACGGCATTGATCGCCACCCCCCACCGCCCCAGACCCTACCTCCGTCAAGCCTCGCGTCTCCACCTCGGTCACACACTGCACCACCAGCGCGGGCACCAGCGGGGGCACGGGGGGGGCGAAGTCAGCCAGCACGCCCTGGGGAGGACAACACCGACCTGCTCCGTGCCCACCACCCAGCCCTGCAGCCGGGGCAGGCAAAGCCCCAGCATCGCAGGGCTGATGGCCCGGCAGCCCCACGGGGACATGGAGCAGCCCCCAAGCACCCCCCGTGCCCCCTCACCTCGCAGGGCCAGGCGTGGTGGCGGGGCCGGGGTGAGCAGGGGCTGGGACACTGCTCCCGGCACTTGGGGTGCAGCAGCAGCTGGCACTGGCGGCACTTGACGGCAGCCTTCCCAAAGCGGATGCGGGAGCCGCAGACACCGCATGGCTCGGGGCGGATCACCTGGAGAGGGGGAGCAGGGTCAGGGTCCCCCTTCTTGCAGGTACCCAGTACCACTCCTTCATCCCTCCGCAAACCAGCCTCCATCCATCCCCCATGCAGGCAGAACTGGGGTGGGAGGGATGGACCTTTGCCCCACCATCCCCAACCCACGCCTCCTGCACAGCTCCCTTCTCCACAGGGGCCAAGAGGAGGGAGCGAGGCTGGGGCACACACCATTTTGGAGGTGAACTGGTGCTGGAGAGACCGGAGGCCCTGCAGAGGCAAGGGGATGGGGCCTGGTGCTGGCTTCCCCAGGGAGCCGTCCTTGGTGTGGCTCTCCTGCCCCGGGGCACAGCAGCCCGGATCCTCGCTGGTGGTACATGCCTTGGTCAGCTCTGCAGAGAGAGGAGACAGTGGAGGGGGGCCCAAAAGCCAAACCACCCCAGCTCCCAGCTGGGATGTGGGGAGGCTTCCCACCTCCCATAGAGCCCCTGCAGCATCCCAGCTGCCCTGGGACAGTGACATTTGTCAAGTCCAGAGGACTCCGGTAGCCCCATGGTGAGGACAAGCATCCCCCAGCAGATGCCCTCCCTCCCCTGTGATGGCAGCACCCTGAGGTTGGTCACCCACCACCCATGAGCTCCCTCCCCAGCCCCTCTCGTGACCTGCACCTGTGGAGACACGGTGTCCCTGGCGAGACCGGCGTCGCGGCACCAGAACGGCAGGCGGGAGGCTGCCAGCAAGGCCTGTGACCTCGACAGGAGGGGACACGGCGGGGACACTCGCCTGCTGAGATGGGGGGCAGTGAGAATGTGCTTGGCTGCAGCCCCACAGAGCTCCAGTGTCTCTCCATGAGCTCTGCTCTGCCTGCTCCCTGTCCCTGTGGTCCTGCACAGCCTGGGATGCTGTCACCATGGGTACAAGGGGATGCAGGCTGCAGGACACTGGTCCAGCACAGCCAGGGATGCTGTCCCCAGCAGGACCAGGGGGATACAGGCTGCAGGGCACAGAACCCAGAGGGGAAAGCTGAGCACCCCCAAACTCTACAGCACCCACAGGCCTGTAGGACTGAAGGTTTCGGCATTGACTCCTGGCACTGGGGCAGCCCACACACCCCATCCCTGCCCAGGGTACACTGGGGTCCCTACTCACAGTGTTGTGGGGTGCCACAGAAGACCGGTGCCGCTTTGCCACCACCACAGGGCCGATCTGAGGGGCCAGGGACACACGCTGGGGACAGAGCAGATGGGGTGAAGGGTAGGCATGGATCCCCTCCCTGATTCCATCCCCCCACACTCCTGAGCACCTAAGCCAAGGGGTCCCAGCTCCACTAAAGGTCCTGGTATCACCTTGTCCCCAGGAATTGCCTGCCCCACACCAGGCACCATGGGGACCCAGGCTCCCCAGCTGGGTCAGAGCCAGCCCTGGGGCTGGGGGAAGCCGGCCAGGCCTGCAATGCAGAGGTGTGAGCAGAGCCGGGTGTGGGATGCCTGCACGTGCGGATGAATTATTGAGGAGCCCGGCTGGGCCACAGTGGAGGGTAATAGAGTTTCTATTGATCGCGGGAGGTTTGCTGAGAGACGACGCTCCCAGCCCAGCATCAATAAATTAAACCCCCTGCCAGGCTCCTTGCAGCCTCCCGTGCTGGGATGGGGGAGTATCTGGGTGCCCTAACCCTGTGCAGCCCAGGGGCAGCACCCCACTTGCGCTGCTGACCTGTGTGGGCAGAGGGTCCCAGGGACATGGTGCAGGAGAGCTGGGCAGACCCGGGGGATCCTCACCCACACAGGAGCACAGACCCCACCCCAGCACCAGCCCCTACATCCCAGCATTTCCCTCGTACCTGCCTCTCCTGGGCTTTGCGCTTCAGGGTCCGCACCACCGTCACATCAACATCCTGGAAGGCAGCAGGGAGACCGGGGGCTGGCAGGGCTACAGAGGATCAGGAGCACCCCCAGCAACCATGCTCCAGCAGCAGCCTGGGGCAGCCCACCCCTAGCCATGGCCATGCAAAGGGGCTGCCCCACAGCAGGAGTGGGGCAAAACCATCTCCTCACTGCTGTGGAGAAGGTGAACACTGGGACTTGCAGCAGGTCGTGCCTTACCACATCGTCCTCAGTGCGATCATAGCTGATGTCTGAGTGGGACAGGAGGGACTGGCATGACTCATCCACTGCAGATGACCTGCGGAGCAAGTCTGGGGTCAGCCCAGCTGGGGCAACTCACCCCCTGGCCAGCACCTCCTCCTACAGCCATTCCTGGGAGCCCAGAGCTAACACCTCTGCTGAGCCTGAGGATGCCCGTGCCCAGCCAGCTCCCCCAAGCCCCGCAGAGGTGAGGGGGAGAGGGGCACAGCTGAGCCCAGGGCTGCTCAAGGGGCTGAGACAAGGACCATCAGACCTGCTCACCTCCTGCCCGGCGCCAGGGCCGCCCCAAAGCGCCGTCCAACCAGGGCACTGAGGATGGAGCGCTGCTCTCCACTGCCCCATGGCTCACACATCAAGGTCTCCAAGACCAGCTGAAGTTTGCGCTCCTGCAAGCGAAACAGGGCAGTGGTGAGCGGGCTGGGGTCTCCACAGGGTATCCCTGCCACCAAGCCCCTCGCCCCCATCCAAACCTGCTTCTCCAGCTCAGCCTCCGCCCGGTGCCGCTTATTCATCTCCACCTCCACCTGGTTTCGGGCGTGCTTGAGCTTCACCTCCAGCGCTGCCCGCTCGGCCTCCACACGGGCCAGCTGCTCCCGGGCCCGCCGCCTGTCTTGCTCCAGGCGGCAGCATCTCTGGCGCGTTGCCTCGAAGCACCGGGCAATCTGGATGTAGTCTGCAGGCAACACAAACGGGCGGCCAGCCAGGATGGGGAGGCTGGCCACCACCTCCCACAGCCCCCGCTGGCAGCAGAACCGGGGATCCCGGGGTGCTCCCCGCCGAGGGGCTGCTCGAACCCACCTTCCTCCACGCTGCCGCTGAGCTCCAGCAGCTGCAGTGCCCGCTCCAGCCGGGCCAGGAGGCGCCCGTAGCGCCGCTGCAGCATCCCGGGACAGGGGAAGACCCCCCCGCAGCGATGCAGCAGGGCTCCCGCTTCCCACCCCTCCCAGGAAACTCCCGCTCCTCCTGCCCCACGCTCGCCACCGGGCTCCGCCGTGCGCCCCCGGGACGGCGCAGGCTCCGGGGGCAAGGGGCCCTCCCGGCCGGCCTATGTGGGCCGGGGGCCGGGGTGGAGCCCGGCCCGGCTCCGCCTCCACCTCCCACCGCCACCAGGGCCCGTTCCGCAGCCCCGACGGCTACGGGCGCGGGGTACCCCTCCCGGGAGCTTTGGGCGTGAGGTGCCCCAGGGTGCGGGGCAAGAGCCCTAGGCAGGATGAGGGTGCTGGGCGGGGGTGTCGCGTTTGGGTGCGGGGTGCCCAGCCACCGGGGGTACGAGATGGGAGCCCTTGAGGGGTGCAGGGCAGTGGATGCGGGGAGCTCTGGGGATGCAGGGGCGTCGGGCGGGAGCCCCAGGCGCTGGGGGGTGCAGGGGTGAGGGAGGGGGCTGGCTCCTGGCACCGCTTCCCCCAGCCCTGCTTCCCGGGAGCCAGAGGAGCTGGAGGAGCCGGTGTCCTTGTCCGCTGTCCCCCACCGCTGTGCCCCGCATGCTAAGCGGCTGGCGGCGGGTGGGGGCGGCGGGGAGCCAGCCGCCGGCTGCCTGGGGCGCTGGGGACCCCCCAGCACCGGGGCTCCCGGCCGGGGCCGTGTCCTGCAGATGGAGCCACCTCCCCGCCTTAAAGCCCAGCCGCTGCCCGGCGCTACGGGGGTGGGGGCTGAACCCCCCGGGGTCCCCTGACCAGGGGCTTCCCGGCGCAGCCCCCGGGATCCCCTCCCTGCCGCAGCCCCCAGGGCCTGGTGACCCTGCGTTCCCGCGGGGGCTGCGGGCGGGTTTGCGGGGGGCCCCGACGAATGGCAGCTCCCCCTTCTCGGTGCCTGTCCCGACCTGCTGCGAATACCGGGAATAGCAGCGGCGCTGGCGGCAGGGCTGGGCGTGCAAGCCCCTGCACACACAAACACGCGCACACACACATACACACTCGCAGGCCCCTCGCCTGCGTTCACACCCCCTTGCCTGCCTCTGACCTAGAGAAGGGGTTTTTGCACCCCATGGGCACATGGCAGTGGGTCCCCCCATCACCCTGGTGCCTCTCAGAGGTGGCTGCAGGTTCGGCTGCACCGGTATGGCACAGTGACAAACGAGGGGCATGGGGGGAGCACCCCTACATCCCAGGGATTTGTCTGAGGTGCTTGGTGAGAAAATAACCTGGGGTTCTCCCGAGCTATAGGGTCTGGGTGGTACGGATCCCACCCCAAGGGCTGAACCCCATCCGGGTCACTGCAGAGCTGTGCGGTGCTGGGGGCATCAGCCGGGATGCTGCCTGATGGGGCGCTGCTGCCCTGGGCCCCGGGCAGCCCTGGCGTAGGGTGCCCTCTGGGGACAGAGTGTGGCTGGGGGCCGGGACGGGCTGGCAGCACCCCGGCAGGGCTGAGCTCCACGCTGTGCTGGAGGAGAGGGTGTTTGTCAGAGAAGCTCCTTCCTCCCAAGGTTGAATATGAGTCAGGTTTTGGAGCGACTTTAATTACTGCTGGATCAATAGGCTTGGCATGGCCAAGCAAAATCCTTTCACAGCCCCGGGGGCCTGCCTGCTCAGCCCTCCCTGCCTTCTCAGCCCTCTGCTGCCTTCTCAGCCTTCTGCTGCCTGCTCAGCCCTCCCTGCCTGCTCAGCCTTCCCTGCCGGCTCGCCTCCGATGAGGCACGCATTCCCCAGCTGCAGGTGGTCCCCGGCACACGCTGGCCCAACACCCAGCCCTGGGAGGTGGGATCCAATCCTGGACGTGGAGCCAGTGCCCTGTTCACTCAGCCCTGGCAAGGGATATGCTGCAGGGTGGCAGATGGAGATGCCTCCAGCCTTGCAGGACAGGGCCAGCACCGCCCAGGGGACTCTACGCACCCCTGAGCCCCTTCCCTCACCTGATGCACAGAACAGGTTTGTGGCTCCTGAACCCACCTTGCACCCTGGGCACAAGCCTGGGAGCACCAAGGAGGGCAGAGCCACCCTGGCATCCGGCAGGCAGCCCCTCTCATGCCCTTGGATGAGTAGGGGGCACTCACCACCCACCCTGTGCCCTGTTCCCCTGCCTGTTCCCCCCCTCCCAAGCCACCCCAGCTTGGCCAGGCACTGCATAAATAGCTGTTTGTGTCTCCGCTCGGCCCCTGCGTGGGAAATAATATCGGCTGATGGAACATAATGCCCTGCTTCACATGTTCAATTTTATCATTTTCCGAGGCAGGCAATCTTCGTTTAAAGCTGAATGGGCTGGGGAATGTTAATGAAGCGCCGGCGCTGCTCTGCACCGCGCTTTATCTCTTCGAGAATAATTTGGGTGAGCTCGGAAATAGAGTTCCCAGTCCCAATTCAAGCGGCGGCAGCACCGCGTGCCGATAAAAGTGTAATTCCTGGCCAGCGCGTGGCCCTGAATACATGACAAATTAACCCTTGGGGCCCTGCTGGGATGGTGCTGCCCACTGCTGCCTGCCTGCCCGCATGGGGCCTGGCCGCCCTGCGTGCCCAGCACCAGACTGGGTGCTCAGCCTGGGCAGGATGAGATCTATCGCTCCTGCTTGCCTGGGCCATGGAGTGAGGCATGAAGCCCAGGGAGGAGAGATAAGAGGGCAGGAGCAGAGCTGGAGGAAATCAGTCTCCTTGGACAGACAGGACCCCACAAGCAGATCTGTGGTAGCGCCAGCTTGCAGGGTGCCCAGGGATGGGGGGTCTGCTGGGACAGGGATGCCCCAGATCCAGTGGCTCCCAGGTTCTACGGTCAGGGGAGGGATAGGGAGAGGGAAGGAGGTAGGGGCTGGGCTGGGGGACCAGGCTGGAGGGTGAGGGCAGGGGGGATGGGTCCAAGGGAGCATCCCACCCTGGAGAGACTGGCAGAGCAGGATGGGCACTACTGGCCAGAAGGCATATGCCTGGCCCGATGGCAGAGTGAGGGGCTCCCCCAGGAAGGGCCCTGGGCCCCAATGCTGAGGGAAGCAAGGTGAATTTGCAGGAGGTGTTTGCTGGCCCACAGAAGGAGAAATGCAGGTTAGCAGGAGCAGGCAGCTTGGGCACCAAGGAGAAAGCCTTCAGTAGTCTGCATGGTCCTGCTCTGAGCCTGGCCATGGGGCTGTCTCCAGCTCCCACCAGCTGTGATCTGGCAGTTGGTCCCTGCATGGGGTGACCCTCAGGCTCTGCCGCCCCCACCCTATGAACAGCTCCCCTGGGCTCCAGATGCAGTGGATGGGTGTTCCCAGGGCAGCACAGCACCCTCCAAGTGATAGTCCCCACATCCCGGACCACCCCATCCCAAAGATGCTGGGAAGGGGGTGCCTTGGCCCAGCAAGGGGTCAGCAGAGCCCTTCAGGCACCAGCCTGAGCCCTCTCCGGTGGGACAGGGAGTGGGTGCCAGGATGGACCCTTCCCCTGGGAATGAACAAGGTGGGCAGGTTTCCAGCACCGTTAATCAGGGCTGCAAGAGCCGGGATTAATGTGCACTCCAAGGCTCTCCAGTCCCAGCTGTGATCCAGCCCTCTGCTCTCAGCCGGAGCCGCCTCCACGCGCTGAATTATCAGCCTGAGTAATTAAGTGGAGAGCTTTGTTTTAATGCAGACATCTGATGCCTTCGCACCGAGGAGCACAACAACTGTCGCGAGTGTTTATGCTCCGTGCAACACATCTGGCTCACAGGGAGAAAATCCATCTCCGCCGCTGTGCGAGATTAAAGGGAACGGTGGCCTGGGTGTGGAGAGAGGAGGGACGGATCATGGTGGGCAGGATTCGTCCCTGAGCATCACCCCACCAGCTCCTTGAACCCCGCCGGCAGGAAGCTGTGGTCCAGGGCTTCCTGGAAAAGTATGCACCCCCATCGCTCCTCAGCGCACAAGACAGTACAACACATTGCAAGATGAGGAATAATTACAGTCTTGGAGATAAATGGAAATAGGGCAAAATAAAACATGGGTTTATCGACGGTAGATGGTGCCTGGCTCACCTGATACCTGCTGCTGATAAGGGAGATGGCTTTTGGGGGAGGAGGGATGCAGATCTCAAACCAGCCGCTGTGCCACGAAAGAAATTGTTGCTTTGCACAGATTAGGGGATTAGCACCAGCGCAACGTGCTGGAAAGAGGCTGTTGTGGGAAGGAGCCAGGCTGCAGGGAGAGAGGAGATAGCAGGAACGGGAGAGGCTGCTGCTGGGACTGCTGTGGACTCATTTAATAGCTTCCTCTGTCACCCCAAAAGTGGGAGGGATGTGGGGGGACCTCCTGATGCCACAAACACACAGACCTTTTCTTTTCTCTCTGCTCGGCCCCCAAACCACTGGTGCTTTGCTCATCAGACCCGCTTGGGATGTCTGAATGGTGTCACAGATAGTTAGTGCCTTTACAGGGAGCAGCTTGGCTGGACAGGCACTGGGATGAGCTGTGCCTTTGCCAGGCCCTTCTCCACCAGCTTCCCCCAGCATCTCATGGCTCCCGGGGACCCCAGCACTTTGTGGGCACTGGCAGCAGAAGGAGTCCTCCACGCTGCCCCGTGGCAGGGCTGTCACCATGAGAGAGCTGCCATCGCCTCCGGCATCTCCAGCCCCAGCTCCTTGGCACCACCAGGACAGGGGAAGGGGCTGTCGGGGTAGAAGGGGACAGCAAGAGGGACTCCTCGATGAGGGGAAAGGAGGCTCCAGCTGGGAGAGTGTAACTGCTGCCTCTGGTGCTTGCAGCGTGAGCATCAAAGGAACCCCGTCTGGAGAAACTGTTTTCAAGGAGAAACTCTCCGGGTGGTTTCCAGCAAAAAACACACTCTGGGCTGCTCCCCTGCTGAGAAAAATATGTCGAAATTTGGCCTGGGACCTCTGACCCTGTGCTGATCTGGCTGAGGAGCAAATGCTGTTGCGGTTGAGCAAAGCCGCCTTGCCGAGGCTCCTCCGGCTCCCCGTGGTGTTGGGAGCTGGGGCTGGCACAGCTCTGCTCCCCAGCAGGGACCAGGCACTGGGAGATGTTGCTCCCGGGCACAGGGATGCTCGAGGGCCTTTGGCAAAATCTGGTGACAGAAAGGGAGCTGGGGGGAGTTCGGGCGAGTGGCACAAAACCAGCCAGCTCTCAGGCAG
>KZ505654.1:2324688-2362265 GCA_002844005.1 Limosa lapponica baueri | reverse complement strand
GTTGCGGTTGAGCAAAGCCGCCTTGCCGAGGCTCCTCCGGCTCCCCGTGGTGTTGGGAGCTGGGGCTGGCACAGCTCTGCTCCCCAGCAGGGACCGGGCACTGGGAGATGCTGCTCCCGGGCACGGGGACGCTTGAGGGCCTTTGGCAAAATCCGGTGACAGAAAGGGAGCTGGGGGGAGTTCGGGCGAGTGGCACAAAACCAGCCAGCTCTCAGGCAGCCCGGGGTAATTTGAGATTGGGAAATTGGAGCTGAAGCAGCAGGGGCCGCGCAGGCACCTCCGGGCAAGCAGGCTGATTTATTGCCTGTATGAGCCGGAATTGCCGCCCATGCTGGGCAGAGAGGCAGGACCAGATCCCCTGCCTGGAGACGCTCATGGCAGAAGATCAGAAATGCCATGCAAAGGAGACACACGGGAACAGCTTGAGACGTCCCAGCCAGTTGTGCCTGGCTGGGCATGACCGCTGCCCACGCTCGGTGTCGCTTCCCAGCCAGAGGTCTGCAGGCAGAGCCCATGGCAGGAGCAGAAGAGCCCTGAAGTTGCAGGACATGTGGAGGTGGTGGCCCTGAATGGGTGCAGTGGGGGCACAGGGCTGGCTATGGGCACTGCCCCATGGAGACGGGGTATAAGGCTGCATCCAGCTTGTTCAGATACAGCCCTGGTGCTCCTGGCACAGTCATCCCAGGAGCCACGTCATGGAGCAGGAGCTGCGACACGTTCATCTGGGGTGGGAGAAGAGAGGATGCCCCCACCGGCTCTGAGTACCCCAGTGTCACAGGATGCCACCATGCTCCCCTTGCGTCCCAGGGCTGTCCCATCACCCTCC
Source organism: Limosa lapponica baueri (assembly GCA_002844005.1). NCBI lineage: Eukaryota > Metazoa > Chordata > Aves > Charadriiformes > Scolopacidae > Limosa > Limosa lapponica. The sequence continues at coordinate 2,361,439 of KZ505654.1, read as the reverse complement.
CCTCCTCAGCTGCACCCAGCCAAGGCAGGGAATGGCGGTCCCCACCAACTGGAATTAATTCCCCGAGATGTTATATCAAATGCTTTAATAAAAGCCTGATATATCACACCTCTTGTCTCCTCTCCATCGATTCATTTAGCAATTTTACCCAAAAAAGGCAATCAAGTCAGACTGGGCAGATTTATTCTGTGTGAGCTCCCAGCACATCTTTATTGCTCCCCGTTCCCCTGCCCTCGAGGTCCTCAGAAGCATTTTTCTCTTAATATTTGTTCTATTATTTTAGTAGGGATGAAGCTCAGTTGATGGGCAGTAATTGCCTGGACTGCCCTGCCTTCCCGTGATGAAGATTGGTACCTTACCGGCGGCTGCCTCCCTCTACCCTGCTCTCCTGTTCTTTCTCGGCAACATTATTGACTAGGAAAGTTCATTAACAAGCCCCTTAATGACTGCAGCCGCACCAGTCCAGCCCACGATGCTAACCTCTCCTGTGGTTTCCCTTGGTGGCTGCTGGCAGGAGGAGACGTCGCAGGATGCTTTCTGCATCTCGGGAGCTGTGTGGGTGCCCGAGCCACTTCTAAAGCCCTGCCGACTCCCCTCGCCAGTGGACGCTGTCGCTCCATGGGCTCTCTCTCATCCTCCCCGATTTTGGGGACCGACCTCTCTGAGCAGGCTGTGTTGGCCAGGCAGTGCAGGGCAGGTCTACGCCCTCTGCAGTGGAAAGTTTTTGGGGGGTCTCAGGAGCATCCCGAGGCCACCTGCCCCCTCCTGGCAGGGCTCCCCTCTGCCGGTGTTTGCTCTGCCGCCTGCCATCCCCATGCCGGCAGCCTCATGAGCCAGGCTGGCGCTGAGCCAAGCGTGATGCCGGGATTAGGCACTGCCTCCTACAAATGAGCTGTTAATTATCATAATCTGGTAATTGAGAAAAATCTAATTATGCAAAGCTAATGGATTTAGAGCTGTGCTGGGGAGCACAGGCCAGGGGAGCGCAGCTGGGCAGGGCCAGCATCCCCGGCCCATGGCTGTAGCCACGGCAGGGCCTTGCAGTGCCTTTTTCTCTGCTCTGGGACCCCGCTGGGCACCTGGCCAGGTCTGAGCATCCACAGGAGAGAGCCCAGCCCTCTCTCCTCCCTCCAGCCCTGCTGGGCGTGGGCATCGCCTCCTCCCTGTGCCCAGGCATCCTTGCCTCTGTTTTCTCCGTCTTCCTTCCCGGGAGGTTCCTGCACCCTGTGTGAGGAGCAGGGTGGGGGAATGCAGCCTCTTCTCCCAGCTTGGGTGTCCTCCCCGATCCCAACCTGTCCTCCCCGGCCCCATAGACATGGCTCTGCTCTATCTCTGCTCCCACTGCCAGAGAAAAAGCTCTGCAGGATGTGCCCAGGTGGGTGCATGCATGACGAGCCCAGGAGGGAAAGGCAATATTTTTCACTAGACCAACTGAGATGGTTCAGAAAGGGAGATAAGCTTTTGGGCACACGGGTGCTTCTCAATGCTCAAAAGCTACTATGTTCCCCAGCTGCATCGCTGGCCTGATAAAAGGTATTGCCTCTTCCCATTCACCTTGAGGTCAAGGGATGCTGAGCTGTGCCAGCCCCAGCGCCACGCCAGACCTCTCAGCCTCGAGGCAGTGCCATGCTGGAGAGCTGGCAACATCCCTGTGGTGGCAAGTAGGTGGTACCAGCACCCAGTGCTCCCCTGGGGTCTGTGTCACTGCCCCCTGAATGCCCTGCCACCCCACATCCTCTCTCGTGCTGGTAGGAGCCTGACCCCTTGCAGCTCTTGGGGAGCCTGGAGGAGCTGCTTGAGCCCAAGGGTGCAGGAGCTGTGACAAGAGTGACACTTGGCCAGCCTGATGGCTCAGAGCTGTGGTCCTGCAAGGCTGGTGCAGAGCTTTGGGTCTCCCCACATCCCCATGGCCAAAGAGCTGTTGCCCCCCACCCCAGGTCACACCTGCCCACGTACCTCTCCCGAACCTGGGTCCGGTGCAGCCATGCCCAGGCAGCTCCTACATTCCTTGGCAGTGGGATGTGAGGAGTTTTTCTGCCTCTCCCTCCCCGGGGAGGCCACGCTAAGTGCACTGAGATGATGGAAGCGAGCAGGACTCCAGCTAATTGCCCGCACCCCCGGGGGACGGGCGGTGAGAGTGCCCCCAGCTTTCCAGGACGTTTCAGCCTCTGGCTCCGGTTCCTGCAGGATGCGGCGATCGCTAAGTACGTCTGTGGTCTCGGCACTCAGCGAGCTCCCGGCTCGGGGCAGGGTGCGGGCAGAGCCACGTTTCCCCGGTCCCGCCCCAGCACTGGCGCACGCCGCTTGCCGCACAGCCCAGCCCGGCCACCACCCGTCACTCTGCCGGCCGCCGGCTCTCAAACCCCCTCCAGTGCCCTGGGAGAGGCAGAACCGGGCATCAGCATGTGGCTGGAGGAAGCCCGGAGGCTCCCCCCACGTCCCTGGGGTCCCCCCCGACCCTCGGCAGCCCTTGCCATGGAGGGTTGTCCCTCTAGGCAGCCGGCACCCGATGCCCCAGCCCTGCAGCGGCGCCCGTGCAGCCTGGAGGAGTTTGCCGGCCGCTCCACCCTCCACGGCATCCAGCACATCTTCCGGCACCAGCGCTACACCGCCCGCAACCTGCTGTGGCTGCTGGCCTTCCTGGGCTCGCTGGCCCTCCTCATCCATACCTACACCAAGTGCATGGGCTTGTACTTCCAGTACCCCCACAGCACCCAGCTGGAGGAGGAGGTGGCGCTCAAAAAGACCTTCCCCGCCATCACGTTCTGCAACCTCAACCCTGTCCGCTTCTCACAGCTCTCCGGCCATGACCTGTACTGGGCAGGAGAGATGCTGGGTCTCCTGGATGGGGCTGGCCGGCCCCTGGTGCCAGAGAGCGTGGAGAGGAGAAGGCTGGAGGCTCTGCTGGGGACACCAGCCCTGAGAGAAGAGGAAAAGAGCCGTCCCTTTGACCTGGAGGAGTTTTATGGGCGCGTGGGCCATCAGCTGGACCTGGGCGAGATGCTCGTCCGCTGCACTTTTGGCAACGAGGAGTGCAACGGCAGTGACTTCCAGGTGGTGAGTGCCCGGTGGCGGGGACATGCCGGGGGGCAGGGAGGGTTGTGCCAGCACCCACGGCATGGGGCACTGCTGGGGTGCTGACAAGGGGATCCTACCCGCCATGGCTAGGGATTGGGGAAGGGGAAAGCTGCCAGGGGTGAGTTTTGCAGGCTGTGAGGCTGCTTGTTTTGACGTGGGGTTTGTCGGGGCTGGGGCAGAGCCCTCTGCAGAGCTGGGTGTGCAGGGCTGGGCTGGGGATGCTCCGGCAGGGCTTGTGCCATGAAGCCAAGATGAGAGGTGCAGGGAAAGGATGGGTTGGGGGATCCCAGCCCTGGGACTTGCCCAGCCTGGCTCAGCTCCAGCAGACGAAGGCTGCGGGTCGCAGCCCAACCGAGAGGCCTGTCTCCTTACCCCTCCTGTGGGCTCTGGAGGAGAGCCGGGCTCCGGAGGGCTTGTGGAGGGAGGGAAAGCAAACCCCTTCCTGGAAGGCTTTGGAAAGGAACAAAGCATACACCGTCCTAGTGGAGCAGGGGCCAGAGGATGGGCTGCACCCAGGCAGCAGGGTAAGGGAGCAGAGGGAGGCACAATCCTGCCCTCCCAGCCAGCACAGGGACATGCCTGTGGGTGCCAGCACGGGGATGTGGCAGAGCTCTAGTGTTACCAGAGCCAGAAGAATTACAAAAGCTCATGAAAGTCCTGGTGATGGATGCCCCACCGGCACCCTTGCTTCAGACACTTGGTGCAGGTTTGCAGGATCCCAGCTCGGCCAAGGGCGAGCTGCTGCCCTGGCGCAGGGGTCCAGGGAGCCACCCATGCCCCACTGGGGTGGGGAGAGCCAACACACAGGGGCAGGGGCCAGCAGGGCTGTCCAAGGACAGTGCCCTACGCCGGGAGCCAGCACCCCAGCCCTGCCGTGCTCCTGGCTAGAGGGCAGCCTGGGGGGCTGCCTACCCCTGCCTGCAGCCTCCCTGGGGCTCCGAGTGGGTGCCCACCGCCGCCGTGCCGGGCTCTCCCGGCTGGCAGCCGCTGCTGGCTGGCAGATGCAGAGCTGCGAGTCGGGAGAATCCCTAATTTAGCGTGACGGCTCCACTCATCGCACTAATGAGAACAAAGCGGGGCTGCGGCGCGGGGCACTGCGACCAGGTGTCAGGCAGCTGGTGGGAGGCACAGCCGTGCGCCGGGAGAGCACCGCTGGTGATGGGGGACCCGCCGCCGCCTGTGTGGGCTAACTCATGCAAGGCCGTGGCCACTGCCACAGCCAGGCTCCTGCCACCCTCCAGCGTCTCCCCACTGGCCACAGAGACCCCAGTGCCCAGTCGGGTGTTACAGGGCTTGGGTGCGTGTCACCTTGCTGCACCAGAGCCAGGAAGGCATCGTGCTGGGATGCAGCAGGGCAGAGGCGATGCCCAGGGTTGCAGGCAGGGCAGAGGCGATGGCCAAGAGGGCAAGAGGGAGCCACCTCCTCCCTTCTCTCTTCTGCTCCCTAGTCAACAGCTGAGGATTACAGGGCTGTAAACAAGGGGATCAATGGTGCTGATGGGAACATTTCCTGGTAATAGCTCCGGCCTGTAAAACACAGGGAAGGGGGAGGAAGGGGAGGCTCTGCTCTCACAGCGGTTAACCCTTCCCACCCACAGCCATGCGCTGGCTTCTTGGTGGCAAGTTCTTGGGCTCAGGCTCGGGCTCATTGGGGCCAGGCTGGATGCCCCAGGCCAGGCAAGGGCTGGGTGCTGCTGTTCCCCAGGGACAGGAGTGCCCATGGCACTAATTGCAGCCCTGGGGACCTGGGTGACCGGCTGCAGGCCAAACTGCTGTGCCTTGGCTTGGGCAGGCACCCTGAGCTGCTGGGCACACAGCAAGGTCAGCATCTGCTCAGTGGTGGGATGCCAAGCCAACAATGATGGAGGAGGTGTCCTGATCTCTGTGGCTGTGAGACAACTGGCCTGTGCCGCTCGGAGATTGCTGTGAAAAGACAGGTGTCATCCCATGGAAGAGCTGCCAGCACTGATGGTAAATGTTAATGCCATCATAGAAGGATGCTCATCTCTGGTCCACGGTGCATTTGAAAACAGGGGCTGCTGTGGGCAGATGGAGGGGTAGGAGCTGTCACTGCAGCATCCCCTGGCTCCTGAGCAGGGCAGAGCATGTTGCCAGCCCTTCCTGGCAGCCAGGGCTTACAGGGCTTTGGGCAGGTGAAGATGCTTCTTTCTGCTGGTTGTAGGGGAGGGCACCAGGCAGGCAGAGAAGCATTTCCTTCACCTTTCTCGCACAGCCCCCAGGACACCTCTACAGGGATCCCAGCCCTGCCTGTGCTCATCACTATTACCCCCCTGGGAGAAATGAATCCCCGAGCAGGTGCCAGGCTTGGGCAGCAGCCCTGCCCCAAGCTCACCCCCCTGCCCATGCCGTGGCTGCCTGTTTCACTGCTCACCTCCACATACAGGCAGCCCTGAGCACACCGCAGCCCCAGCACACACAGCTGGCCATCCCATCACCCTGGCATCAATGCCAACCCATGCGTGTGCCCTGCACGCACCCCTGCCTCGATGAGACTCCTTGTCACCTGTGCCACTCCAAGGCACTGCCCTGCACAGACCCACACTGCTGCATCACGCACTGTCCCTACAGCCTGAGCAGGACAGCGGGCAGTGAGTGCCTGGCACTGGAGCCGATGCCTGCATCCCTCAGTGGGCACGGCCTGGCCACGGTGCCCTCCACCCACCCTGCTCTGGGCTGGCAGGTAAATGTCAGCCTATATTTATCTGCTCCCCTACGGGGCAGCTGTTCCTTCCATTCGGATGAGCAGATGTACCTCCATTTCCCATCCCGCGGGGGAGCAGGGTTAATCTCCCTGAAATTCACCTTCCCCGTTTCCCAGAGCCGCCCTCCCCAGGGCTGGGCAGCAGGGGATCACAGACTAATCCTCCCAAAATGAGTCGGGCTGCAGCGGGCTCTTGGTGGCACAATGCAGAGACTCCGGAGAGCATCACCTGCGGCTGGGGAAGGCCATCTCCCCTCTCCAGGCTGGCAGGGTTTGCCTCCTGCCCAAGGCTCAGCCGGGCTGGATGGGGCTGGGCTGGCTGGCTGCAGAGGATGGAGAAGGTGCTGGGCTGGAGCCGGGGTGAGCCACAGGCTTTGCTTGGTGCTGTGGGGCTGGCGATATGGGACTTGGAGGATGACCCAGGCAGTGTTGAACAGTATCGGCGCGATGCGTAGCCGGCAGCACAGGTAACGGAGCTGCAGCCGAAACACCCTCGGTGGGCGCCGTCTCGTGTAATTATACCTCTTTCCAGTGGGGATCCTGGCCGGCGCAGTCCAAGGGGCTGGCGTGGCGGCCACGGCCACGCGCTGAGTGATGGTGTGTGTAATCGCAGGGCTGGCGGGTAATAGCAGCCTTGGAGTCCATCAATAACCCCGCTCCCTGATGGATGCCGCCCTCCCCTCTCCTGGCACAGCCGGCGATTAGTTACAGCAAGGCTTGCCGCTCTCCCTACCGCGCCGGCACCGGTGGCACTGGGGCTTTTGGCAGGACCAGGAGGTGGCTGTGCAGGTCGTCCAGGCACCCTCACCTTCACTCCCACCTTCGTGGATATCTTAATGTTCTATTAATAGTTTTACCCCCTTAAATTATTGATCCGAATTTACAGCCAGAGCTGCCAGCTTAACAGCATGCTTTCTCAGGAATCAATCTGGGATCTGGCACAGGAGAGTGGTGGCAGAGGGGAGGGTGGGGGAGAGAGCTGGCCGGGCTGGGGGCACGGCACAGGGCTGGCCGTGGGGGACAGCACGGTGTGGGGCTCCCCGGGTACCCTGCTCACCTCTTGCCTCTGCTGAGCTGTCTCAGGATGATGCTCTCAGTGCTTTTCCTCCGTGAATGCTGAGCCCAGGCCCTTCCTTCCCAGCTGGCAGGTGCCAGCAGGCCCTGGGCAGCTGACGGGGACGACACTGCTATCTCTGCCGCCCAGCCGCCGCCTGGCTGCTCGCACCCAGCTGCCTGCGGGAGCATCTGTGCTCCAGCTCACCTCCGTGAATTATTTAAAGTTTCCCCGGGTGCCGTGGGAAGAAGATAACATCGGAACTGGGGATGGATGGGGAGCTGGGGATGCAGGACTGCTCCTGCCCATGCTCGGGGTCTGTGCCACCCCCAGCCAGACTGGCACTGGGGATGGGGCTGACCCCTCCGGAGGAGCCAGCATGGGGCTGCAACCCTGCCGCTGACGGGGGAGACATGCCTGACACAGGAGAGGAGTGTGCTGTGCCCCCCTGCAAGGACCCAGGACTGTCCCCAAGGGTGCAGGCAGGCAGGTCACGCTGTCGGGCAGGGAGCCGAGGCAGGCAGAGGTGGCAGGGCCAGGCAAGGTGCCCCCGGTGCGGGGGTGGCACAGTGGCAGGGAGGGCGTGCAGGTGGGGGAGCCCCGGGCCCTCTCGACGCTGATTGCGGATCCGCCTGGCAGGGGACACGGAACCTGCCGAAATAGCGGATTTAATTATCTCCGCGGAGCAGCGGGAAACCAGCAAGTGGGGAGGGGGTGTGGGTACAGGGGGCTGGGGCGTCTCGGAGCAGGGAGGGGCAGAGAGGGCTTGATCTAGCAGCGCTTTGCCCCCCACAGCCTCCAGCCCCACGGCAGCCACCCACTGCTCCCATGGCAAGACCCCCCCTCCCACCTCCCCTCCAGGAGAGGCACAGTCCCATGCTGCGGAACAGGCCCCCCCAGTCAAGGTCCCCATGCAGGGGACCCCCTCAGCCGTGCAGCCCCCTCCCCATCCCCTGCTCAGTATGCTGCACGCTCCCTCTGGGCACTGGGCAGGAACTCTTCATTTCACACATCGTTTCCTGCTGCTGCTGCAGAGCCACCCGCAGTCCCCGTCCCCTCTTGGCTGCCCCCCATCCCACCCCCTCAGTGCCAGCCCCTCAGCTGGCCCTGGGACTGCTTGGTGCACACTGCTGCCCATGTGCCCTTGGCACTGCCTGTGGCCACCACACACTGTCCCCTGGGCACCGTCCCTTTGTCACCACCTGCCATCCCCTTACGCTCAGCACTAATCCCTGGCACCATGCCCCATCCCCTCCATTCTGTCCCCTTATCACTGCCTGCCATCCCTGTCCCCTTGGCTCCTCCAGTGCCCCCCTACCCCGTGGCCCCTCTCCTTGCCAAGGGATGCTCCCCACTGCCAGCCCAGCCGAATGGGCCCTGCTTGCCCTACTCTGAACCCCAGCTGGGGAAAGCCCTGCTCTTCTGAGAGATGAGCTCTGGCATCCCAGCAAGCCTGGGGTGCTCCTCGTTGCCCCGGCTGCTGCAGCACAGAGGGGTGCCTGGTCACGGGGGTCCCCAGGGCTGGAAGAGTTAACAGGCAGGGGCAGCTTGCCCGCCTCACCAGGCAGGAGGGGCTGAGAGGTGAGGGAGCAGCAGGAGCGACCAGGAGTGATCAATACCATGTGCTGGAGCTGCGCACAAATCGCAGCTCGGAGCCATAAATCTCCCTCCCGTCACAGGCGATGAGGATGAGAGGGAAGCTTATCTCCTGGCTGCGGCGCTGCCAGCCGTTCCTCCCACACGCCCCCAGCCGCACAATGCCATGGGACGCTGCAGCCTCCCACCTCGCCGGCCACCCCACGGCCCCCCCAGGGTGGGTGGTGGGTCAGTGGTGGGCAAGCTGGTGGCTCTCGGGCACGGGTATGGCCGGGCTGTATTCATGGGAAGCACCCAGGCTGGTGGCCACAGTGATGGGCTGGCTCCAGGCGAGACATCCCAGACCTAGCCGAAGCCGCCCTGGCTCGCTGGCTCCTCCTGCCAGATGCCTGGCATGAATCATCCAGGGGGAGTGAGTCACCTGCTGGCCCCCCCGGCCCCAGCCACCTTGGCGGCAGGGTTTGGCAGCATCTGCTGCTCTTCTTCACCCACCCCTCGGCACAGCAGTGGGGCTATCGCTGCTCGTCTTTCTGCAACAGAAGAGCAGCGTGGGGGGATGTCCAAGGGCTTAGGGAGGGACAGACAGCACTGGGGGCTTGGAAAGGTCCCCAGGAGTGACTCCAGTGCTCTGCACGTCCCTTCCCAAGCCAGACGCCGGCTGACCACTGTGCGAGCACCAAAGACTCCGGGCAGGCTCGGACCAAGGGTGTGATGGCCACAGGCAGTGCCAAGGGCACATGGCAAACAGCCCACCACTGGCATCTGGCTGGGATTGATTTCATCCATCCAACCCAAGGAAATCCAGCTCAGCCAGTTCTGGAAAGCACCAGCATCTGGAGCAGCAGGCGGGTGGGCAGGCAGGCTCTGCATGCAGCCCCATCCCATGGCCCTGGCCAGCCTCCTGCTGCCCCGGTACAGCACGGCCGGTCGCTCGCTGGAGCTGAGGTGAGGCCAGGGCTACTCTGTCTGTATCCAGCTCACCACCAACTCTGTGCCCGCAGGCTGCTGCCCAGGGCATCCCCCAGCTGAGCCAGCCAAGGTCACAGTCCCCAGAGAAGGGCACACACACTGCTCCTTGCACCACTGCATGTGAGCCCTGGGGTCCTGCCAGGCAATGCCCAGCCCGGTGCAGGCAACTCTGGGCAGTACTACCCTGGCCAGGGGAGGACCAGGACCCATCACTGGGCACTGTCCAAACCCAAGCAGGAGGCAATCCTGGCTGCCAGGGGCTGGCAGCTGCTGCCATCGTGCCTAAGAGCCTGGGCTGGTGTGGGTGGCATGTCACTAGCCCAGTGTGGCATCAGGCATGAGAAGGCAGGGGTGGATGCCGGGACTCTGTGCCTCTCCGGGATCTCCCAGCCAAGCCTGCTGAGGAGCAAAGGGCTGTGCAGCCAGCAGCTGAGCTGGGATTGATTTATTGATCCAGCATCCATAGGGGCGGGAGCTGGGAGGGGCTCAGGCTTTGATCAGCCTCCCACAGATGAGACAGACATCAAAGGCTGGTGCGTGGGCAGCAGTGGCCTCTCCCCAGGACAGCAGGGAAATCCAGCTGCTGTCCTGCTGGGCACAGCCTGGGCTGGGGGCCTGGCTGCCCATGGAGAGCTGGGGCTGGGCTTGGGCAGCCTGAACTGGCATCCCCACCCTTTCTGGAGTCACTCTTTCTGGGGAGCTGAAAGGGCTGGCAGGGCCAGGGCATCCCTGGATGAAGCTTATCCCCAGGGAGGCAGGAGGTGCCACGAGGATGGGCAGCCATGCTCCCTCTCTGTGCTGCTGGCACTGGGCATCCACCATCCCCAGGAGAAGGGGCAGATCAGGCTGCAGCTGGAACCAAGGGGATGATGGGCAGCAGTGTGGGCCCGGTGGCCATGCTCAGCTCTGCCCCAAAGATGGAGGAGCAGGAGAGGTGAAGGGAGCAGGGCAGATGTTGGTGCAGCTGCTAAGCAGGGGTGACAGGTGGGATAAACGAGCCCAGGCTCTCCAGGGGCCAGTAAATTAGAATCAATAAGAAGCAGGAATAATTTATTTGTTTGATATCGCCTGTTAATTAACTGGGCTGATGTGTGTGATGGGGAGAGGCAGGAACCCCTCCACCTGCTCAGCTGGTGCTTCTCTGTGGGGGCTGGGAATGGCGTGGGAGAGTCCCATCCCCACCAGTGTGGCATCTGTCCCCTCTCTCAGCAGTGGGGCAGACAGGGGCGGTTTGTGAGAGCTCCCCACGGCAGCCTGACCACCCACGGCAGGGCATGAGGCAGGGAAGGGGTGTGCGTGGGACGCTGCATGGCTGGGGGACCAGCAGTGCGCATGGTCCCCTGGCTCAGCATCTCCTCCCTGCCCTGGGAGGCTGCGGGGAGCAGGGCCTTGGGGCTGCGGGCTGTGCTGCACCTTGGCTCCTGCACCTCCCCGGCTGCTGCAGCACGGTGTGGGACATGGGTCCGTTCTGCCAGCTGAGTGGGCATCCAACTGGTGCCACCTCTGCTGGCTGCCTCCACCGCCTCTCACATGTGCTCGGTCCCCAGAGCAGCTGGTGGCCACCCCGGCAGGGCAGCTGGCTGGGCGCTTGCCCACGTGTCGCCCGCATTCCCGGCACACGTCTTTGGCCCTCCCTGCCTTGACCATGTCCTGCTGGGCTCGCACGCATCCTTGGCAGCTCCGGTGGGAACGGCTGCGATCACAGCTGGCTGGAGATGTGTCCCGAGGCAGTGGCACCCTTGCCGGGGTGCGGGCACAGAGCCGTCCCCAGGCCCCTACTGGCAGGGTGCTGGGCTGCCCCCACTCCCCAGCCCTGCCTCGGCCCCCCGGCCCCAGGCAGCACCATCACCTCTCTCTGTTTTTTTTTAAAAGAATAACATTTCTGCTAAATACTTTAATCAGATTAGTAGCAGTGTGTCTGCAGTGCTGTTAAATCAATGCTCCCCAACACATCTCGGCGGCTAGAAATCAATTACTGTTTAAGCCGTGCCTTGGTCCCTGGCCTGCGATCAATATGGGAGATGTATTACTCTCCCGGAGTCTTTCCCACTAAAAACCTTTCATTTGTATAACAGGAACTCAGGCAAAGTGCCGGTGCCCCCGCCTCCCGCCTGCTCCCTGGGGACCAGGCAGCCCCATCCCAGCCCCACACTGGGATTAGCTTGGTTTGGGAGCTATGTGCCGACCAGGATAGGACAGTCCCTGCTCCATGGTGGGACGTGCAAAGCTGTGTCAGCACAAAGGGGTCCCCCACATGCTGGGGTGGCAGGTTAGAGACTCACAGGCCTGGAGCCCCTGGGGCTGCCTGGCCCCTGCTCCAGCGTGACCACATGCCATGCCTGCCCCGATGCCCCCTCCCCCGGCTCCTGCCCATCACTGCATCCCAGACCAGGGCACTGCCAGACCCAGGTGCCCTGCATGGAGGTGCTCTGCTCCCCCTTGTCCCCCTGCCCCAGAGCTTTGCCCCTCTGCAGCCCTTTCTCCCCACTGGGCTTTTTTCCCCCCTCCTCCATCCTTGTCCCATAATTTGGAGAGTGAGCTCTATTATTCATGATAAGGATCTTTAATTAGCTGTGAATATTAATGACTTACTCTGTAATTAATCATGCTTTGCATGCTGGGGAGGGGGTAGCTCCCACCATCACCATGGCTAAGGATGGGTGGGGACACTTGTACCGGTGGTGGGGGCAGCCCCTGGGTCTCACCCCATCCTGGGTGAGATGCAGGGTGGTGGGGAGGTTGCACAGGGTACTGAGCAGAGACCCTGCGTGTAGGGCAGGGCACTGCCAGCCTGTCCTACAGCTTTGGGGTCATCACCCCTATCTGCTCCATGTGGGGATGGGGAGAAACTGGCCCTCCATAAACACCCTGGCAGTCTTCCAGGCCAGGGGTCCAGCCTCCCCTCCCCAGGTTGGGGCTGAGGGGTGCTGCGAGGCACAGCGGGGTGCTGCTCTCCCCCTGCTCCGATCCTGCTTCAGGAGCTGGGAGTAGCCTGGGCTGTGCTGGAATCATATCCCCCCATACCCAGCTCCTGGGAGTGCCTGGAGAGGGATGAACAGTGGCTTTCAAGGCATCACGTCCTCTTCTGCCCCCTGCAATGGGTTCCAGCAGGCTCCAGGCTGGATCCTGCCTGGGGTCTGCTGGGCCAAAGCACCTGCGTGACCCCAGTCGCACATCGCCTCTCAGCTCCTGCTGGCAGGGAACTTCCATTGTCCCAAATCCTGCCCGGTCGCCCTAAATGTGTCTTTCACCTTCCCTGCACCGAGGGGAAACTGAGGCACCAGGGACACAAGTTGCAGGGAGACCTCCCACACTGGTGCCACATGCCTGTCCCCATCCTGGCACAACGGGGACATGCCAGAGCTGGGTGACCCAGCTGCCCAGGGGTGGGTGGCGAGCAAAGGCACCCGCCACCCTCCGGAGTCCCTGCTTGCCTGCGCCAAGCGCTCCCGCGAGGGCAGAGTTTGCTTAAACAGAGACAGATTTAACTATTTCCATTACAGCTAAATGATGAGCCCCATAAACTTTATGGCTCCGTGCGCGCAAGAGCGGCTCTAATGGCCTTCGCCATCTGGAGGAGACGGCTCCATGGGGGACCTGCCGCCCGCCCGCCCGCCCGCCGCCAGGACCCCTGTGCCCAGCCGGCACTTTCCCGGCACCGGCACGGGGCTGCCAGCACCTGCGGGTGGCATGATGCTGCCGGCTCCCTGTGTGGGGCCAGCTGTGTTTGAGCTCCTGCCATGGAGCAGAGGAGCTAGACACGGAGGTGGCCTGGCTAACGCTAGTGCTGAGGGGGGGTCCGCAGCCCTGTCTGCACCCACACAGTAGCGGGGTGATGGGAGGGCACCCCTGGGTGCCTCTTCCTCCCATCCTCTGCCCCACCGCTCTTCAGGGGCAAGCTGGGGGTAGGTGTTTGCTTTGGTCCTGCCTGCACCTCCATCATGCTCCTGGGCACTTCTCCTCCGGAGCGGAGCTGCAGGATCCGTCCCTGGTGGGAGCAGGCAGGCTGCCCGGCGAGGCCATGCTCTGCACGCCCGACCGCCCCTGAATAGCCCCTGCCTGCTGCCTGCTGCCTGCTGATTGTGGAGGGGACGTGGCCGGGGGGAGCGTGGGGCACCAGCACTAATTAGCCCCTACAAAGGGCTGCTGGCCCTATCGCTGGGATCCATGCAGGGATGCTGCTGGGCTGGCGGCCCAGGCACAACCCTCTCTTCTGGAGGGGTGGAGGGATGGACGGGTGCAGGTGAGGACACACAAACCATCACCTCCACGCTGCTAACCCCTGCTTTTTTTGTAATTCCCACGGCAGCACCCCCACAGCACAGAGCATCCCCCCTAAGATCGTGGGGAGGATTGCCGCGGGGGAGCAGGAGCAGTGGGTGCCTGGGTTGCGTGGCCACCGCTGGCCAGGGCAGCAGGGCTCTGGGGCTGCCAGCTGCTGGCCCGGTGTTGCGAGTGAGGGCTGCTGGCACGGTGCTGCAGCAGAGGATTAGGTTTGGTGCAGGGGAGCCGGGCGAGATGCTTTGAAGTCTCATGAATATGAATCAGTGGCTTGGGGCGGGAGCGGAGGGTCTACGGCTAATCTCTCCCTTGCCATGGTGACAGGTGTGACAAACAGCGTGGGGGCGAGGGCAGGGAGCAGGCAGGGGACAAGGGATGGGGCTGCCCTGCTGACACAAAGGGCAGCGCTGGCGAACGGGGACGGGTGGCTGGGGTATGCCGGGGTGCTGCGCCCAGGGCTCTGCAGTGCACCCTAGGAACATCCCAAATCCTTGCGCCCACCCCAGTTCCTCCTTCTCCCACCCCGGCAGGGTGCTGTCCCCAGGGATCCTGGCCCCCCGCCGGGCTGTGGGCCCCAGGGCAGAGCTGCTGTCAGTGCCCAGCTGGCTGGCACAGCATTGAGGGTGCCCAAGCTCGCTGCCAGTGGCCGGGCAGGGAGGACAAGGTGGGCACGATGTGGTCCCTTGGGGCCAGCCATGGGGGCTGCATGCAGCCGTCTCAGCTCCGCCCTGCTGGGTGCTTGGGCAGGGGTGCAGGCACATCTGGGGTGGGGAGAACCACAGCTGGGGAAGGGACCCTGTCCCCAGCTCATCCTGCTGCCAGCCCTGTATGAGCTGTTAGAGCCCCCGCAGGGCTCGGCCGGGTCCCATCGATCCAGGCCCTGGTGCCATCTGCTCGGCGGCTCTGCCTGCCGTACCCTGGGCTCCATGGAGATGTCATGTTTGGGTCTGCTCCTCCTGTGACAGCCTGAAGCCCTCGGTGCTCTCCTAGGAGACAGTAACTAGAGCGGACGCTTGCTCCTAGCAGGACGTGACTGGGGCTTGCAGAAGAGTCTCAGAGATCAATTTGGAGGTTGTTTTGATGCTCTCCTGGTTGCAGGATGGCGGTGGCAGCTACTTGCTCGGCCCAGGGGACCGTGCATGGACAAGCACTGCCTGGCGATGCACGGTGGTGCTCAGTGAAACTGTTTGGGCCGGTACGTGCCACAGGGCAGGCTGTCAGCTTTGCAGCCCCATGAAGGCTGCGGGTGCTGGCAGTGAAGCTGCCGTTTGCTGCCAGGGGTGCCCAGAGCTGCCCTCTCCGTCCCAGCACCCATGGCCCAGGACCCTGTGCCTCCAGGATGGGGCAGAGCAGGGAGCAGGGGATGTTGTCCCAGTCCCGGAGTGCTTGCCGGAGGACAGGGAGGGGAGAGCCAGGGCTGGAGCGATGTCGTGGCAGGAAGACAGACAAATGCAGAGCAGATGTTTAATTATCGGCACAGTGTTCTCGGATCCCTGGAAATCTCTGCATCCAAATGTAGATATTTTACGAGAGCATACACTTCTGCTGAGAGCTGCAGCCGTGACACAGAGCCCACAGACCAGTCACCCCACCTTCCCACAGACCGTCTATCACCGGGGCTGGGGTGGTTTGCCTCTGCTGTGGATGGGGCACTCATGGGGCTGGAGCCGTGCCGGACACAGTCACCAGGAACCACGTAAGGCTCTCAGGGATGAAGCGCTGCACCAGGCTCACAGCCTCAGAGGGTCAGCCCTCCATCCATCCTGCTACTTCCCACCCTGCAGGGACATGCTGGGATGTGGCGGCTGGCCCCAGCACCCAGCTGGGAGCCTGGCCAAGCACAGGGGCAGGCAGGGGCTGGAAACTGCCTTCTCCTTACATTGATCACCTCTCGCAGCAGGTCCCTACTGGCCCAGACAACTTGTAGACATTTCTTAAGTCCTTTGAGACCTTTGAGGTCTCTGTTTTATACTGTAAGAATTGTTGGGCATAGGCGCGCGTGTGATCCCTGTGGACAGGATGTCTCTGCCATGTCTCACATCCCTCCCGTGGCCCTTGGCTGTTCTCCGGCACGTCTTGGGCAGACACAGGGCTCTGCCATTGGCAGAGCGGGAGCTGGGGGAGGCACAGGCAGGGCAGGCAGCAGAGCCAGCCAGGGCCCTGGGCTGGCCTGGGCTTTGCGCACCAATTGCCTCTTGGCTGCTGGAGGAGTTGGAAAGGCTGCCTGGCCTGCTGCAGCCACGTGCTGCTGTGGGTCCCTCAAGACAGGAATGTGCTGTAGGTCCCTCAAGACACCCCAGCTTAAGGCTGAAGCCAGACATAGGGTTTGTCTCCAGCTCGGACCCCAGTGCTGTGTCTCTGTAGTAGCATCATCCCACCTGGGCACTCAGGAGTCAGCAAGAAGAAAAAAGTACAGACTGGCCCTCACCCAAGGGCAGGCGTGAGGGGCACCAGGGCAGAAAGTTTTGAAGACCCTTCTCCTGCATCACCTCAAGAGACCTCTGCATCCTGGGGGAGCCGCCCAGGCCAGGGCTTTGCTGCAGGAGTGGGTTCAGCATGGGGGGTGCTGGGCTTCCCTGAGTCCCCCCCCCTCAGTCCCACGGAGCTGCTGGGGAAATGCCCGTGCTGAGGGAGGGATTTCCAACGGCACATCAGGGATGCCGGCGGTCTCTCCCCGGAATGGCCGGCTTGTCCCTGGCAGCCCAGCCCGCCTTCCCTCCTCAGCAGTCACTGCCACGTCCCCTGAGGCTGTAAACATTTTGGATTCCCTGCCTCGCCTGCTCAGGCACCTTGCAGATTCAGGGCATGTTGCTGTCTTAAAACCTATCAGGTTTTCTGTCACCTCCGGGGGCCCATGAATCTGCGGGCTGGTGGTGGAGCTGGAACTGAAATGACCCTGCCGGGGAACGGCTCTGCGCACCCCTCGCACCACCTCCAGCTCCCAGTGCAGCTCCTCAGCCCACGGGTTTATAATTGCCCCCAACCCACGGGAAACTGCTCCGGCCCCGCAGGGAGGAGAGCAACCTCCATCGTGCTGGAACCAGCTGCTGTTCCCAAGCTCAGCCGGAGCTCCCAGGGAGTCCCGGACAGCGGGGGACCTCCAGCCATGCCCAGTGCCATGCCATGGCTGGCCGCTCTGCCAGCAGGTTCAGAGCTGGGGCAGGCAAAGGGCCTGTCACTCCTGCCAGCCTAATAAGCCAGGACTTACAGGCCAGGACATTTTTCTTGCCGCTGTCACACTGCTTGGACAGGCCAGCCATATCTCTGCCCCAGGGGAGGGGGGAATTAGCGATGCTGGGAGTGCCGGATCCCCACCGGGCAGGGGCGAACATGGGCTACACGCGCAACCGACAGCCCCAAACCCTCATAAATCTCCCTCGCATGGCCCATGGCTCACCTAAGTAGATTTGATTTGTCAAATATTAAAATTAATTTAGGATTGAGTGGCGGCCTGTGTGCGTGCCCTGCTCTCCCGCCTTCCCCCCGCCGCCACCTCTGCTCCTGCCCAATGCATCATCCCTGGCCCCGCGCTCTCGCCCCAGCCGGGGCGCCGGGAGCTGGGATAAATCATCCTGCCGCCGCACTCAAAGACGAGCCGATTGCTTGCTCGGCGGCAGGGGATCACAGGGGAAATCACACCGCGTGCCGCCCGCTCCGTGCCGGGGGCGGGGGAGACGCCACGCTTAGGCAGAGATTTATTTATTTGATTTTACTGGGCTGGGATTTTTTTTTTTTTTTTTTTTTTCATCTCTCAAACGCCCGCCAGGGAATTGCAGCCCCTGGAATATTAATGCCACGCAGGACGCCGGCTCGTTAAAATGTCACCTGGCTGTAATTTCTCCTGCGCTTATTATTCCCTGGGGAGCATGAGCTCCCATCCCTCCCTGCCGGCGACGGTCCTGGCACACGGGGCAGCCCTGCCCGTCCCCCTTTGCCGCAGCACGATGGCTGCTCCATCACGTCGCCCGAAGTGTTCCTGGCCCTCTTCCACCACCGCAGCGGTGGGCTGCACCGCCTCCGGTATCTCCTGCTGAGCTGAGCCCAGCCCCGGGGACCGATGCTGAGAGAGCCCTGTGCCACCGGTCACCACCAGCATGGTGCAAGCCCAGCCTGGCTGGCAAGAGGGACAAGGGGTGCCGGCAGGGGCAGGGGGTCGGCCAGCGGGCAGTGCCAGCCCAGGCTGGGGGCAGGGTGGCACAGGGAACAGCTGCCTTAAGGAAACTTTGGCTCAGTTCCTGCAAATTAATGTTTTTTTCCCAAACAGTTTCCCGGCGCTAAGCGCGACGCGGGGAGCAATTATCTTTAGTGTCGATGTTATTACCATAAAAATTGCATTGAGGACTTTTCTCCTCCGATTAGAAAGTTAACGATCATCACTGCCTTCATTGTTCCCCGCACCGTGCTCGCTCTAATAAAGAGTCTGTGCACTTTACTTTTCACTTAGCATGAAAATTACCCAGCTGCTGCTGTGCGCGGCTGAGCAGCCCCCGCGCTCCCCTCCCGGTGACGGGCCCCTGGCAGGTACCGGTGGGGAGCACCCCCTGGCACACCGGGGATGGACGGGCCGACCTCCGGGCTTCCCCGTGCGGTGGGGGACGGGGGTCATCTCGGGGCGGGGGATGCTGACATCGGGGCTGCCGGTGTCAGCCATGGGAGTACCGAAGGGAAGTTTTTCCATGCGCTCTCCTCTAGGGATGTGCCGTCAGCGGTCCCTGCTCATGCCCCCATGGGCATCCCCAGCCCTCAAAACCCAAACCCATGGGGGATTGCTCCTGCTCCCCTCACGGAGAGTTTGGAGTGGCTGGGATGGGTCCAGCCTCACCGTGGCGGCTGCACACCCAGGGCGAGCCTCTGCCATGGCTCTCCATCCATGGCCAAGCCGGGGGTCCCTCCTGGCCATCCCTGGTGGTCAGGGGCCGAGGGGTGAGCCCAGCTGCTGCCAGCTGTTTGCCTGCCCCAGCGTGCAGGCAGCACAGCATCACTGCTGACAGCGAGCCGGCGCTGTGCCTGCCTGTGGACATCCAGGCACTCACCGTCAGTCCCACCGCCTGTGATTTTCACAGGGAATATTTGTATCGTTTTGCTCGATACCAGCATAGCTCTTTAAATTCTCCAAGTGCTGTAAAAATCTTAGCTAATCTTCAGAGAGTTTTTTTTTTTTTCCTCTGAAGCTCTTCATTACTCCTTAATTGTTCAAACTTCTCTTCTTTTCCTTCTGATTAAAAGCAGATTTTAAAAGTGCAGTTCAGTTTCTCAGCTATTTTCAAGTCAAATGGATTCCATCCCCCTCTCCATGTATTAATAACCTGTTCTCGTGCATCCCCCAGTGAGCCAGTAAAAGCCCTTCTGAGCAGAGACAAGGTGACAGCAGCGCTCCAGAGGGAGCGATTGGAAGGGGGTTACAGCTTGGAGGGAGAGAGATCCATCCATCCAGCTATCTATCATCCACCCCACTATCATCCATCTACCCGAGAAATAACATTTGCAATTCCGCTTTAGCTCTTCCTAATAATCATTAATTTTTTTTTTTACCTTCCCAACCAGTAGCAGGAGGAGACGCGGGGGTTTGGGGCGCTGGCAGCGCCGCGGGGCTTGGGGGGTGTGAGGGGACGGGGGTGTATGGTGGGGTAGTGGGATGGGGTGCGGAGGCTGGCGTGTCTGTGTGCTGGCGTGTGGGATGGCTGTGCTGCCAGGGAGCTGGGCCAGGGGAAAGTAGGAGACCCAGCGCCGGTGCCCAGCATACCCCACAGCAGGAGGAAGCATGGGCTGGGCTGGAGAAGCATCGCTCTGAGGGGACTGGGGGACATGGGGACTCTGGGTGTGAAAAGCAGGCACGGTGCTACCCTGGGCTCTGCTGCTGCCTGGCGGAGTGAGCCTGGCGCTGGCCCTGGGTGCAAATGGTGCAGCGTGGTCCCAGGCAGCACCCAAGTGTTCAGCGTGCATCACCCTCTCACTATGTCTTGGGGAGCCCCTCTCCCTCTGGCTGGTAATGCCAGATCCCCCCCCCAACCCTTCAGAGCCCCAGCCCCCAGCCCAGCTGGCTGGCCGCAGGAGACAGGACAGTGATGGATTGCAGCACTTACACATCTTCCCAGGGAGGAAATGCCAGGTCCTGCAGGGCTTCGTCAGCTGTCGGCAGCGGGCAGGGCAGGACCTCGGCCGTGCCGGGGAGAGGGTGCCGATTTCTGATGAGTGATGCAGAAGGTGGGAGGGGGAATCCCGGGTGCCACTACCCAGCCTGAGTGCTTCTTCCTCTCTTGGGCACCTTCCCGCCTTTTCATTACACACAACCCTGCACTGGCAATGTCCCCATAAAGCATCCATGCTTGTCTGGAGGTGCCTGGAGGAGACCCCAGCACAGCCCAGGGGATGAGCCACTGTGGTTGATGGTCCCACTCTCCAGTGGGCTTCAGAACTGCCCCCAGGTTGGTTTGCACCATCTTGAAGCCACCAACTGCTCTTAGACCATCACCCACCAGTTGAAGTGATGATAAACATTTTAGAGCTTGTGAGCAACCTCTTTGGTCACCAGGGTCCCTCAGACTCTGGCGAAGACACTCCTCTGCAGCTCCGAGCCTCAGTGGCCTCCTGGATGGGCATGCAGCAGCCCTGGACCCCTGGCCACATCCATGGCAAGTCTAAGATATACTCTGTGCCCTGCTGGAGAGACCGTCCTCTTCAAAGGTCTCCTCAACCCACTGGATGGCTCAAGCCACCCATCAGGCTTTCTACAGAGCAGTGCGGGGCAACCACAGGGAGCTGATCAGGCTGGGAGGTGGGAGAGCCAGGAAAGGTTCCAGGGGCTGGCACTGGCACCTGGGAAAGGCTGCAGCAGGGTCCTCCATGCCAGGCTCAAACCTTCAGGAGATGCCAGCAGGCTCATGGCTCTGGCCATGTCATGGGTGGAAGGATGCCGGTGGCCCAGGCACAGGGAGAGCTGCTGTGCGATGGGATGCCAGCATCCCTTCGACTGGCCTGTCCCGGCAGATGGCAGCAGGGATGCGTTGCAGCCCGGCAGCGCGTGGGGACCTGCCTTGCACCCCGACCTTGGAATAATCTTCAGTAGGATTAAGAGCTTAAACATATCCGTGTAATTGCCAGGCCCCTGCTGAGCTGGAGAGAGTGTGAGTGCCAGCACAGGGAGGCAGTACCCAGGCGTGCCTAGCTCCCTCCTGCTGCCTGCTGCTGCCTGCTGCTGCCAGCCACCACCGTGGCCACCACCGTGAGCCACCACCCTGAGCATGATGGACGGCTGGGAGTAGGCGAGTGGCTCAAGAGGAGAGGGTGCTTGGCATGGAAAGGGCTGATCCCCAGGTAGCACCAGGGAATGGTCCCCACGATGTGCTCCAAAGGAGGATGCCAAGCGTGCAGGGCCCTGGATGTGCTGCCCACAGCTCCCCAGCATGGCCTCGGTCCTCCCAGGCACCCCTCCGGGTGTCCCTCTGGAACCCACCAGCCTTGCGCCCAGGGAAGGATGTGGGGCTGCTCCTGTGAGTGCCTTGAGGAATGCAGAGGGTTGGCCGGGATGCCAGGGGCCAGAGGAGAGTGTTTGTCCTGCTGGGCTGAGGCAGCCTGGGCAGATGATCCGGAAGGATTTGTTCCCCCACGCAGGGGGAGTGGGGCACATGGCTGGCAATGTCTGGATCTGTAGGGTGCTCCGTGTGGGTTTTCAGCACCCATCAGCAATCAGAAGACCTTCAGGGTTGGCAGAGGTGCCTGGGGGTCTCAGACAGCACTGAGCAGTCCCCGTGCTCTGCGACAGGGGCATCCAGAGTACCAGGGTGGCCCCTGTCCAGCTGTGCCAAGGGGGTGCCAGCACCCTGGTCCCGGCCTGTCCGGCTGGCGCAGGGGCTTGGCACGGAGCGGGGAGCTGCCATCCCAGCCCCCTCCCTGTCTGCCTAATGGTCCCTGACATTTAAATGAGATTTAGTGCTCAGCCCGATGCTGAATATTCATGAGCCCATGCGGCCCTGACAGCCCGGCTGGGGCTGCTCTCATGATTAATAATTTGTTTTTTCCTATACTGTAAACCTCACCTGCACTCGCTGCTTGCTCTGGCACCGCCAGCCCCGCTGCTGCCGGGGAGCACCCATGCCCTTGCCCAGTGGGTTCTTGACCTCCCTGCCCACTATAGGACACCCACTCTGGGCCTGGGGAGCCCCCCAGGGACTCACCCACGGGTGAGTGGCATCTGCCAAGCGCCAGGAACCTCTTCATCGCTCCGACTGGGCCAAGTCCTGTGGAAGGGGAGCAAGCATCCTGCCTGCTGCTGCCCGTTCCTTCCCACAGAGGCAGCCCCGGCTGCCCAGCCTCTGCACAAGAGCCCCGGGGATCCTGCATGGGCCACCCCAGGGAGGGGTCTTCAGCCCACAGCAGTGATGTCCCTTGTCCCCTTCCTGTACCCTGGGCTGCGTGAAGGCACAAGCCTTTGGCAGTGAGTCCTGGAATAATTCCAGTTGCCCGCAGATAGACACACCCTGGAGAGAGGCAACCAAGTCCTCCTGCTGCTTGGTTGCTGGGCTCCATCTCTGTTGGCACCAGCCCCAGAGGTGCCGAGCCTGCCGGGCTCTCCCAGGTGGGCAAGCAGTGGGCAGGCAACCTCCAGCTGCAGCACAGCCAGCAGCCCACGAGCCCAGCGTCCAGGACCTGCTTTTGGTGCTATTTGTGGCCAGTGCAGATGTCCCCACTGCAAATCCAGCACAGCAGTGCTCAGCCCTTCCTCGGACACCCTCTCCTCCCTAGCATCCATCCCCAAGGTCGCTGCTTCCAGGACCCTCGCTCCCAGTCGTGCTGCGGGCCGGCTGTGGTGCAGAGGTGTGAGCCGTGGCACGGGCAAGCAGGACCAGCCCCGGGGAGGTCCCACAGGACCTGGTGAGGGGGAGAGCTGGGGGGCCAGGCTGCCATCTCCCCTCTGGCTCAGCAGCTCGGCTCCGGCAGCTCTGCGCAAATTGCATAAATATTCATGGCGAACTGAAGGAAATGTGACTGTCCCGGCTGATTACACGCGCCCGTCCTGAAGGCTGCGGCTGCTCCCCAGGTAGTGCTGGCCGAGCGCCTGCCGCATGGCGAGAGGTGGCGAGGGCTCCCCGAGCTGCCCACCTGCAACCGGGGCAGCGGGTGCCAGCCCCGCAGTGCCCACCCACAGCGTGGCACTGGGCACAAAAGCCGCTGGGCCCCTGCACAGGGCTGAAACAAGGGCTGTGAGCTGGGGACACGTTCATCCTCAGCCGTTCTACAAGCTCAAGCCAAGGATGAGGCTTTTCCAGGGTTTTCCCGGGGTGCCCCACCAGCCTCGCCACCGAGCTCAGGAGCTGCCCTGAGTGCAGTCCCGGGATGCCTGCTGCCCCGTGACATGTCACAGCCTCTTAGGTGACCCTGACACATTCAGTGCTGCCTCAGCTCCCTGGTTCTTTGGGCTGCCATGGGCAAGGAGCGGGACAGAGCTCCTGGGAGGCAGCCCGGCTGGGATCCCCTCACGCTACAGAGATTAATCCCCTGCAGACCTGAGCAAGGTGCTGGGCTAATAGCCTGATTTATTCCTTCCCGTCTCTCCGGAGCACGCGAGGTTCCCCACTGTGTCCTGAACGACCTCATGCATAATACCATGCACAATCCTATTAACGCCGCCCCGCCACGCACTCCCTGCTTAGCGCCGCCACTCGCCAATGCAATTTCCCCATGATATATGGGAAAAATAATTGAACTATATTTGAAAGTATATTGAGAATTACGACTTGCACCCGGCGGGATTTATAGGGGCCATATTTCACAAAACCACAGCCCTGCACGCCAAGGCACCCAGGGAGCAGGAGGAGAGACCCGTGGTCACGGCGGGTGTGTACCCAGGGCCGGGAAGTGGGCAAACGGGTCCCACCAGCCTCGTGGGGTTCCATGCGTGCCCATGGGAGCTGGTGCAGGGCATAAGGGGGTCTGGCGCAGGCCTGGGTGCAGGATGGGGGTGCCACGGGAGTGGGCGGTGGGTGCAATGGGCAGAGAGCACCCAGCTGCATTGGGAGCCGAGGTTGCAGCTGCAGCAGCGGGCACAGCCATGTGGGCACAGCCGCTGCCAGCCAGAGCCAGGCTGAGCTTAATCCCCTCCCAGCGGGAGGGAGGGAATGCTCCTGGCATCACGCTGCCTGCTCAGCTGCTCGACTCTGTTAGCCCTGCTGGGCAGCCAGTTAGCCAGGCGCTGGCATCCCCTAGCCTGTCGCAGGGTGTCCCCTTGAGGGGCTGGTGGGTCCCCAACCATGCCAGCCCACGTGCTGAAGGAAGCAGGGAAGGGGCTGAGGGCTCTGCACAGAGCTCCAAGACCTGCTCCCCTCTGCAGCCACCTCTCTAGATCCTTCGGCCCCGGCACTGCCCTGCCTGCGCAGTGGCATTTCCTTGCCTGGCTCTGGATGCCAGATGCAGTGACAGTGGCTTCATGCTCGGGGGAACCATCCTTTCCCTCCTCATCCCCACCCTTGCCTCCCACACAGCACTCCCCCTGCCCCCTGCCTACATGCCCCAGACAGCCCTGCCCCAGCCCCTCCAGCCCCGTTTGCCATGCCTGGCACGTCCTCGGCACCGTGGGTGCCGCTGGCACAGGTGCCGCAGGAAACATTAATCTTTAATTTCCTGTCAAAGCCTCTCACCGGAGAGAGCAGCGCCTGGCATGGGGGTGCAGCAGATGCCTGCTGCGATCGGGGGGCCGGCAGGCAGGTTGCCCCGGGGCGCGGGGAGCTCGGCTGGGTCACCCAGCCCTCCGCTGTGTCCTGCAGCTGCGCACCCCTGCACCCCTGGCGGGCAGGGAAGCGGCGGAGGCAGACGTGTGCCCACCCGCGGGGAGGAAGAGGAGAGAGGCAGCAATGTTACCCAGATGGAGAACCCCCCCAGGGCTGCTGGCTGGGCAAGGAGCTGACCCCGGGCGGGAGCCCATCCTCTCCCTGGCCCTTGGCTGACCCGGCTGCCCTCCCCTGCAAGGGGAGCACACAGGGATGGGGCACCTTTCCGAGCAGCACCCAGGGCCACAGGGCCAGGGAGCCTTCATCCCTATGGCCCATTGAAGGGATCCAGGGATCCCAGGGCACTGCTGTCTGGAGGAAATTCCCGGCGTGCCCTGGGGAAGGGGAGCTATAAATAACCGCCCGGCGGAGGGCGGAGGGGGACTGTTTGGGAAGCCGCTTTGTGATCAGGACAAAGAAGAGGCGTCTTTGCACTTGCTCTTCATTAGCTGCCTTCCTCTGGCTGGCCGGGCCAGGATGCGCTCGCATCGAACGACAGCAGGATGTAGCTGCCGGTGTCAAGGACGCGAACAATAAGGGCTTTAAATAGCAGCGCTGCCTTTGAAACCCGCTCGCCTGCGCCGCAGACAGAGCCCGGGAAAATTGTGCGGTGCGAGAAGCTGGGGGATGTGGGAGCAGAGGTGCCCTCACCCGCAGGAAGGGGTCCTGAGTGCCACGGCTGTTGCTTGTGGATGGGATGCACAGACGCCTACCCATGAGCGGTCCAGGATGCCCGGGCAGATCCATCCCAGCCCCTCTGGCAGCTCTCGGAGTGGCAGAGTTCAAATCTCCCCCGGCACGGTCCCCTGCTGCCCTGGGTGTGCAATTAATTAGCAGCACCTCCCACCGCCGCCAGAAATGTGCCCCTCGAGTTGCCATCTGCTTTCCTCCCCCTCTGGCTCCAGGGCTCTGATCTCCTCCCGCCGTCCTCCAGGAGGTGAGGTGAGCCCACTGCGGGGGCTGCCAGTGGTCCCCCCAACCAAGCCGGGGTGCAGCGGTACATCTTCACCCCCTCCAGGATGAGCCAAACAGCCAAGAGGTGTCTGGATTAGGGATTTGGTGGCAGGTGAGATGGATAAAGAAGGCGCTGTGCTGTCTCGGGGAGCCCAGCTCCCCTGCTGTGCCGGTGCAGGACAGTCCCAGCCCAGGGTGGGACGTGGGGTTGGGTACCTGGGAGCTGCACGCCAGGCTGATGGAGAGAGATCGGAGCCGGCAAGCCACGTGCGGGCACGTGCATGTGCACGGGGGGGCCCGGCTGCGCGTATTAGCAGGCCCTTAAATCAACACAGCACTTCAGACAGGAAGGAAATAGGCTTTGCCGACGGCAGGAGCGGCACTTGCTTTGTGCACATTACAGAACATCAGGAAAATGTCAAATTTACATAAAAATGATACAAACTCATTGGAAGAAACATGCATCCAATTATCGGCCCCAGCGCTGGCACGGCTCCGCAGCCAGAGGCTGGCCGGCCGGCTGGCTGCAAGGGACCCAGCCCCGGGGCACGCATTTCATCTCTGGGTGTTTAACATCAAAGCAACAAACAGCCTCGGCTCTGCTGGCTGCCCTGCTCCCCCGCTCCCTCCCGCACCGCCCCCGCACAGCCCGGGCACGGGGACCGGGGGTGAGAGTGCCCGACCACGGCTGGTGGGGGTTTGGTCCTGCTCCTGCCAGGGGACGGTGGGGAAGGGGCAGTGTGGTGGCAGCACCCCAGCATGGCAGGGGCACTGGGGGAAGGCAGGGGCATCACTGAGGAGCCCAGAGTAGCAGGGATGGAGAGCTTGCTTGTGCAAATCCCTTCAGAGATATTGCCAGTGCCAGGTTGGGACCCTGCTCCGGGCTCTGTGCCAGTCTGTCCCGGTGGCCTCTTCCCTCTTTTCTGCTTCTGCCTTTCCTAGAGAATGGCCACCAGCATCCCCAGGGCTGGGAGAAGCCACATCTGACACGTACCTCCTGCTGTGGTGTGGGCACGGTACCCTGCATTCACCCTGGGGCTGGGGGCACCCAGGAGAAGGAGGGCTAGACATGAGGACACGCACAGGGGTGTCCCCAGTGGGTGCCCTCCAGCCGTGCTCACTCCCTACCTGTGATGGGATCCCACCCTCCTGCCCAGGATTGATGGCCCATCCTGCGGCCCCTTCCCGGCACGCTGAACGCTACATTTCTATCCCTGCTGCCTGCCGGGATTGATGTCTCACTGAGCGCAGGCAGCGGCCGTAACTCACGCCCGGGAGCCGGGCTCCCGGCTCGTTACTCAGTGGGCACCGTCACCCGGTGAGTTACGGCTCTGCCTCGCGCCGGGACACCTCAACAGCCAGGGATACAGGCAGGGGGGACACGGCTGAGGCAGGGGTGGGACAGGGAACAAGCATCTCTCCGAGCATCCCATGGGCTGGCACACCCACGTGCGGCCCGCCGGCTGCCTCCATCCCTGGCAGGAGGGTGAGAGGTGGGCACAGGAAGCCCCCCCGGGAGGGATGCTGGGGTCCCGGCCGGGGGCGGAAGGTGGCACCGCAGCTGGGATTCCCCGCGCCGCACCCACCGGCTGGTGCCCGGGCTGCAGCGCGCGGGGGAGGCTGACGAGCTGTTAATTACAGGTGCTGCTTGGCTGGTGCAGCGCGTCTCTGCTGCTCGGCTGGCAGAGCCGTGCGGCGGGTGACACACTCCATGATAAATTGATATCCCGTTTAGCATCAATTTTCCCTTCTCTGGTGGCAGACAGCTGTGCTAATGGGATGGGACAAGTGAAAATGAAATAACAGGCCCTGAGCACACCGGCACGCGCCGCACCACCAGCCCTCCTGCACGGCTGTCGCTCCCCCGAGAGACAGGCGGGACCCCACGCACCCTGGGGTGGGGGAGCCGTGGGGCCGGCAGCCTGCAGGCAGGGCTGCCTTCGTCCCTCCATCCTTCAGCCCTGGCTGAAAGCAGCTTGCTGGGTGGCGCTTGGGCACCCTGGGGCAGGTTTGTGGCACGCGTTGTGCCAGCGCTGGGTGGTGCCGCCACCGGGTCTGGTGTTCACAGAGCGGGCTTCGAGGCGGGCACTGGAAGAGGGCTGGTGTTCACGGCGTGCCCAGCTCTGGGCAGCCAGCGTGGGGTGTTTGGCGTCTGCATCTGTTTGGTGTTCGCAATGCATTTGGCACCTTTCCTATTCGGAGAGCGGCACATAACAAGGAGCCAGCAAAACATTTGGTTGGCACTCAGTGCCCACGCTATGTCGGGCATCGGCAACGCACACAACGCCGCAGTTGATGTACGCAGCACCCTTGGTCCCCACGCCAGGTTAGGTGTGTGCAGTAGCCCCTACTCACACTCATACGGCTCTTTTTGGCACGCCCAGCACCAGCCGCACGCTTGTTATCAGGAGTGTATTTGTCAAATTGGTGCCTGCAGTGTGTTTGCCGTCGTGGTGTGCGCAGCGCTTGATGCCCACGGTTTGCTTGATGACTGCAGAGTGCTCAGCACTTAATACCTGTGGCATCGTCGTTATTTGCACAGTGCTGGCACTCAGTGCCGGCAGTGCTGGGCACACGCGGTGTGCTGGTGGTGTGGGACCCGCCACCGCTGATGTTTGCAGCCCCTTCAGCGTTTGGTGTCAGCCGCGGTTTGGTGTCAGCTGCGGTTTGGTGTCTGCCAAGTGCTCAGCGACCTCCCACGGGCAGCGTTTCGTAATTCGAGGTGTGCCCAGCGCCACTTAGATTTGGCATTTGCAGCGCAGCCGGCGCTCGCTCCGGCCTGCTCTCTGTGGCGTGCTCAGTGTTTTGGTCCCCGCGGTGTGACCAGTGTTCAGAGCAGACTGCTGGCACCGCGGCCGGTGCTCAGTGCCAGCGCTGTGTGCAGGGCTTGCAGCGGGCTCAGCCCCCGGTGCCTGCAGCTCCCCGCCGGCTCTGGGGGGTGATGCCTGCCCTGCATCCAGCCCCCGGCGCCTGACGCACTGCTCGCTTGCCGCCTGCTTTGCCATCGCAGCCCCCGACGTGGTCGGCACAAGCTTCCTGATGCTTTCGCTATTTGCAGAGCTTGTTGCACAGCGTTAGCGCTGCTTCTGCCGTTCAGCCTGTGCTCGGTGCCAGATGCCAGCTCACTCCGGAGTGGCAGCGTGCTCTGTGCACGCTACCTGTGCTGGTTCTCACATTCGCAGTGCCGGCAGCCCCTGGTTTCCCTGCCGAGGCTCACCCTGCAGCGCGCTCAGCGCTCACAGCCTGACGTGCATCCTGTGTTCACAGCACAGTTCTCAGTGCCCGTGGCATCATCGGTGCCCTCAGCGCTCGGCATCAGCCGCCTGTTTGCTGGGAGCTGGCACTCAGTGCCTGAAGGGGTCGCTTTTGGAGTCAACAACACCAGGACGCTCAGCAGTCGGATGTTTTCCCACTCCCCAGCGTGCTCAGGATGAAGCCCAGCGAGGTGTTCGGCGTTTGCAGCGTGGTCCACACTTGGTGCCAGCAGCGTGCCGGGGTTTGCAGCACACAGGGCAATGAGGGTGCCCGGCTCCACCGTGCCTGGCACGGCACACGCGGCGTGTTTGCTGTTAGCCATGTGCTCCGCAGCAGGCGGTACCCGCTGTGCCATCAGCACTCATGGCCCGTGACGGGGCTGATGGATGCGGTGTGCTCAGTGGCCAGATGTGCACTGTGCCCACAGCGCACTTGGCTCCAGGGCCCACTACCAGGCTGGATCCCAGCCCCAGAAGCTGGGCTGTGGAGCTGGCATTGGGACTTCCCAGTGGTCTCCTCCGAATTCCCACTCCCCTCCTGCAGACCCAGTCCAGCCGTCACCTCTCCGCCAGCCACCGAGGGGCAGGGACATCCCGGGCTTGGCTCCCAGCCCATTGGCCCGGCAACCCCAGGGGGCAGGCAGGGTGCCCCCGCCGCACATGCTGTTGGTGGGGCCGTGGCATTAAGGTTGAGGTTTTAATCACACAGATGTCAGGAAAAGGGGAGCGCTGGTTCCCATGGTAACACTAACTCTGCCCCTCGCCCGCGGCACGGCGGCTGTGCACGCACCGGGCCATCATGGGCACCATGCGGCTGAGCTACGGCTGCTCGGGGACCCATAACTTCCAATCTCCTGACTTGGGTGCATTTAAAACCTCAGCCCTATTGCTGCGCTGAGGCAGCTCTGCCGGCAGTTTATGGCTCTGTTGTTTTTAGGAAAGGCAAGCGGGAGGCAGGAGCCGCCTGGGCAAAGGGCTGCGGATGGGGCAGGAGGAGCGGTCCAGGGCCAGGAAGAGCCGCAGGGCACTGCCTGGGCGCTGGGTGCCAGGGGCTGCAGGGGACGGGGCAGGACAGGGCCTGTGGGCACAGCTGAGCGCGAGGGAGCAGCCGAGCGATGTCTCTCGGAGCATGAAGAGCCGGATCCGCACGCTCCGCTGGCTGGGCATGCTCCCATCCGGCTCCTCGCATCCCTCAGGGCCAGGGCCAAGAGGGAGGAGCTGCGGTGGGTGGGTACCAGCCTCGCTGCCCACTGTGGGTGCTGCGGGGGCGTCAGCGTTACCTGTGCCCTGCACCAAGGCTAGTCGCAAGCTGCGCCTCTCCAGAGGTGCCAAGATAGCCTGGTGATGGGATCCCTGCCACTACTGTGCTGTGCTCCAGCCCTGTGGCATCCATCACCCTTCTGCTCCCATGCCAGCACAGGCGAGAGCTGCTCCCTGGTGCAAGATCAGGGTTGTTTGGGGTGGGATAGGGGTCTCATCTTCCCTGAGCACCACAGTAAGGCTGAACCCATCTGCATGCTGCCTCTCCGGCACGGCACAGCTCTGGGCATGTCCCCTTGGCTATGAGATGCCCTCCCAGCTGTGCCAGCTGTGCCCGTACAGCTGTGTTCAGAAGCACCCCTACCCACACATGCAGCTGTGCACACCGGCGTGCCAGCCCTGACAGGGGTGCACCGGGGCTGGCGCTGTCGAGGCAGGACAGGGACACCCAAATGGTGCTGGGGGGCTGCACTCAGTCCTGTGGGGGCCTCCCACCGCTGGAAGCAGGGTGGTCCCCCAGGCTCAGCCCAGTTCATCCATCCATCATCCCCTGCCCTGCCCATGAGTCACAAACTGCTGGTAGGCTGCCTTAAGGGCCCATGCTCCCCCAAACTCCTTTCTCCCTGGAGGTCTCCTGGCCTGGCTCATGATCAGGGAGGACTGTGGCCAAGGTGGGCTGCCCACCCTCCAGTTGCCTTTGCTTGGTTATCACTTGGGAGGGAGCGAAACAAGGGGGTCTCCTGCTCACAGCGGGGCCTGGGGAGGCTTGACCGTCACCCGCAGCGCTGGCTGGAGCATCTCCCAGCCCCGATGCTGCCCTCCCTGCCTAACTGCTGCAGCTCCCGTAATGTATTCATCCCAGGGTGCCCCGGTGCAGCTGCAATATCATTATTGGAGTTTATTACACCATTAGCTTTAAACTTTTATAAACCACCAGGCAGGTGACAAGTGGTGGAGGGGCGGGGGGGCGCTCACGCTGCGGGCAGAGGGGCAGGGCTGGGGACCGTCCCAGCAGCGTGCTGAGCCCAGTCTCCCTGCTGTGCTGGTGCTTTTGCTCATGGTGCAAGCCCAGTGGCACCCCAGGCATGTGCCTGGCCACCGACCTGCTTGGCACAGCGCGGCCACGTGCCAGCCTGCCCGGCTGCCCTCCTCAAGATGGCAGAGACCAGGGAGCATCAACCAGCTGCAGCAATAAAAGGCTATAAAACCAAACGAGTGTCTCCGCATGCTGCAGCGATGGCTCCCAGGACGCCTCCTCCTTCCCAACAGCACCGAGGGCAGGAGGGACCGCGCTCACCCCAGCGCCCCGTGCTCAGAGACAGGGCTCCTGCTGCCATGCAGCCGCTCTCCGGTCACGTCTGCGACGGCCTTTCCAGCCGTGGGGAATGCTCTGAGGGCGACGAGGCCGTTTCCTCCACTTCTCCCGCTCAGGACCGGAGGGCAGCATTAGCCGAGCCTGACCTCCTGCCGGTCACGGGCCAGCGAGCACTGCCGGACCCGGAGCCTGGAGACAGGTGCTGCGCTGAGCATCCTCCTGGGGATGCTGAACACCCTCTGTGCTGAAATGTGTGCCCAATCTGCTGGGAAGGGGGGCTTTACCTTGCACTTCTCCATGGATTTGGGAGGCTTTTAGGTGTTTTTTCTCTCAGTGAGGATGTGTGTGCAGAGAGATCAAGTGGCTGGCTCAGTTTGGGGGTGGTTTGTTCTGATGGGGTCAGAGCAGAACATGGATAAGGGATGACGGTTGCTGCTGCTGCTCCTCTTGCTTTCAGCCTGGCAGAGCCGGGGTGGTGCAGGTCCATGGCACATTGGATGTCTCAGATGGAGACCAGGAGTTGGGGCTGCTGTGCGCAGGTGGGCAGCCTGCTGCCTCCCCCCCAGCACAGGGGTAGGGGCTGGCTGGGATGGGGGCACAGCTGAGTATCTCTGGGTGGAGGAAATAAGGAGGGTAACCAGGAAGTTCTCAGCTGCTCCCTGGGGTTAAATACCATGGAATCAGCCTGAGCCCAGCACAGACCCTTTTCTCCTATGAAGTGGGTTGGGATTTGATCCATTATCCCATTGAGAATCCATGGGATCTAACCCAGCTCTGATGTGGGCAGGCGTTGTCCCCTCAGCCATGGTGGATGATCCTACATCCAGATCCGACTGAAACCCGCCCCTTAAATTCTTGGAGGCAGGACACCAGAAGCCGCATAAACCCGGTGTTGTTTTTCTGGCAACAGCAAAAGGTGTCCAGGGCACCTTGTGCAAGCCTGTGCACACAGCTTACAAAAGAGACTTTGTAATTGAGGTTTTGCGCTTAATGAAGGAATAAATTGAATGGGAGTGTTGTTCTTAATTGGGGTGTTGCATTAATTAAGATATTGCACTTAATTGGGGTAAAGCATTTAATAAGGTATTGTGGTTAATGGGGGTAGTTTACGTAAGTGGGGTCAGCGCGTTAATGGGGTGCTGCATTGCCGATGCGCCTGCTGGCCCTGGCAGACGTGTCATCTGCCACCACGGGCTAAACTGGGGAGCAGCTCCCTGCATGTGGGGAGCCCAGCCCAGCCTGGCCACTAACTGCCCAGGGGACCGGGGGCCACCAGCGAGGCTGGCCTGAGGCGCTGGAGCTGCCGTTCTCCCCATCCCAGCACCACGCAGCTGGTAACGGTGTTCATAGCCGTGGTTCCTCTCCCTGCCCTGGTGCGTACGGCTCCCTCCTGCAGTTCCCAGCCCCACTGCTCCCTGTGAGCGCAGGAGGACAATGTGGAGCTCTCGGTGAGTGGGGTGCAAGCAGCTCCTGTGCCGCCCCACGGCCAGCTCCATGACGGGCTGTGATGCCCGGCATGCTCATCACACCGTCGCCAGACCTGCTCTACTGTAATCGAAGTGGACATCTTGTCATCCCACATCTCCCCACAGCCGAGGCACTCGCCACCCTCGCCACGGAGCCCGACCTGCCGGGGGAGACCAGGGGAGGAGGCTGTGCTTGTTAAAGCCAACGTGTTTGCAAGGGTCTCGGAGGATGCGACCGGCGCGAGACAGAGCCAAGCGCTGCGGCCAGCTGGGCTCCACAGTCACGTTTCCTTCAATTAGATCAAAATTAATGATCGCCCCAGATCCACTTCCCTCTGGGCGCGGGGCCACGGCCAGCGTTGGCTCCAAGAGCATGTGGAGCTGGCAAGGGAGACACAGCAGCCAGCTCACGGGCTTGGGCCAGTGGCAAAAGTACCCAGCAAGCACAATCCATGTCCTGGCCAGCTTGGACTAGCAGGGGATCAGGTGGGCGCTCCCTGCTGGGGTATCTGTCCCATCTCCTGTGTCCCCCACCCACGTGGGCTGCCCCGGCCACAGCACCCTTTGGTCCCCCAGTGCCCATGCTGAGGAGCTGCAGCCCTGCAGGGTGGCCGGGAGGGTGGGCTCACCGCAGCGGCACAGCACTGGTGCTGGAGTGTGGTGAGAGGTCAGGTGCCGGTATAGCAAAGAGCCAGTCCATCAGCTCGGTGGCAAGACAGGGAAATCACAACCAAACCCTCATCCAGATCAGCCTAAGAATAGAAATGGACAGTGTCTGTGTCTTGGGGGGGATGAATCATCACGAGGGTGCTGGAGGGCACCGCGGCAGGATCAGTCCCACCAAGCACCCCTCCAGGCTGTGGGACAGCTTCTCCCACGTGGA
The DNA here is from genome assembly GCA_002844005.1 of Limosa lapponica baueri. Lineage (NCBI taxonomy): Eukaryota > Metazoa > Chordata > Aves > Charadriiformes > Scolopacidae > Limosa > Limosa lapponica. The sequence continues at coordinate 2,327,844 of KZ505654.1, read as the reverse complement.
GACTCCACCTAACCCCTGCTGCCTTCTACCGTGTCAGGACCCTGGTGCTCTAGAAAGCCCCCTTCTTCTGTGCTCACAGCAGTTATTTTGTCTACAGATGCAGCCTCTTAGCCTCCTCTGCTCTCACCCAAACCCCCAGTGCCTCCAGCTGGTCTACTCTCTGTTATTGCCATCCTCTCTACTCTTTCCAATTAGTTTGGATTTTTCTTGACGTGCGGTCCTGGACCGGGCACAGGGCTCCCACAGAGGCCTCGCTGCAAGCGAGTACTTCAGAAGCCTTGTGAACGATGCTCCTTCTCACGCAGCCCTGGGCAACGTCCTCCTTTCCACCGAGCTCAGTGTAGTTGCAGGGCAGCCAGACATCCCGCATTAAACTGGCAGATCCTATATCCTAAATGAACGAGGCTCCCGGTTGGTTTTTTCCTTGCTCCCGGATGCTTCTCCAAGCAGCTGCCTGGCTGCCGGGCATCTGGAAATGCAGCTTCTGCACGCACAGATAACCGCACCTGCACCGAGCATCCTGCCCGGGGGTGTCCGACCCTCTGCACGCCTTGATTATCCACCTGGGACTGTCCTGGGTGACGGTGTTAAACTCAGACAGGCCCACACTGCTGCCCGCTGCCGAGCCAGGGCTCTGCCCTGCCCTCCTGCCCCCTCGGCAGCTCTGCCCTCCGGCCGCTCGCCCTCCGCTCGCTGGGCGGATTTGCTTCCCGCCCCAGCCCAGCTCTTGGCGCTTGTCCTTTTGAATTGTATCTGATTGTTTTCAGGCCATTTCTCCGATTTGTCAACATCATTTCGAATTCCAGTCCTGTCTCCCCCGGCGCCCGCAGCCTCCCCCCGTCATCTGAGTGTAGTGCGCGGGCCCTGCGCCAAGCCCCCGTCGCTCAGCATCCCCCCAGGCTGCGGGGTGCAGGGGCAAACAAGGGGGACCCCCCTTTCCCGATCTGCCGGCGAGCCCTTGGCTGGCTCTCCCATCCTGTTGGCTTGCTTGCATGGTGGCTAGTGAAGTCAGCACTCTGGAGCCCAGGGCACTGGGCTTCTCCTGGCTCTTAGCATCAAGCCCAAGGGCTGGATGTGGGAGCATCAGCGGGCAGAGAGGCTCTGCAACTGCTCATGGCTGGGTGGAGGGGCAGACAAGCCCCCCTGCACGCCGCAGAGTCTCTCATGGCCTCATGCCCCCCGTGCGCAGGCCTGTGGTGCTCAGCCACAGGTGGGAGGCTCTGGTGCAGCATCGTGAGCTGCAGACATGCTGCCAAATGGCAGCGCGAGCTGATCCCAGCTGGTCCTGTGCTTGCTGCCTTGTCTGGTCCCAGGAGAAAGCAGCCCCTGAGCCCAGCTCCCTCCCCTCCCAGCCATGCTGCTTCCCTGCTCCCTGCACCTCCAGCCCCATGTGTCTCCAGGTGTGCCCTCTGCCCAGGCATTGGTGGCCATGAAGCCACAGCCCTCCCCGCTCCATGGCTTGCAGGAAGCCTGCAGCCGCAGCTGGGGATGAGGCTTGTGCTTTGGGTGCCACTCACTTGGGCACAGCTTGATCCCAACCCAGCCTGACTACACTTCAGCCCCGTGCCTTGGGTCATCCTGCAAGGGGATGAGCCCCCAGCACCCATCTGCCCTTGCTGGGTGGTCAGGCAGGACCAGGAGATGGCAGGGGAGGAGAGGCAGGAGAGGAAGGAGGAGAGGAAACATCTCCTTGGCTGGACAGGAGGGGACCTTGCTGTGGGGAGGGTGCTGAGAGGTGTCCTCATCCCAGGTGGCAGATGCTGCAGTCCCCATGGTGTGGAGGCCAGGGCCTTGCAGGGAGCCGAGAGGCAGTCCTGTTCCTGTGCTGTGACTGTCCAGCACGCAGAGGACACCAAGCTCCTGCTGGTTTCACACTGGCACAGCATGGTTTGCCCCGTACCTCAGGATCTGTGCTTATGGGGTGGACCTGCCTGGTAGATCCTCGTGCCCTCACACCCCTCTCCACCATGACACTGAGAGATGTGACACTCTGCAGACCAAAGACCCAATGCCAGCCATTGCCTTGAACCCCAGAACCTCCTGGCCACAGGATCAGGCCCCTGCTGCCCACCGTGCTTGCAGAGCCAGTCATCCCCTGCAGGGCCAAGCAGCCCTGCAGAAGCAGCTTGGGGCCGGTGGCTGTGTGGCTGGGGCCACCCGTGGCAGCGGCGGTGTTCGGGCCACCTGCCCAGGCCGCTCCGTGCTGTGCCTCTCGGAGCTGGGGATGCGGGGCTGGCACGTGCGCACCGCATCCCCCGGGCAGGGTGACGCGGGCGGCCGGGGCTGTGCGTGCTCCCTGCCGGAGGCAGCCTATCATGCTGTATTGACCCGCACAGAGGCAGGAACATGTGTGCCATGCACAGATCGATGGGAAGATTGAAGATGTGTGTGCGCTTGCCGGACGGCTGGGGAAAGCTTTGCCGTTGGCATCGGCAGCACAGTGAAGGTCACGCTGACCTGCGGCGCAGTCCCCGGGGAGAGGCGAAGCCTCTTGTCGAGCTCATGGGCGGCTGTCTCATCACTTGTCCTCCGGGGACCCCGGTTTCTCAGCCAGGCACGCACCTCCCCGGCAGAACTGTGTCTCCTGGGGGGGGAGGTGTACCTGGTGCTGGGCTTATTCTGGAGGCAGGGAGATGGTGTTTCCTCCATCACTGTGCCACTAGGCAGGGTCGCAGAGGGTTGCTTGACTTGTGGGTGAGGGGTCCGGCTCAGCTTTTCTAGCAGAGCTAACCCTCTGTCACCAGCTGGGGAAACTGAGGCAAGGAAGCTGGGAGAGATCACGACTTGCTGGCAGAAGGTGCCGTGCACGGGGAGCAGCCAGATCCAGGCGTGTGTGGCTCTGGGGTTGGTGCCACAGGGTGAACCCATAACCTCAACACCGCTCTGACCCCACTGAGTGATGAGCAGAGCCCCACTGCTGTGGGCAGGATAGGGCAGGAGGGCACCCTGCTTCCCCCACTGCGTGCGGGGCAGCGCTGCCACGGGAGCTGGGTCCTGCGTGGGGCTGTACACAGCGTGCCGTGGGGGGAGCAGAGCCAGACCCCCAGAGGAGGGGCAGGGGCTCAGCAGGGCACGGGAGGGTGAGGGTGACCCCGGCTCAGCCTTTCCAACAGAGCCGGACACCGCCGGCGGTGACCCCCACTTCTTGTGCAGTGC
>KZ505654.1:2282567-2318997 GCA_002844005.1 Limosa lapponica baueri | reverse complement strand
AGCTGGCAGCGCTTCTCAGAGCTGGCGCCAGCCCCAGCTCTCCAGGCAGGGCCTCCCACCTGCCCAGGACGTGGCTGGTGTGGGGGGGTCTCCCCGGCACCCCATGTAGAGCCTGGGGGGGGTAAACCCCTGTGCCGAGACAGGGGGAGCATCCTTGGCTGAACACCATATGCACCCCGAGAGATGCCAGCTGGGGCTGTGGGGTGGGCAGAGGGCAGCAGGCTGTCACCCCTGCCTCCTCCCAACAAGGTTCTGCCACCATCCCCCCTGCAACCCATGCTTCTTCCGACGCGGGGACCCTCTCTGACCTTTCCACCAGAACTGTACTTAATGTCACATTTTCAGCCTATTTTTATGCTTGGTAAAAAAAGCTGGACTCGTTGCTCCTCACCTGCCCTGCCCTGTCTGGTGCCTGCTCAGCCCCCGGCGTTCGCTCGCCCCAGTTTCCCTCTCCTCCTCTGCAGGGCTGAGTGTGCCTCAAGGTTTCGGGGGGCTCACCAAGGACCCCCAGCCACTCACTGGTCTCCAGGTACTGCAGAACCTGCCCTGCCCAGGGCATGGAGAGGCTCTGGGGCCAGGCAGTGCTGTACAGATCCCAGCACAGCATCATCCCCACTGGAGGGTGGCATGGCTGTGGCTGTGGTGGGTGTCTTGCCATGCCCAGGCTGGGCTGAGACTGGAATGTCGATGCCCAGGACATCCTGGAATGTTCCATGCCGATCCCATGCCTGTGAGCTGCTCGGCCCAGCCCAGCCGTGGGTCACCACGCTCTGCTCACCGGATCCGTGTCCCACAGCCCCAGCCCAGCCCCTGAGCCACCTCCCCAGGGACTCACAGCCCGTCCGGAGCCACCCGTCCTCACAGCCTTGCCACTGTGCTTGTGTCCCCCCAGGTCTGCGTCCCGGGTGGTACAGAGATGCCGTGGGTTGGTTGTGCTCCTGTCCGGAGCAGCGTTGGCGGCAGCTCCGGCGCTGTTACACATGAGCCGCCTGGGCACGGCTCGAGGCGCTGCTTGTGCCAGAAAACGGGGGACTTTAATGCAATTCGTTGCCATTTAATTTTACACAATTCCTGCTGCTTAATCCACTGAAAAATGCTAATTTATACAATTCACGTCTAAAAATAAATGTCAGTCCAGCAGCTCCCAGCAGCGGGTAGCTGCTCCCACCAGTTGCCGCCGGAGCCTTGTTTGGGGACCCCAGCCTCACCCAGAGCTCACCCCGCTCCTGGTCAGCCGAGCTGCTGCTCCTGGCCCTGCAGTGCCCAGCTGTGGCAGCATGTGGGTGGATATGGGGATGATGAGGATTTGGGGTACCCAGGTGGGATGGTGAGGGGCTGGCTGGCTGGGGTGCCACCACAAAACCCCTCAGCACGGTGGGTTGTGTGGCAAGGGGACACTGGGTGTCCTGGAGATCCGTCTGTCTTTTGGATGTCTGGGGAGGTGTGAGGGGCATGGGGCTCCAAGGTGTCTTTGGGATCCCCGATCCCCCATGGTTCCCCCCTAGGAAAGACAAGCTCAGCCCCGCACGCAGCTGTACCCCGGGCTGTGGCTGGGGGTGCACAGGTGAGCGTGAGGACCCCGGTGCAAAGGGCTGGTATGGGGCCACCTGGGCTGCGCATGGTGGGTCTGGCTGTGGGTTGGGGCAGCCTCTGCCTGGCTGGCAGGTATTAATTGGTCGCAAAGCGCCGTTAATGAATGTGGGAGCGGAGGGAAGCGCGCACCCCACCTCCCTGGGGAGTGGGGATGCATCACTAAGTCCCTAAGGAGGCTGCTCTGCAGGGAATGGGGAGTGGGACGGATCCTGCAGGGAGGTGGACTCGTGGCTGGGAGGAGCCCATGCTCAGCTCCCCAAACTCCCTGACTCATGTCCATCCTCCATCCTAGCCCTAGAACATCTCCATATGCCACTGCCCTGCTCCTCAACCCCACCAGCCCTTACAGCTCGCCCCCATCACCTCCCCTCTCCCACCCCTTTGCTGGGCAGACCCCCATGCCACCTCCATTCGAGTGGGGTGGCACTGGTGCCAGCAGCAACACTGGGGAGGGGGTGCCGGAGCAGCGGGGTGGTCAGGGAGGGCCATGGCCATGGGTGCCAGCTCCCTGCAGGTGGGGGCCGAGGCGGAGGAGCATGGGGGGTGCGGAGGCAACGCAGCGGGGGAGCGGAGATGCTGGAGGAGCCAGCGGCTTTCCCACCGTCTCCCTGATTGAGATCGGATCACTGTGAGCATAAAAAAGCTCTCTTCATAATTATATTTAATGAATTGACTTTAAAAGCTCTTACGCTCTTATCTGGGTAATTTAATATCACACACTTAATAAGCCTGTCTCCGATACAGGGGGGAGCCAGCGGCCAGGACGCCCGCGCCTGGTGTGGCTCCCCGGGGACGTGGGACGTGCCATGAGGCCGGTCCCACAAGCTGGGCTGGGGGGGTTGGGGGCACTGCTGTCCCCCGGGGCTGGGCACCCATGGAGGTCTGTGGAGCAGTGACATTCCCAGCTGCAGAGAGGGGTGGGCACCTTGGGCGGCTGTGGGAGGGATGCGACCAGGGCACCCATGGGGTCTTGGCCCCAGGAGCAGCTGCTTGCTGGTGCATGGGGCCGCAGGGCTGTGGGGCCATGGTGCGGTAGGGACACAGGGCTGTGGGGCTGACAGGGTGCAGGGTGACTGGCTGGGGGGCAGGTGGGGTTCATGGGGTGCGATGTGACTGGCTGGGCATGGGGGCTGTGGACATGGGGCAGGGCTGGCTGGGGTGCCAGTGCCCTGGTTGGATGCCACGTGGCACCGTAGCTGGCAGGGCATTGCTGTGACCCCATCCTTGGTGCCAGTGCCACCCATGCCAGGGGTCCCACAGCCAGGTGGCACTGGGTGCAGCCATGGGGCAGAGCGCACCACAGGTCTCAGTGCCATAATGCTCTTTGCTCCCTGTGTCCCCCGGCTCCAGCCACGTGCCCACCTAGGGTAGCCGGCTAGGGTGGCACCGGGGGAAACAAAGGCTTATCACCACAGTCTCTTCAGCTTTGACCCCTGTCTCCTGCACTGCCAGCCGGGGTGCAGGCTGCCTGCCTGCAGGCAGCCCTTGCTGCAGCCCCAGCAGGAGTCCCCAGCCCCCCTGCAACCCATCGGTGCATGCACACGGGTGCCTGCGGCGAGCCGGAGGGGCAGGCTCTGCCATATGGAGCCAGGGGCCCCGGGGACCACGGGAGCCTGTGCATGGGCTGGGGCTCGGACCTGTGCCCCGTGGCCGTGGGGGCAACCCCCAGCATCTCCCGCACCAGGGCTCACTGGGCAGTGGGGTGTAAAGCCACCAGCTGGGCTTGTGTGCCCTGCATGTCAGAGCCAGAGCTTCTGAGATCCGGCCAGCCCCACCAGCCTGGCACTACGTCCCCGGTCACCCCACACCCTTGGGTCCCTGATTCCCAAGTGATGCAGGGTGGAATGGCACCCCTCAGCATCCCTGCCTGCGCTGCCTCAAGACCCGCGGCAGGAACAGGGAGGGTGACAAGGGCAGGGTGCGTGGTGCTGGCCCGTGGCCGGCCAGCCCCAGGCGCCGGGGTGCCTGGCGGTGCCGGCTGCCGTGGCGGCACTCGGTGCCAAGGCCAGGCGGGCTGGAGGGAGGCGTGTGGCATGCCAAGGCGGTGGGGCGGGGAGACGAGGACACAGCTGCCACCTGGCCCTGTGGGGGGATTCCAGGGGGGCAGCCCCAGGCAGAGTAGGGCCCCGGGGCTCCCCGCCGGTGGCACGGGGGCAGCCGTGCCGGGTCTCCCTCCACGGGGGAGCGGCTGGAGCAGGAGGTTTACGGAGCTGCACTAAGTGACGCAAATGGTTTGAAGCCCATAAAGAGAGACGGTTTTATGTAAGACGACTATATAAAGCTCTGCTGTTCTGCCATTGATGAGATATAGGCCTTTATTTATAGAAGGCAATGTTTGCGGGCGAGCGCTGAAAGCCAGCCAGGGACCCGCAGATAGGGCGTCGAGTCATTTCACATGCAGCTGCCGTCGACACTGTTCACACATTAAAGAAAAAAATTAACAAGTTTGCAGCCAGTCAGGTGGAAAAAACAATAATTGTTGAAAACCGTATTTCCCCCTTTTTCTGATAACAAATAGCTGGAACACTGCTGGGGAGGCTTGGGCTTGCTCCGGGAAAGGATGGGCTGAGGCTCTGGCCGGGCTTGAGGATGGAGCAGGAGGGGGGAGGCAGCCAGGGGTGGGAGGAGAGCCCAGGCAGGGGATGCAGGGGCTGCTGCCAGCACCCAGGCAGCTGGCAGGGGGATGGACACCCCTGCCTGCCGTTTATATGTCCAGGACCGGAACAACAGGGCCTGCAGGCAGGGATGATGGTGACGGCAGAGCAGCATGGCCGTGTGCGTGCTGGGGGCTGGCGGGGGGGGAGAAACACCAGGAGCATATGGCTGAAGGTGCTGGCTGTATAGGGGGTTGCAGACCAAGCCCCTCTGGGTTTTCCTGCCTGACCCGGCATTGCCTCTCCCCGCCTGCACACACAGGGATGCTCCGAGGTTATTTCTTTGCCAGATGTGGCTGGGTTTTTACTGGAGAGCAAGCAGCGAGTCCCTGTGGTCAGAACGCCCTGCCAAAAATCGTTTCATGCACGAAAGGAGGAAAAACTTCTCATGATTAATTGTGCAATAGGGGAGAACACGCAGCTCTCTAACCTGCTCCTTGCCGGTCGCTGGCCTTTTCTCCCAGGCGCTGCCCCGAAGTGCAGCCGGGGAGGAGGTCCCCAGGGCACGCTCCCTGCAGGTGCGAGGGCAGGAGGGTGCCAACGCCTCTGCCACATCCTAACTCCGCAAGGGCCGCGAAGGGGTGGAAAGCCAGCCAGGGCTTCGCAGCAGGGGAGCAGAGTCAGGCTCGTGCTTGAGCAGCTTCCCTGCAGCTCCCCGCGCCGTTCTGCGGGTGGCCGTCCCCTGCTTACGCTGCAAAACCTTCCCTCTGTGCTCTGAGCCGTGCCCCGGCGTGCTGCGCCAGCAGCGGGTACAGGCAGGGTGCTGCTGGCCTCATCTGCCCGCGGCTGCGTGGCCGTGCCGGCGGCAAGCGATGAGCCAGGGCACATGGCACCATGCTGCCCATCTTGGCCGGGGGGGCTGGACCTGCACCCTGACTCGCTGGGACTCAGGGCTCCCACATGTGCCTGCCCTGGCCCTGAGAGTCATCGCTGCCTGCGTCGCTGCCTGCATTGCTGGTCCTTCCCAGCCACCCTCACACAGGTGGGGAGGGCCTCTCGGTGGAGGCACCCCCAGCTCACCGTGCCCCTCTGCAAGCCGGAGCTCGGCTGGACTCAACAGGTTTTCTTCCAGCAGAACAAAAGGTGCCCTCCCAATTGCAGCGCCAGGGAGGCAAGCACAGGAGGAGGGGGCCAGGCAGGAAAGCCAGAGGCTGAGAGGACCCGTGGGTGCTGTGTCACAGTGGCATGGGGTTTGGGGACCCCTCTCCATGTTGGGGAGTTCAGGTGGGCTGGAGAGCTGGCTGGACCCTGCCCACAGTGGCTGGGCAGGCAGGGAGCTGGGGGGACCCACTGACCCACTGCTGGCCACCAGCCCCTGGGATGTGCAGGGCAGGAGGGGAGAGGAGGCACACGCCTCGTCAGAGCAGAGCCCCTGATTAATCACTAACTGCCGGCCCTCCAGCCAGCAGCTCATTAGCAGTTTAATTCCCGCTGCCCGGCGCGTTGGAGGGCCACGTGGTTCTGATTGAGCCGGCCGCGCTCATCTGGGCAGCTGCAATCAGGCCACGGCACCCCCACCCCGGTCACAGGCACAATTAGTGGCCATGTTCACCTTCTCCCTCGGGTGGGCTGGGCAGCAGGGGGCTGCGGGTGCTGTGGGCGATGCTGTGGGTGCTGCCGTCAGGCACGGGTGAGGCATCATCATCGGTGACAGTGGCTGTGGAGGGCTGGGGGGCAGCCCCGGGGACGGGAGACATGCCCATGTCTCCTCCTGTATCCGGCCATACCTCGGCTGTGCCCGGAGCGTCACGGTCCCCGTGGTGTCACAGGGCCAGGAGTGACTGTCAGCAGTGTCAGCGGCTGTGGCGAGGAGCTGCGCTTGGCTGCACAAGGATATCTCACCAGTCTGTCACCCCCGGGGACCACTGGCCCTGGCACCCCACACGTCCCTGTGCTGTCCCGTCCCTTCGCCACCTGCACCCACAGGACAGCAAAGCGAGGGCTGCGGGTGGCACCCTGCCTGCACCCTGGTGTCCCTGCCACCACCCCAGGCTCTTTCCTGCCCCAGCTCTTCTTCCTTCTGGGCCGGGGTTCAGCTTGGGGGACCGCGCTGGGGATGGGCTGGGGGTGCTCACCTGGGCCAGGATCAGGGCAGGGGCAGGAGGGAGCTGGGTGACCCAGAAGAGCAGGCACCATGCGTGGATGCAGCCCATGGACCTTGTACCCCATCCTGGGCATGCAAAGGTGGGCACCTCCATGCCTTCCTGCTGCAAGGGGGCTGTTTGCAGCTCGGCCACCCCCCTTTGCCCTCCAAACCCTGCCCTGCCCTTCACTCCTGAGCTGCCGTCCCCGCAATTTCTTTGTAGCCCGAGGAGGGAGGGAGGGACAGTGCGGCAGAGAGAAGCATCTCCATCTGTCTTCCATGCTCCAGTAGCTGGAGCAGGGCAGGGCAGGGGCCTGCAGGTGTCCCCGCTGCGGGGGGCGATGGGGCGAGGAGGGATGGGGTGCATGTGGGGACAAGCCAGGGGCCACCCTGGGGCTGTGACCCCCTCGGAGGAGGCAGGGCCGGCACGGCATCTGCTGCTGCTGCCCCCGGGAAGGGCACGGAGCAGCCTGCCTTCCTGGGCAGCACGGGACTGAGGGCACTATGCAAATCCAGCCGAGATTGATGGAAGTATTAATTATGTCCCAGCAGCTCAGCTCCCGCCCGGCCAGGCAGGGCGCTGGGTGCCATCATTGCTCACGCAGGAGAGATGGGTTTGCACTGGCAGTGTGTCCCTTATGCCTGTCCCCCCGTCCCCAGCCGGCTCCCACCGCCCTGCTGTGCACCGTGCTGTGCCGTGCCAGGCCAGTCCTGCTCTCCCAGCCCTGTGGCACTGCCCAGCCCAGGGGCTGAAGCTGTCACCAAGCAGGGAGGCCAACAGTCTGAGGCAGGAGCAATGTGAGCACTGTCAAGCAGCCTGGTGTGCCCGGCTCTGAGGTCCTGCTAATCAGAGAGTGTCTGCAATTACATGTGCTAATTATGGGCAGAGGTTCACAGCAATTCCTGCCCTGCCGGCACAGTGCTGGTCGCACAGAGGCACATTGCTCCTGCATGAGGACAGGAGCAGATGACCAGGGCTGCTCAGTTGGCTGTCCCTGCCCAGCCATGGTGTATACAGCCAGGACCCCATCCTATCCCATCCTCATCCCATCCCATCCCATCCCATCCCATCCCATCCCATCCCATCCCGTGCTGGATGTGGGTCCAGCATGTGTGGTGCTGTCCTTGGAGCCCTCGCGCATGTAGCTGTGACAGCCACTCTGTCCCCAAGCGCCTGGCTGATCACATCTTGGTGGAGTTGCTTTTCAGAGGGAGTTTTTCAGGCTCTGACCCCCCTGCGCCGCTGCTGCTCTGACATCCTGTTTCCTTATCGCTTGACATGACCTTAATTAACTCCCTGGGCTGATAATGCTCTGGGCTTCTCCTCCAGGAGCTGTATCTCGGCATCATGTCCTGCCTCACCCACTCCAGGGCTGCTGCAGAGACTGCACAGGCAGCCTGGAGCAAGGGAGAGAGTGGGCTGCGTGGTGCAGGCAGGGCAGGGCAGGGATAGCTGGGGACACTGGGGTACATGGAGGGGATGGGGCAGTACTGGAGGGGGTGGGTTGATGCTGCGTTGAGTGTTGCAGGGAAGAGGTTGCCAGGGTGGAGATGGCTGTCCTGATGCAGAGGTGGGGGTGAGGGAAGGAGGGGGAGGGGGGGCTGTGCTGATGCCCGGGTCAGGGTGGCACGGGCAGCAGTGCCCATGGCAGCAGCATCCACCCCAGGCAGGCAGAGGTGCTGCACAGCAGCGTGGAGGGGTCCAGGCTCTCCTCGCGCTGCTGCAGGCAGGGCACAGGGGCTGCTCGGTCCCTCGCTCCCACGGGAGCTGGGGCCTGGGGCTCGGGGGGCTGAGCCATCAGGACCCTGCCACCCTGTGGGGGTGCCAGACTGCCCGCCTGCTGCCAGCCCAGGCGGATTGAAATGCCGGCACCGATGACTTTTGTAGCCACTTTATCTCCCGCACTTGGCAAATATTGGTGGAGGGGAGATGATTCAATAGCGAGGTTTGCAGATGGGAATCTCGGCATGTGATCCCGCCGGCTCCATGCCGAGCAGCAGCCCGGCTGCCTCTGCAGGAGCCGCTGCTCGCCGGGGCTGAGCCCAGCACGGGCACAGCACAGGGCCACCAGGGCTGCTCCCAGCACCTTCTCCCCACGGACCGGTTCACAGCAAGGCACTGGTCTGAACTTCATGAGCTGTGTTGCAGCTCATGTCTCACCCTCTAGCACAGGCAGCTTGGGCCCTGGAGCAGGGTCCCTGCTTGGGGGTCCTGTCACTCAGTAGCCACCAGACCTGTGGGCAGCTCTGTCCTGGCAGCATCTGGGGTGACGCCACGAGCCCTGCAAAAGGTAAAGGGGGCAAAATGCTCTCAGCTGATCTCCTGCCAGCTTGCAGCCACACTACCCTCCTCCCCACAGCTCCTAGTCCCCAAAACCTTAGTTTTGCCTTTCTCAGGTGCTCAGCTCCCATCCCTGAGCCCCCAGCCAGGCAGCAGGTAGGATGGGGGGCCAGTTGTTCCTGGGGGACCCGTGGGCAGGGTGTGGTTTGTTCACTGCTGTCTGTAGACGCAGTGGGAATTGCATTTTCCCGAAGCTGGGCATGCAGTGGAGACCACGGGCATTATGGAAAGTGTGTAGAGATACTGCTGCTCACAGCATGTGACGTAAGGGCTGCGGCCGGCAGCGCACAGTCCCGGGAGCGTGGTGCTGGCTCCAAGCAGGGGCGAGTCAGTCTGAAGGACCGAGATGGGAGCTGCTGAGTGCTGCTCACCAGTGTGGGGGAGGCAGTGGGGGCATGAGGAGGAGGAAGGAGTCCCCCAGCTGCAGGGACAGGTTGTCCTGTCCCATCCCATCCCATCCCATCCCTTCCAGGTCATGTCCCTGCCCTGGGATCTGGGAGGAGCCGAGGGGGTGGGAGGACTGGGGAGCTCCTGCAGATGGTGAGGACCGGCACAAGGGCAATGTGGCCCAAAGCATCCAGGCGGGGGAGGCACTCCAGGAGTCCTGAGACCCCACAGCCCTTCACTGCCTGCATGGTGAGCAGGGAATGGGGATACGGGGATAATGGGCCATGGGTTTGTCCCTGCCCACTGGTGCCCCAAGGAGGGAGCCCCTGCCAGCGTGGGGGCTCTGTCGATCAGCCCCTCCGCCTGGGAGCACGCGGGCTGGGGAAAGCCAACCCCTATCATGTTTGTTCCATTGATTTAGCGCCGCGGAGAGGGTTTAATCAGCCTTTAGCCTGCACGCTCCAGCATTAAGAACAAATCCATTAGCCACGAGATAACCACAAAGGGTTGCGCTGAGGCTGGATGAGGTCCCAGCGCCTTCAAGATGCAAATTGGCAATCAAAGATCAAAGCCGTGCAGCTCCCTAATCTCTACTAAAAGGGCTCAGCTATTAACGAGCCCTTTCCCGCTGGGCTGTGATCACCCCACTTCACTCGGGCTCCCGTTGTGCTGGCGGGTTACACCAGCACCCCGACTGGCCCCCCGGCCCCCCCGGCCCCCGGAGCTGGCCCTGAGGAGGAGGGTGCAGCCAGGGCTGGGGCTGTTTGTTTGCATGTTTTTTCCTTTGGTTCTGACATGCTGGGGTCAAATTCATGCTGGCAGAGAGAGCGGAGCCCCCAGCATGGTCAGGGGGTCAGTGGCTGGAGGGGAGGAGAAGGGGAAGAGGCGGCAGCCGGGATGGAGCAGGGTGGTAGGGGGGCTGCGCAGGGCTTATGTGATGACTTTGGGGACAGGGGGGGATGCTGGCAGGAGGCTCCCCCTCTCACTGCTCAGGGATTTAGCCTGGTTCAGCCCCTGCCTGGCTGCACCAGGTGGCTCAGGGAAATCCTTGCTGGCCCCAGGGAAATCAGTGCTGGGGAGTGTGGGCGGAGGGGGCAGGCAGCAGGGGGTGTGTAAGGAACCAGGGCAGAGCAGGGCATCTTGGAGCCAAATTCCCCTTCCTGGGGTATTCCTGCCCGCCCCATGACACCCTGGAGCAGGGGATGCACAAAGCCCCGGCTCCCACAGCTTCCCCGCCATCTCCCATGTTGTTCTGGGGTCAGGCTGCAGGTTGGGGGGTTTCCTCCCGTTCCCTGCCCAGGCCATCCTGCCTGCGGTGGCTCCATGCACGGCTGCCCCGGCAGCCCTGCAAGTCCCAGCTGCCCTGCACCATGCAGGAGAGCCACAAAGCTGCCGAGCTGTGACAGGAGCCATGCTGCCAGCACCGTCAGCAAATCTCTGGCAGCACAGATGTGTGCTCTGCTCAGCCTGGTCCAGCTCAGCGACCAGCATCCTCCCGCATCCCACCGCGATGGTGAGAGGCTGGGTGAGGCATCTTGGGACAAGGGGGCAGGGGACCCATCAGCCCTGGCAGCGGGGACCAGAGAGGGTCATGCCCAGATTTCCTCCGTCTGGGGACCCGCTCTGCCGGCAGTCACTCAGCGAGATGCCACTCGTGGCTCTCACGGCACCCCCAGCCAGGCAGCACAGCCTTGCAAGAGGAGCAGGCAGCGAGGCGCTGGCAGCACCTCAGCCAGGGTGACAATAAATCTTATCAGTGCAAACCCGTCCGTAGGCAGCAGGATAACCCCGGTGACAGCCCGGCTAGCGTGGTGGCTTCATCTGCACCGTGTCAGTGCTGTGGATTTACAGATAAATGCCACGCTGGAGGGGCCGTGTTTGTGCCGGCACCTGCCAGCTCCCGGCAGGTGGCCCCCCTTCCTGCCCACCCCTGCCCTGTGGCTGTGGGAGCAGGCCAGGGGTGAGCCAGTGACATTGGCCATGGTGTGCCTGGTGGGATGATCACACAGAGCTGAGATGGTCTGGCACCAGCAGGGGAGCACCTGGATAGGTGAGGATGGAGGGAGGGGGACATGCAGGACAAGGTGGCATTGCCTTGCCTGCTGTCCTGGCCTTGCTGTGTCCTACACGCGCCATCCCACGGAGCCCTGCAACCTCCATCCACCCATGGGGGTATGGGCGCTGCGCAGGCTGGACCACCAGAGCACGTGTGCGGGGGCAAAGACCAGGAAGTGTGTGTGTGACACTGGCAGCGTGTCCCCAAGGCCGTGTGACAGCGCTATGTGTGAGACAGCACGCTCCACGAGTGCAGGCTGTGCGCACATCCTTCTGTGTGTGTGTTCCTGTGCAGCCACCCCGCTCCGGCTGGGCATGCGGGGCGGGGGGGGATGCGTGTGTGCCAGGCGTGGGGTGCCAGGCGTGGGGTGCCAGGCGTGTGCCTGCCAGCACAGCGGGCCCGGCGGAGGCTGCCGAGCGAGGCGGGCTGGCAGCAGCCGCTGCCCCAGGCCAGCGCTTCCCAGCTCAGCTCTTACATCTCCCGGCAGCGGGGCCCGCGCAGCCGTGGGAGCAGTAATGAGATGGAGCAGCAGAAGGACGGCGAGATAAGGCTGCCTGCGCTGCCCCAGCAGATTAAACGCTGGGATTAAGCAGGCGGTGCCAGCTCTGCTGCCTTTTTATCTCGCTGCTTCTCCCCTCTTATTCTCCCGCAGTCGATAGTGAACGGTCTCCGAGCTGTCAGCAAAGGAAATTGCTTGTTAACCCTTTGGGGACGGGCGGCGCAGCAGTCCCTGCACGGCTGCTTTCAAAGAGAAGCGGTCCCCAGGGACCTGGAGAGCTCTGTCTGCGCTGGGCAGCAGAGCAGCGGGGACTGCGGTGCTGTGCGCTGCCTCCCCGCAGTGCCCCGGCGTGTGAAGGGGAGCGAGGAAGGGCCAGTGGCACCCAGGACCTGCTCAGGGTCTCATCTCTCAGCCAAAAGCCACCAGCATCCAGCTGGCACAAGGCAGAGGTACGGATGTACCTGGAGGGCAGGGGGCATCCTACAGCGCTGGGGTCCCTGTGGGGTGACAGCAGACAGAGAGCAGAGGCTGCCTGAGCTCCACAAAGGAGCCCCCGGGGATGCTGTGCACCTCACTTTCATGTATCCTTGATGTTCCCTGCTTCCTCCAGCCTGCAGGATGGATGGTCTCAGTGCTACATCTCTGTGTGAGACCGTAGGGCTGGGGATCCTTCCCTGGTGCTGGGGCCAAGTGTCACAGACCAGCTGTGCCTGCACAGCACCCAGCATAGCACTGGGTCTCCTCCGGCTACCAAGAGGAACCCAAAACCATAATTATTGCTCTCTGTGTATGTGCGTGTTTTGTTGGGTTTGCAGCAGCGAGGCTGAGCTGCAGCCCATCCCAGCGCTTATCCCTAGCGTGCAGTGCTGTGTGCCCGGGGGCAGCGTGCCCAGCGCGGGGGTATGTGAGGATGGGAAGCCGGCTGGAGAGCGCCGGAGGGTGCACAGAGTGATGGCAGGATTGCTGATCAGCACAGTCCAAACCCAGGCCGGGGAGCATGTTAGCAGCTCGGCAAGCTCACTCTGGCATGTTTGGGGGTGCAGCTTTAGTGCCCCTTTGCCATGAGGACTCTGAGCACTTCCTGGCTCTGCCCCATGGCTTTCCCCATCTCCCTCCCAGGGGAAGCAGGAGGCAGGAACACGGGGCAGAAATCTCCTGCAGCCCGAGCACCCAACCCACACGCTTAGGGAGAGTCCAGGCAACATGCTCAACATCTCAGAGAGGTTTGCTGGCTGCCAACAGGCTGAAGTGGGCTTCCTTAGCTCCTGCCTCCCTGCCTTTCTGCACCCCTACCATGTACTGCAGCATGCCTCCCCCCTCCACCAGCAGCCCCGGCACTTCATCTCCTTCAGTTCCCTTGGTGTTGGCTCCATCACCTGCCCAGGTGATCTTCTTGGTGGACGCAAGCAAACTGTACAAAAGCAGAAGCCACCGGGAGGTCTGCAGGGAACAGGTTAGTCCCGGCCAGGGCAGTGGTCCTGACTTGGGTGGGATGCTGCCCCACGGTCACTGTGGGATGGAGAGGGCAGAGCCATGCGTCTTGTGTGGGTCAGGGATCTCGGCGGAGCAGCGTGCGAGCCCTGGGCAGGCGGGACTGAGGAAGCTGCCGGGGAGCTGGAGCAGATGCTGTGCCAGGCAGCCGGGCTGCCCAGGCAAACAGAGCCTGAATCGGGAGAGGAAACCAGGAGCGATTGGCACGTGCGGGCTGGCAGGCTGGAGGCTGCGAGGGGATGGGATTGCTGTTTATAAATACATCAAGGGAGTAAACACAAGGGAGGGAAGAGAGCTATTTAAGCTAAGGGACAATGCTGGCACGAGAACAAATGGTACAAACTGGCCATGAATAAATTGAGGCTGGAAATGAGGAGCTGAGTGAGATACTGGGACGAATTCCCCCCAGGAGCAGTGGGAGGGGAAAGCACAACTTTGCGGTGGCACTTGCTCTGCTACTGGAGGCAGCTGTGTGCTGCTGTGCCTGCACAGCGGGGCTGAGAGGTGAGGACCTGGGGTCCCCAGCCCCTCACCTCCATGTCACAGCCACCCTGGCTCCATGTGGCATCGGTGGCAAGGCCCCCTCTAGCTCCTGGCTTGGCCGGTGCAGGACTCCTGGGGCGATGGCTTGCAGGGAAGGCTCTTTCCCTGGCATACGAGTTTGGCTGTGCTGTCACGGATGCTGCTCCTGAAAGCAGGATGGTGCCAGTGTCCCCCTGCTTTACTGGTGTCACTGGTAGTGCTGGGGCAGATGCACTGGGAAGGTGTCCTTGACCATGCGTGCGGTGCATCCCTCTGCCATGCATTGCATCCCTGTGCTCCTGACCTGCCAGGAGCAGGGAACCCTGGTCCGGATCCTGCCTGCTCCTGGGGGGCACTGGGCTGCACGCTGGCCCAGATGCAGCAGCCTTGCAGTGACCTGCTCCCTGTGCCTGGTGCTGGGGCTCGGGTGCCTCCTGCTGCTCTGCCTGCCTGGTGGCACAGCCCACGACACAGCTGAGCACTTGGTATTCCGGCAGCGATCCTGCTTGGCACGAGAGAGACTCTGCCAGCCACATGCACCCACGTCTCTGCTGCTGGCTCAGGCCTGGCTGAGGGGGCTCATCTAGCACAGACTGGCCTGTGGCACAGAGAGAGGCACATCTGCGGTGGCAGGAGGGGTCCTGGCCCCTCTGGGATGTGCCTGCAAGTACCCTCCAGCCCCACTGCCGCCCCACTGCTCTCCTTCCTCCTGGGGAAGTGGGTCGGGGCACTGCAGAGGATGCTCCAGAGCTTGGCCCTTTGCAGGACAGGGGCGTCAAGTAGCCCAGCCCAGTGTTGGTGCCCTGCCAAAGGTGCCCTGCTCTGCCAGGACTGAGGCTGCAGAGCCCAGTGCCCCATGGAGGCGGGAGCCCTGGCCCCTACAAGCAGGGCTGCATCCTGCAGGAGCCATCCCGGCAGCTCTGTGTGGGGCAGGTGGCTGCGCCGAGGGGCTGCTGGTGTGGGGGATGGTTGTGCTGCCGCTGGAGCTGGGGTCGAGCCAAACTGGCACCGTTCCCCAACCCCTCCTGGGAGTGGGGAAGGGAAATGGTGCGACCGTGCATGAGAGGGGACGTTTGCAGAGGCGAAAACATCCCACTGGCTCAGAAAATTGCTGCAGAATCGGGCTTGAAATGAGTTGAAATTGCTGAATCCAAGCGGATCTCATATCCCGGGCAGTTGCAATGCTGGCGTCAGCGCTGCAGCTTCCCTCCCGGGGCACCCAGGCGGGGCCTGGCCGTGCTGCACGGGGGGAGCAGGCTGCTGGGGACGCAGCGGGGGGCTGCCACGGGGAGGGGCAGGGACATGGTGAGGGGCTCCGGCAGAGCTGGGCTCCAGGGCTGGAATGGCCACAGCAGAGGGCAGGAGCATGGTTGGGTGTGCCATTGCCCCAGCTCTGCCAGTGCCGTCCCAGTTTGGCCCCGGTTCCTGTGCTGTGTTCCCAGGGGCATCCCTGTGCCCCCAGCTGCCTGCGCTCACTCAGGAAGCAGCATTTCCAGTTTTGGAGGCTGCTTTCCTTTATACCACAGCCCTGGCCATGATAATTTGCTCTCTGGGCTGGGGTACTTGGAGGGTACCCCTGGACTGGCATCCCTGCCAAGCCCAAGGTGGGCAGCACTCCGGTGTCTTCCCATCTCCGTCCCCATCCCAGTTATGGCCCAGTGTTGACTGTTCTTAAGGGTGTCTCTATGCTGGGGTGCTTGGTGTGCACGGTGTCCATGTCCTGCGTGGTGTGCCCATGCCCAGGGCCTGCCTGCCAGCTGTGTGTCCCAGCAGGAATGTGGGAGCAGGGCTGGGTGTCCCAGCAGGGATGTGGGAGCAGGGGTGGGTGTCCCAGCGGGGATGTGGGAGCAGGGCTGGGTCCCCCGGGCAAGCAGGAGCAGGACCTGCCAGCGCTGCACATGCCGCAGCTCGTTTGAAAATGTTTGGCTGGAAGCTTAGCGCGGCCTCTTGTCTCCTCGGAGCAATCAGGATTTGTCGCTGCTTGCAATGTTTAATGTCGTCTTCCAGAGGCTAAATACCGTGGGGAGCTGTGTAAGCCGCGGAAATACCTGCGTGAGCTGGGATCAGCCGGAGGCTGGCACAATGGGCTGGCAGCGGTGGGGATGGGGGGCAGGGGGGGTGTGGGGCTGGTTCTTGCACCCCCTGTGCTCGTGGGTGGGCTGGGGTGAACTGGGGTGAGGATGCTGGGGGCCAGCACCCTGTTCTCATGGGGTGCCCTGCATCAGGAGGGCAGGATGACAAGTCCCAGGGGGTGGAGAAGATGTGGGGGGGACCCAGAACTGTGTAGGGTGGGGAGGAGGATGCCAGGACCCCATTGATCTCTGGCTGGGATCCTCCTGCCAAGGTGCGAGCAGCTATTTCTGTCAAGGTCAGTGTGTCTCCACGGCAGAGAGCAAGGAAATGAGGAATCATGTCGAGAAATTACCTCCCTAATGGGGTCTCCCCTGCACGTGAGCGCGGAGCGGGGATGCCGGCATGCGGCAGCTGAGCGAGGAGACTGTCACGCAGTGCGGGAATCCTGCCACCCCAGCCCCAAGGCTACGGCACCCATGGGTGCCCGACAAGCGGAGCAGGGTGCCCAGGGGCCCATGCTCCAGGCACCATCCCCAGCTAGACACGTGTGCTCCAGCCCTTCAAGGCACTTTTCTGGGTCAGCTGCGGGGAAGAAATCATGTTCCCGGTGCAGGCAGGCTCTTCTCTGCCCTTCCTCCTCCTCCTCACGCACTCCCTGTTATCTAATTGGGTTTGTCATGCTGGAAAGGCAAAGCCCTTCAGGACTGTGCTGTGCTCTCGCCAGCGCGATTTCACAGCTGGCCTCGGCACCCCAGCAGCCGACAAGTGAGTAGCTCAGCTGGGCGCCACGGGCACCCCTGCCCTCCCTACGTGCCCCTGCAGCTGTGACTGCCCACCTGGGGCTGCAGGCGACAGGGGACAAGGCCACTGCCACCGCTGGACCTTCTCCAGCCCTGCCCCACACTAGTCCCTGTCCCCAAGCTGTCTGTCCCCAAGTGCCCCAGCCTCTGCATCCCATCCCTATCCCTCACCCTGCTCCAGGGTGATTGTGATGCTGCCTGGAGATGTCTGAACCAACATGAGATGGAAGCGTTCGGAGAAATGACATTTCCTCCAGTCTGGGAAGCTCATCCGCCGTTTAAAGAAAACTAATATAAAAGCTGCTCTGGTGTGCAAGGGGCTGATGGTATCAGGCTGGCAGCCTCCGGCTCTCAGAGCCTCAATAAATCTCAGCAAGGAGCCGAGCCACCTCCAGCAGCCCCACGCAGACACGCCAGCATGGGGGGTGCTGAGCCGTGTCCCAGGGATGGTGCAGGGACACCCAGGCTGGAGGGGACAGCTCAGTGTGGGATGGGGTGACCCACCGGGCTGGTCCCGAGGGTGCAGAGAGCAGGGACCCCGCGGCAGCACTCCCGCTCACTGCTCAGTGAGCTGTGGCGGGGACGGTGCCAGGACCCGTTACAGCTCTGGGGCGTGGGGCCGTGTGGGTGGCGAGGGCTTTGTGTCCCCAGAGAGATGCGCCCTGCCCCGGGGAAGCACTGCGGCCCCGCGGGAGCATTTTCTCCTCCAGCAAAGCAAGCAGCGGCGCAGGCATCCCGTGGCGGGCGGGATGGGGACAGGCCATCCCCAGGACACACCGGGCTGGGCTGGGAGAAGGGGGTGCTGGGCAGGGACGGTGGGAATGTCCCCGGCGGGGCCGGCGCTGCGCACCCTCTGCAGCCCAAACGCGGGTCCCTGCTGCCCCCTGCCTGCGGCTGCCGGGAGCCGGGGTACCGGGGTGCCGAGAGCCGGGGTGCTGGGGCTTGTCCCTGGCCAGAGCCAGCAAGGCCCGGAGCTGGCAGCCGGGGTGCCTTTGGGCTGGGCTGCGGGGCAGGGTGTGCGATGGAGCTGGGGTGGGAGGGAAGTGCCCTGGGTACCAGAGATGCTGCCCACTGCCTCTGCTCGCCTCCCTCGGCACCCGTCCCATTCCCAAACCCCGTTCCTGACCTGCCTGGCGTCCTCCTGTGCCTGTCACCAAGCTGCCAGCTTGGATCATGGCTGGGTCCCTGGGATGGCTGCAGAGTCACACCTTGCTCAGGCGGCAAGGCCAGCAGCGTGGATGGTGCTGGGAGTCACTGCAGCTCCCCTCTTTCCAGTCCCCCCTTTCACCGCTGTCTCCACCTGTCCAGCTGCCATGGAGCAGTAGGGATGCTGCCCTTCATGGGGGACACCACAGCCCTGGTTCGTCCCAGGGCTGTGGAAGCTGCAGGACCCCAGTGCCGAAGGCGGGTGCCTGGGAGCGGCAGCAGCAGGAGATGAGAAGCAGCTCGGGAGCGCGGTGCTGAGCTTTGAAGGCACCCTGACAGGCTGTCGGGGCCCTGCCAGCCGTGCTGACAGCCTGGTGCAGAGACACCCCCCCCCCCGCCACCGCCACCGCCGCGCTCTGATCACAGCCTCGCCGTCACTTCAAAGTGCCCGCCGGGCTCAGGTGGGCTCCCACGCAGCCTCTCACCCCACAGCTCTACTCCTCCTGCCCCATGGCCCCACTTCTGCCCCACAGGGCCCAGATCTACTGGGGTCCCCAGCTCCAGGGTGGGGGATACCAGGGTACAGCACTGAAGACCAGGGTACACATGTGGTCCCGAGCAGCATTGGTAGGAGGTGATTGCTTCCCAGGCCTGGCAGTGTCCTGCCTCCATGGGGCAGGGCCCCTAGTCCCAGAGCAGCCATGGCTGGGGACCAGGGACATCCAGGCAGGGATCTGAAGTGGCTGCGGTGCCTGGGCAGGGGACAATGGGGACAAGCCGGGGCGCAGCATCCCTTGGCACAGGACTCACACAGCCTGGCTGGGACAGGACATCACCATCCAGACACGGGTGCCCACCATGCTGGGGCACTGGGTGCTGCCAGGTCACCCTGCCTGGGGTAATGCAACACCCCCCTCTGTCCCAGCCCAGCTCCGGGAGGAATTTTCCATTCCCGAATGGAGGTTGGGGGAAGGCGTGTGTTTGCAGCAGCCCCCTCCTCTCCCTCCCCTCGCCCGTCACCGGAGCAGCTCGGGAAGGCGCCTGCCACGTTTGTCTCCAGGAAGGTGCGGAGCAAAAGCCTCCCGGGAGGGAGAGCTCCCTGGAGGGGACCAGGGACCCTGGGCAGCCTCGAGGACAGCCTGCACCCCACTTTCCAGAGGAGCCACCCTGCCTGCAGCCATGCCACTGCCCCTTGCCTGCTGCCAGGATGAGGAAGCCCTGGCAGCAGCTCAGGATGAAGGCGCTGCCCGGCTCACCATCGGTGTCCTGCGAGCCACCAGGATCCCCGGGCTGCACTACATGTGCACCCGACCGCAGTCCCGCCTGCGCCGCCTGCTCTGGAGCCTGGCCTTCCTGGCCTCCGCCGGGCTACTGGCCACCGGCACCGCCGACCGCCTGCATCACTTGCTCTCGCATCCCGTGCACACCCGGGCACGCCTCGCCCGGGCCCCCCAGCTCCGCTTCCCGGCCGTCACCCTCTGCAACCCCAACCGGGCACGCTTCCTGCGCCTCACCAAGCCCGACCTCTACTCGGTGGGGCAGTGGCTGGGGCTGGCCCAGGAGAACCGCTCGCTGGTGCCTGAGATGCTGGACGTGCTGGGGGAGGACCAGCGCGCGTGGCTGACGCGCCTCGCCAACTACTCGCGCTTCTTGCCACCCCGCCGCTCCGAGCGCACCATGCAGAGCTTCTTCCACCGCCTGGGACACCAGATCGAGGACATGCTGGTGGAGTGCCGCTTTCAGGGGGAGCGCTGCGGCCCCCAGCACTTCGCCCCCGTGAGTCCCCTCCTGGCAGGGGCAGGACAGCTGGGCTGCCCTGTGGGTGCTGGAAGAGATGCTTCACCCCCCCTCCCAGCAAGAGTGGAGGGGTGGCAGGGTAGTGGGGGGATGCTTAGTTGAGCCCTTCTAAGGACCATGCAAGATTGTTTGCCCCTTTGAGCACCTCCATGAGATTGGAAAGGGGTCTCATCCTGCTTGCAGAACGCCCTGCCAGATGCCTGCTTGCTCCCTCAACCCCCCTTTCTCCATCCCCAGGTCTACACACGCTATGGTAAGTGCTACACCTTCAACGGGGACCGGAGGAACCCGCGGGTGACCCGCCAGGGTGGCATGGGCAATGGGCTGGAGATCATGCTGGACATCCAGCAGGAGGAGTACCTGCCCATCTGGAGAGAGACCAGTGAGTGGTGGATGGGTGAGGGGTGCTGGGAGTGGGGGCTGATGGGCAAGCAGGGCACCCTCGGAGGGGCACTTATGGGGCAAGCGGGGCACTGGAGGGGTGCTGGGCCCCAGGGCGCAGGTCCTGAGTGGGTGTTGGGGCAAGGCTGAGGGTCGTTCCTGTGGGCAGGCGTGCAGCCCCGCTGTCCTTCTCCTGCAGACGAGACGTCATTTGAAGCTGGCATCCGGGTCCAGATCCACAGCCAGGATGAGCCGCCCTACATCCATCAGCTGGGCTTCGGTGTCTCGCCCGGCTTCCAGACCTTCGTGTCCTGCCAGGAGCAGCGGGTAAGGCAGGATGCCCCACAGCCCCCGGGGAGGTGCCCACGGGCACCCAGCCTGGGGTTGGCCCTGCAGCGATGTCCCTCTTGCCCTGGCAGCTCACCTACCTGCCGCAGCCATGGGGGAACTGCCGGGCCAGCGTGCAGGGGGAGCAGACGCTGCCCGGCTACGACACCTACAGCATCGCTGCCTGCCGCCTGCAGTGCGAGAAGGAGGCCGTGGTGCGGAGCTGCCACTGCCGCATGGTCCACATGCCAGGTGAGGGGGGTGTGTGACAGCATGTGGGCACCCCACTGCACTGCCAGTCCTGCCCAGGGCTGTCCTGGATCCCTACAGCCTGTACCCTAAGATTGTCCCTGCCCCATCCCTCTGCACCCAAGGGCACCTGTCTGTCCATCCATCTGCACCCAAGGTTGCCCCCCTGCCCCATCCCTCTGCATCCTGAGGCAGCCCTTGTCCCATCCCTCCACACCCAAGTGTCCCCCCTGCCCATCCATCTGCACCCAAGGACCACCCTGTCCTCTCTGCACACTGGGTGTCCTACCCTCCTTACACCCCAGATCAGCTCCTTCCCTGTCTGCTTTGTACCCAGGGGCCACCCCTGTCCCAGCCAACGTGCACCCAAGGGCCACTGTCCCCGTCCCGTCTGCACTCAGGGGCCACCGCTGCCCCACTGCCTTTAGGGGAGTGAGTCGAGGGTGGGGGGCAGAAGCAGGACAGACTCCCACTCTCCCAACCAGCTGCTTCTCCACAGGCAACGAGTCCATCTGCTCCCCCAACGTGTACATTGAGTGTGCTGACCACACGCTGGGTAGGTGCAGCGGAGGGTGGGTGGCTGGGGGCTCTCTGGGTGCCCCCAGGGAGGGGGCGGGAGGGGTGCAGCCATGCCGATGAGTGCGTGCCCCCCCAGACGCGGCGGTGGAGGACAGCCAGGAGCGCTGCAGCTGCCCCACGCCGTGCAACCTGACGCGCTACGGCAAGGAGATCTCCATGGTGCGCATCCCCAACAAGGGCTCAGCGCGCTACCTCGCCCGCAAGTACAACAAGAACGAGACCTACATTCGGTGAGTTGCCAGCCCCGGGGCGTGCCAGTGGGGTGGACAGGGGGCGGGGGACCTGGGGACCCCCCATCCCACTCCTGGCAGCGTGTGGGAAGTGGATCGTGGCACACATGGGCCCTGCAGCGTCCTCTTCCCAGGGGTGGCTGCCACTAGAGCATCATGTCCCCAACTCATCTGTGTCCTCCCAGCCCTCCTGCCAACACCTCCCCACCCCATGGTCCCTTCCAGCCTGGGACATGCCCCTTCCTTGGCCCCACCACACTGGCCTGAATAACTCACCAGGGCCCTGGGAGCACCTGGAAGCTGGGGAATTGGGGGACCGGGTGGCGAGGTTTGGGGGTCAGTGGAGGTGGGAGGGTTGGTGACCATCCCTCCTTGCCGAGCACTGCAGTGTTCCCACAGGGAGAACTTCCTGGTACTGGACATCTTCTTTGAAGCGCTCAACTATGAGGCCATTGAGCAGAAGAAAGCCTATGACCTTGCTGGACTTCTCGGTGATTCTCGCCACCTTCCCGTGGGACCCTGATGCGTGGAGCTCTGTGTCCCAGCCCTGGGAGGATGTGGGGCTGATCAGGGAGGGACCACACAGGGCAGGAGCTGGCTGCAGACTGGCTGAAGGGTGGCATGCTGCTGGCCGTCCCCTATCCTTCATGTCCCCTGCTCCCTCCGTCCTGCTGCCCCTGCCCCTGTGGCTGCTCTGTTCCCCTCCGTCCGGCAGCTCTGGCACTGCCCGCAGCCCCACTGGCCCACCCTGGGCTCCATGGGGGCTGCACAGCAGCTCCTGGTGACCATCTCTTCCTCTTCCTCCCCAGGGGATATCGGGGGACAGATGGGCCTATTCATCGGTGCCAGCATCCTCACCATCTTGGAGATCCTGGACTATGTCTACGAGGTGCGCTGTGCCCTCGGGGCTGTGGCTCGGTGGTGGGAGCAGAGCCATTGCACACAGGCGAGGTGCACAGCTGGGGCCGGGCTCCCTGATGTGTGTTGGGGGGTGGGTGTGTGTCGCCACCCCAGAGGGCTGTTACAGCCCCCAAATGGGGCAACTGCCAGCAGGAGGCTGCGGGAGGACAGGTCCCCCAGAACCCCTCATTGGCCTGAAGACAGGGCGGGCAGTGGGCGGAGGTGCTGTCCCCACCATGTCCCCGGGGTGGGCAGGGGAGCAGGTGGCAGGTCCGTGTAGATCGGGGTGTCCACACACGGGGTGCTGCCTGTGTGCGGGTCTGGGGCTGACCCCCCATCTGCACCCAGGTGATCCGGGACAGGGTGAGCCGGGTCCTGCGCCGCTCCAAACCCCCCCTGAAGAAGCCCTCAGGCAGCATCGCCACGCTGGGACTGGAGGAGCTCAAGGACCAGGTACCCCTCGGGGAGGGGGGACAGGGGGAACTGCCCAGACTGTGAGGACAGGGCCTGGGCAGCATCCATGTCTGTCCTGGGGGAAGGGGCATCGTCCCAAGAGCAAGGGACAGCACGGCTCCACATTTGGTGCCCTCAGGCTGGGTGGCAGGGAGCTGGGTGCCCCCAGGGGACCTCCTGGGGATGGGTTGTGCTGGGCAGGGGGATGAGGGGGGACAGGGTGCATAGGGTCTGTGCCCACCCCCACTGACTGCCATCTCCACAGAGTCCCTGCGAGACGCTGGGCCGGCACGTGGAGGGTGCCTACAACGCGGGCATCCTGCCCAACCACCACCACCGCCACCACTACCCTCACCAGGGCGTCTTCGAGGACTTCGCCTGCTAGGCCAGCTCGGGACTGGGGGGGAAGGCAGCCCCCTGCCACCCCCCTCCCCACTGTCCGCATGGAGAGGGACCGGGGCACTGGGTGCAGTGGGCGCAGGACCCCGCCCCCCCCACCCCACTGCCAGCGCCGGCCATGCTGTTCGCCACCGGAGCGGCCCCCCCAGCCCTTTCTCCCGTCCCCTCCGCTCGCCCCCAGCACGAGGGCTCGGCCCCATCTCAAGCACACGGCGTGGAGGGGGATGGGCACGTCGGGGGGGTCTGGGGTAGCGGCGGGGTGCAGGGCAGAGGGGCTCTGGCGATGCAGAGCAGCAGGGGGCAAGCTGGGGTTCCTGCGAGTCCCTCCAAGCCCTCCCCTGCCGACCCCTCCTGGGTGGGGGTCTCTGCCCTGCATGGTCCCCCCCAGGAGAGAGATATGCCTGGAACAGCTTCACCCCCCCCGCACAGGGACCACCACCACCCCCAATCCCCCATATTCCTGCTGCGGGACAGGGCAGCATTGCAGGGCACCCCTCTGAGAAGCACGACACAACCCCCCCCCCCCTCGGCCAGCCCAGGGACACCCCACCTGCAGCCACACCTGCATGGCACCACCCTGACCCCTGGCGCCACCACCACCACTGTGACACACACACCCCCCCCCAGACATCTGCCCACCTTTCCCCATCCTTACGCAGCCTGCCAGGGCTGCAGCCCCCCCCTCTCCCCCCCATCACGGTTCCCAGCCAGACCCCTGCACTGTGACCCCCCCCTCCCCACTCCAGTGTTGGCCCCCAGTAGCCCCCAGTCATTGCGGCACTGCAAACCTACCGCCTCCCCCCTCGCCCGCCCCCTGTGCCACCGTGCCCCCGCATCCCTCCCCATCCTCTCCTTGCCCAGGTATTGCCCAAAGCGGCTCGTCCTGCGGTGCAGCCGCCCGGCACAGCCCAGGCAGCGCGGAGGGGGGGGCCTGCCCTCGCTCCCCTGCCTGTCGCCACTCTTTTGCACCATGCACGTACCCCTTGCCACGCTCCCACCCCTACCCACCCCCGGGTGCTGAGCACCCGCTGTGCCTCCCCCAGACTGTACACGGTTAGGAGGGTTGCCCCGTGCCCAGCGCCACCTGGACAGCCACAGCCCGACCCACCGGCCGGACCCTCAGCCAGGACCGTCACCCACAGCCCTCCTGCCTGCCCCGAGGTGGCAGGACCCACGGCAGGACCCACAGCGCTCCCCCTGTCCTGTCCAACATTGCCTCCTCCCCCTCCACTGTAGCAGACACCAGCGCAGGGCAAAATGCCCCAAAAATATCTCAGGAGGCGGGGGGCAGGCTGGCAAAGCCCCCCTCAACACACACACACAGCAGAGGGGGACCCCGGGGCAGCAATTTGGGACCTCTGGGGGAGGCTGAGGTTGAGCCAGGTGGCCCCTGGCCCTGTTGGTTTGGTGCCCATCCTTGGTCCCAGCAGACGGAACGTGGCCATGCTGCGCCGTGGCCAAAGCCATAGATGCAGGAGGAGCCATCATCCTTGCAGGCCCATGCATGGGACACACAGGGCAGGGACCAGAGCACCAACCTGGTGACGTGCTTGGCAGCCCTGGCTCTGGGTACACGCAGCCCAATGGCCCCCCAAAATATGCACCCATGTGGAAATGTGTTCTGCGCTGGTGCAAGTACCTGGCTGCATGGTGTCCCCTGCATGGGGGGGGCACAGCAAGCACCCCAGCAGGGCAGGCACAGTGCTGCTCCCCAGGGAGACCCTCCAGAGCACCCCATGCCAGCTCCCCACAGGGTCCCCCTGCACCCAACACCCAGGACCAAGCAGGGATGTCCCCAGAGGGGCTGCCACGCATTAGCCCGGGGACGTGCCATGCCGTGCCAGCCTTACACCAAGATCTCCTGAGGCAGGTGGTGGGGTGAAGGATGTGGCCCCCTCCCTGCAAGCGGGAGCAGCGAGCCCTGAGCGGGGTGGGCACGGGCACCGCGGCGGGAGGGCCAACACGAACGGCCTCGTGCTGGTGAAGTTGAGAGATGTGCATCACTGTTTTATAAATGTACAAACGCTCCCTAATAAAGAGGCACAAGTAGGTGCGGAGCTGCCGGGGAGGGCTGGGGGCAGCAGGCAGGGCTGGGGTGGGGGGGACACGTGGTGGCGGGGAGGGGCAGTCCCACCCCAGGGTGAGGTGGCGGTGGGACCTGGGGAGGACTTTGCAGCTCTGCACTCATGCTGGGCACCACGAGAGCCAGCACGCCTCGTTGCCCAAAGGTGAGCATCCCTGCATCGCTCCCTGCAGAGAGCCTTGCCCGCTGCCCGGCAATTCGTGTCGACAGAGGTGCGGTGACTGCCGGCTGGGAACCAGCAGTGGGAGCCACCAGAGCCGTACCCCGACCCTCATATCACTCCGTGGGGCAGAGTGGGCACCCCACTTGTCCCTCCGGGCAGGCAGTGTGGTGGAGAGGATGGGCTCCATGCACCTGGGGGCTGCTGTAGGGCGGGGGACTGACGGGAGGACAGAAATATGGGCTGGGGGTGCTGGATGCCATGTGCCAGAGCGGGACCCTGCACCCCTGCGCAGGACACGCTTGCCCATGGGGTTTCCCCGGTGGTACCCATGGCCGCTGTGCTGCCATGCCGGTTATCAGCGCCAGGCACAGCCCCTATCAGTGAAGGCAGGTGCTTACACTGGCACTGCCCTCACATAGGACCACAAGCAGGGTGCCAGAAGCTGCCTGCTCCTCTGGCACCCACTACCAGCCATGGACTCCATCCCCCTGACCGGGAGGCACAGTGCAGGTGAGATGCCAGGGGCACCATCAGCCATCCCACAGTGGGACCTCCAGCAGGAGCCCTGTGGGTGCTGAGGGCAAGGGGTGCAGGGTGAAACCGAAATGGGGGAGGAGGAGGATGGAGGGGGCCCTGCTGGGGCAAAGCCCTGGGGCTTTCACTGGCAGAGGTTCTCCCCCAGCTCCTGCTTCTCTGGACTACACTCTATCCACCCCGGCCACCCTGCAGCACAGAGGGGACAAAGCAGGAGGCAGGGGATGGCCTCAGAGTGGAGGTTACCAGCACTGGGCACTGCAGGTTTCCCCCTAAACAAGTGAGGGCTGATGCCCAGGTTAACTGGGTGCAGCTGGGACACAGGACCCCATCCCACAGCTCACACCATGCCCTGTGAGGGGAGCACCAGGCTCAGGTCCTAAAGGAAAAAGTGGGGAAATAGCTGCATCCACCACATCTTTTCATCGCCCAGTAAGAGGATGAGGTCCCTTTGGGGTCCTTTGGGTTGAGGCTGTCCCTGCCACTGGCTCCTGAACCATCTGCTCTGCCATGAAGACACCTTCATCCACACCAAGGTCATGGCTGGGAGCTCGTGCTGTCTCCTGCGCTGCTGTCAAGGTGTGTCAGAGGAGCTGAGTGAGGAGGAGAGCAGGATCACACAGCAAGCCCAGTGTGCAGTGCTGGAGGTGCTGGAGGACATGCTGAGGAAGCACCAGATCCTGATACAAAGCATGAAGGTCATGATGGTGCTGGCCGGGGAGAGCAGGGGGGAAAAGACTGGGTGCAATGCTGCGCCATGCTCACCAAGATGCTGCTCTTGGCACCTGTGTCCCAGCTCCAGCAAGTGGTTTTCTAGAAAAAAAACCTGCAAAACCAGATCCTACACCTACGAGAAAATAAAGGTGATTTTGGAGGAGCTGGAGTGAAGCATGGCCAAAGGAAAGGCTAAGCCTCATGGATGGCCTGTCCCAGCTCCCTGAGGCTGCTGGCAAAGTGGCCTCAGGACAGGTCCCAGGAGCCCTGTAGTGGTGACCTAGCAAAGACTTGACCTAAAATTATTTTGATCTGTTGCTGTCACCACCTCTGTTCTTTAATTTGACAACTTCCCAGTGGCACCTGGAGGTGACACCTCCTGTAGGGTCTCCCACCACCTCCAAACAGGACGGGCAGGTGAGGTGACACTCCCCCCAGTCTGCACCATGCCCTGATATCCTGGTGCAGATGGCGCTGGGCTGAGGAGGACCAGCAGGACAACACATATTTAGCACCCCAGGGCCAGCCCTGAACCCCAGCCCTGTAGCCTTTAAGTGCCCCCTCCCACACTGCACCCGTCCAAGGGCCACCAGGAGTCTGGTCCTCCCCAGGGATGGGGCTGCTGCCACCAGGGCTCGCCAGCTGCAAGGCGACAGCAGCCCAGCCCAGCGCTGCTTGAACCACCTGTAATGAGCCACATGAAATAGCTGGGGCATAATTAGAAGGGGATCCACTACAGTGAAATAGGCCCTTAATTTTAACGAGCACGGTCCTCTGGACAAATGCCAGGCACCTGACCACAGCAGGACCAGCTGCACTGGTGATGGCTCCTGTCAGCATGGAGGGAACAACCCTGGCAGACAGCTCCTGGGGGATATGGTGCCGGCCCCAGGGAGGGGGCAACAAGACAGAGCCGCCAGCAAGGATGCCTTCCGCCAACGGCATAGGCATCTCCTCGGGCACTTCCCACCGTGCCTCCGCAGCCACACACCACAATTCCAGGGAAGAGCTGTATTTCAAAGAAAACAAACCATCCAGCTTGGGAACAGAGGGGCTGGAAGCAAGCCCTGGGGTGCCTCACTGCTGTCACCTCCTCCCCATTGCCTCCAGCCCAGAGATGCTGGTGTTGAAAGGCAACACCTGGAGAAAGGAGTGACCCTCAGCACCTCCTGATGACCTGAGCATGTCAAGCTCGCTGTTTTGCTCCTGGCCATTTCACCATGACTCCCTTCTGGGAAAATGGACTGGTGGTGCCTGTCAGTGGGGCCAGGCAGGGGACACAGCCCTCACTTTCCAGTGCTTGGCCCCTGATAGCAGGCATGCAGGCTGGAAAAATCGAGGAGGCAATTAAAATCAAAATCCAACCAAACTGCCTGTCTCTCCCCCCAGGCCCGGAGCACTGGGCTGCAGTCTGCCCGTGCCGGGGCTGTATGTCCCCAGAGGGGACATCCCCAGGCGTAGCTGTGTGCACTGACAGCCCCGTGCAGGGAAGCCCCCGCAGGCAGGCACAGCCGGCATCAGCCCCGCCTGTACTTACAGCTATGGGCCGTTTCCCTCTTCATCGAAAGGCTCTGATTTCCCCGAGCTTGGCCAGAAAAGCCCCATGCCAAAGCCCCCCACACCCTCCGGAGGGGCTCAGCAGTGCCTTGGGCTGTGGCCCAGGGCACTGGGCACAGGCAAAGCCTGGCATCTCCCTGCCTGCTCCTCCTTAAGCAGCAGGAGCTTCTCCTGCCTTTGCTTGTGGCCAGGAGGAAACATTTGCCAGGGTTGAGTCCCCCAGGCTCTGCGGATAGGGAAACCGCTCCTCTGGGACAGGCAGGGAGGCACCGCTGGCCCCTTCCCAAGGAAAGCAGAGGGATGAAAGGGCACTGCGCTCCCCCTTGCCCTCCAGCCCTCTCCTGGCACGGCTGCACTTCCTACATCCTCCCAAAGGTCAGCTACGGAGCTGATTACCGTTGCCGGGTCTGAAGTAACACTGCTGCGGGGCTTAGCGCAGCCAGGAGCAGGGCTGAAGAAGGTTTTGCTTTCCACGCTCACCGACTCGCTGCTGCATTTGCACAGAGGCACCTGCACGACCACACAGGGGAACAAATCAGGCGGGGAGCAAAAGAGCAGAGCAGCAGCTTGGGTTTTCCCCCAGTTTAAGTCCCTTTCCTTGCCATGGTGCAAGAAGGAGCAGGGAGGCAGGCGCCCGCCCAGCCCCAGAGCACCCAGCCAGCCCCCTCATGCCTCGAAGTGCTTTGCTCTGTGCCAGCCCTTCACGCCCTCCTCCAAGAAACTCCCCAGGAGGAACTTGCGGTGCTCTTCTCGAAGGCTATGGTGAGCCACTAACGCTTTTAGAAGAATTTCTCAAGGGAAGCAGAAGTCTACGGGCAGCAAACATGTGTTTCCTCCTGCCCCTTTGGGAAAGCTGCCCTTTTACTGCTCTGCATCTGTGCAAAAATCCACACGTCATATAGAAGTACCGGTCAAACCTGAACGGGGATTGCAGAAAGTCCCTGTCTGCTCAGC
The DNA here is from genome assembly GCA_002844005.1 of Limosa lapponica baueri. Lineage (NCBI taxonomy): Eukaryota > Metazoa > Chordata > Aves > Charadriiformes > Scolopacidae > Limosa > Limosa lapponica. Next base: position 2,290,032 of record KZ505654.1, on the reverse strand, counting down.
CGCCCACGTCCGCACCCGGGGCCCCTCCTCCCTGCCTCTATCTCGGGTGGCACCATCCCACTCCAGCGCCCTGCCTGCAGGGGCAGGGAAGGGTTGTGCCCGTGTCCCCATCATCACAGGTCTCTGCCGTCGCCCAGTGAGCCCATTTACTCCCCCCAGGTGCTGGACGGTTGTTTCGGCCCCTGGCCACACTGCCCAACCCGCTCCCATCACCAAACCCCTTCCCAAAGCTTTGAGCATCCTTCCACGGGGGTTCGGCACGTTTTGATGCTGCAAATAACCTGGCAAACACCAAAGCGGCTTCGAACCCTGCCAGCTCCTTTTAAAAGGGAGCAATAACCATGCTGGGAGTGCCCCGAGCACTGCCGTTTGCTCCTGGGTATGTCGTGTGTCGGAGCCGGGGGGGAGGCTTCGCTGGTGTTGACAGTGCAGAGCGTTAGGTATGCAAATAGCTCCAACTCAGTCTGGGCAAACAGCAACGAGGAGACAAGCGCAACTCTATCTAGACCGTCTTGCGACAGTTAAATGACAATTCAGCACTTCTTTTCGCAGCCAACCTGATTTGAAGCCGGTTTGCTTTATTACCATTTGGATACTCTTCTAACGCCTAATCACATCCGACTCCTAGGTCTGCTTTTCAGAGGAGAAATGTACCCGAAACGCACCTGCATCCGCCTCGCTCCCTCTGTCCCAGATTCGCACTTAAAGGGAATTAAGGATGCGCTCAGGGAAGATCAAAAATAGAAATACCCAGAGCAAGCTAATGGTTATCATCTGAAATATAATTAAATTATATTTAAACACAGACGCTCCTACACCGTGGATATGAAGACTGGAGCAGGAATATATGAATGAGTCTCTGGGTAAGGCATGTCACACAGCCCAGGGGCGTTCCATGAGTTTTGCTGAGCACTAACAGCCTGGTTAACTAACAGCCAGTAGGTTCAGTTAATTTTCTGGGGGATGTCTCTTTGATACAGGTGTTGAGTGAACAAGTAAAACGCGATGACCAAAGGACTGGTGGGAAGAGCAGGCAGAGACATGAAAATCACACCTGGAGCAAGCAGCACGAGCAGGGGACACAGCCCTCGCTTCTCATTCTGCAAACAGGAGCTGCAGGGGGTGAGACAGTCCAGGGCAGGACCATGGTGCTCTGCCCGACCCAGAACTGGAAACCACAAGATGCTGAGAAGCCCTGAGATGTAAAACAGCTCAAAAAAAGGATGAAACAAATGCAGAGAGGGCAGGTCCAGCCCTAAAGATTCAACACAGCACTCAGATGTGGTTTCTGGCCCAGGAGTTTACTTCAGAGCTGATCCCAGATCCTGGAGGGCAGAGCTCACCTCACTTGGGCACCCGACCTCTGCTCTTATGTGAGCCAGGGGTCCCCCATTACTCACATACAGCCCATGAAGGCTGTTATAGGGACAGCACGTGTGGGACACACACACACAGCTGCACCAGCCCCTCACCACAGTGCTTTTCCACCCACAGCCAGGGCTGAGGAGGGCTAGAAAAACTGGTCAGCAGGACCACAGGTTTACGGCACCAGGAAAGACGGGGCAGTGCCCAGAGCTCGGCACGCTGCAGTGGGCACCGGGGCTTCCTGAGGCAAGGGGCTCAGCATCCTGCTGCACCACCACTGGCTGGTAGCAGCTGGTGAGAGCATGGTGCCCCCAGGGGAGGTGCAGAACTCCTGCTGTGAGCCCCTAGGGGTTCAAGCTGGTATTTCCATGTGTCTGCTTGGCCTGGTGCCTGCTAGCCTGTCCCTGAGCCGGCAGGCTCCCCCTGGCCTCGCTAAGGAGAGGCAGACTTCTCCCAGCTCAGGTAGAGGATGCTGCTGGCAGCTTGGGGAAAGCAGCATCCCTGGGAGGAAGTGGTCCAGCCAGCTGCAGCCAGGCTTTGCACAAGCAGCCAGCACTTAACCCCACACAGACCCCCAGGGGGATGCCCAGAGATGCCCCGGCGAAGAATCAGCCAGACCCATGGGTTCATCTCTCTGTTTTATTAGTGTAAACACCCCCCACCCCCCACCCCCCTTCTCTCCCCACTATTAAATACAAACCAGGAGCAGAGAGCGGCTCCTCAGTCGCTTTCTCCTTAGGAGATGCGCAGCCAAACCCTCTGCTGTGCCCACCAAGCCGGGCACCACGTCCCCCACCCCCAAGGGTGGCCCCACATCAGGGAGGGCTCCCACCTCTGTCAGGAGGCTCTCATCCGAGGGCTGCGACCTCCGACGTCCTATCGATACAGCGAAGGCCAAAGCGGCCTGGGTCACGGTTCCCATGGGGAGCAGCTCACGGTACGCGAATACAGCAGGATCCCCTCCGGCACCCCCTGTGCCCACAGGCCCCAGGGGCCAGGACTCCCCACCCCAACTCGCTGGGAGTGCTCCAGCTCATTGCCAAGTGGCAAAACCCCAAAACCCAACCTCCTTATTGCTCTTTTGGGGTGGGACATGTCTCACCCTGCTGTCCCTGCACGACCAGGCCGATGCACCGAAGGAGCAAGGGGCACAGCCCTGTCCTGGGGCACTTGGGAAACCAAGTGGGATCACCTCCAGCCCCATAGCAGTCACAGACCTGCAGCAAGGGACTGTGGGGCTCTGTGTGCCCCCAGTTGAGGGGGGACAGCAAGGGACAGGGCAACCCACTGCCTCCCCACTGGGCAGTGGGGCCAGGATGGAGGGATGGGGCCAGGGGCCAGCAGCCAGCAGCTCTGGGGTGGGAAGCTGGGCATCCCAGCTCGCAGCTCTGACCCCACCTCACCCCGGGGTCTGCACAGCCACGGCCGCTCTGGAAGGACCTGGGCACCCCAGGCTGGCAGACCCCGGCCCAAGCAGCCCCAGTGGGGCGAGTCACGAGCTCGGGCACCAGCAACCCCTGCAGCCGCTGGGAAGAGGAAGACAAATTTGGGCAGCAGAAGAGGCAAGTTGGGCAGGCAGGGAGGACATGGCAGGACCAGCCCCCCTGCGCCCTGAGGTTCAGGTGCTGTTCCCTTGCTCCTGCTCAAAAAGCACCATGGCCAGCTGGGAGCGAGAGCCCACGCCCTCCAGGCTGCTCTGCACGCAGCGGTGGTAGATCTCCTCGCTGAGCCGGGGGTTGCAGGCCTGGTGCCGGTAACGCTGCAGCAGGGCAGGCTCCACGGCCCGGAAGACGTGGAGGTTGGAGTACTTGATAAACATGTCGTAGATGTCCAGGGTCTCCAGGATGTCCTCGTTCTCTTGCACGTCACTCGCCATGCGGGTGCGTGCCGCCATGTAGTCGGCGTTGTAGAAGCAGGCTTCATGGAAGACATCGCGGTCGAAGCGCCCCGCGTCCCGCAGCAGGTCCAGCGTTGGGGGCGGCACCTGGTTGTGGTAAGCAATGGCAGGGTTGTAGCCCTGGAAATGGATGGGGAAGAAGACCTGCCAGTTGTTGATGGTGTTCATCCGGCAGCGGTTCAGGAAGTCGACAGTGACCTCTGTCCCCACGCCGGCCACAAAGAAAAGCGTGTCTACGGGATGCTTCTTGGAGATGATATCCATGACCTTGATTTGGGAGGGAGCATCTGTCTTGACGCTGATCCACGGGATCTTCACCTCTGCATACTTGTGCTCGTACTCGGTGATCTGGGCCTTCACGGAGGCGAAGATGTCATTCTGGGTGACCTGCTGGGCCTCAAAGGGGTCATAGATGAAGAGGAAGGTGAGCACCGCATTCTCGCTGCTCTCAAAGGCGGCTGCCGCATAAGCCTCCAAAAAGCGGGCAGCATGGTCCCGGTCGTGGGCTGTCAGTGGCAGGATGACATTGATGCGGCTGGCCTCCGTCACGTAGGGCATGGGGATGATCTCCACCTCGCTGAGGGGCCGCACCAGGTGTACACGCTTGGTGATGGAGCGGCTGTGCCCCTTCTGAGTGACCACCTCCACCTGGAGGTCCAGCGTGTACTCCATGCCACGCGTGGGGTCGAAGCGCCGGTACCCGTTCACCAGCTGCTGCTTGCGGACATGGAGCACCGGCTGGTACTTGCGGTTCAGTTCCTCCATGGCTGTGGCGACCACATCGGCCACATCTGCCAGGTCTGCGCCACGCAACTCACACTTGGGGGAACCGTCCACACAAGCGTAGACCTGCTCCTCTGTGAAATAGTCCCAGCGCAGCACCTCGAAGCGGGTTTTGGGCTGGAAGGGGGGCGGGATGCCAATGGGCCATGTGGCACCATGGTCCCCATCAGCAGACAGGCTGCTGGCGTTCTGGATCTCCAGCTGCAAGAGAGATGGAGGAGTGAGAGCCAAGGCGGGTGCAGGCAGGTTTTCCAGCTCTGGTAGCATCAAGCTGACTCCAGATACTCAGAGACTGGCCACTCCTGGCCCAAAGAGCAGCAGTCAGAACAACTCTACCTTCAGTGCAACTCCAGTCAGCATCTCAGGTTTCCTCCTTAACAGCACCCCAAATGTGGGGCACCACCTCCATCAGCAGGATCCTCACCCTCTCCCACCCTGCCTGACCTGCTGGTAGACCTCAGCACCCTGCTGGCTCCATCTGAACCACCACCGCAGCTCCAGGACCCGTTCAGGTCCAAAGCTGCTCACACCCTGAGGGCTGCCCTCCAGCCAGCACAGCTGCCCCCCCTGCAGCCACACGAGCTCAGCTGATCCTATCCCAAAGCAGCTCCAGGTCAGAAACCCTCATTTGAGAGCACAGAGGTGACATGGAGCAACTAGAAAGCCCACAGGGATGACAAGAGGAGCCCAGACCCTCCCAGCCACACCAAGTCTCACCTGGAGCTGCTGGATCTCCTGGTACGTCCTCTCCAGCTCCACCTGTGCGAAGTATTTGTGCAGCCGGTACATCTGGAGGGGATCCAGCACAGGATGGACAGTGAAGGCGCTCTGGAAACGGAGGTCTGTCTCCCGCTCAGGGTCCACATTCTTCCCCAGCTCAAAGTAGTGGTAATGCAGGCCCTGTACCAGTCAGAAGGGATGGGTCACGGCTGGCCCTGACCCATGCTCCCACCCCATGAACTGCCAGCCCAGCAAGCTCAAAGGACGATAGGACACAAGGGGTGGTCCCCCAGGCCCTAGGAGCCCCTGAGAAGGCAGAGAAATACACTGGGCCAGAAGCAGGCTCCTGGAGTCCATCTCTGCCACAGGACTTACCTCATGCTCCTCAACGCAGTTGATGGCCGTGTAGTCAATGATGCAGCGGCCCAGCCACTCGTCAGGCCGGGCACTGAGGATGTCGTTGCGGCAACTCTCCAGGTGCTGCTGCAGGAGTAGGAGGAGGCTGCGGGACAGCAGGTAGCCAAAACCCCCATAGCAGTAGCGTCCCTCAGTGTCCCCACCGATGAACTCCTCAGGACGGCCCAGGTAAAGATGGGTGTCGATGCTGAGGTGGGCGACCAGGCGGATGATGCGGTGAGCCTCTGTGTACGTATCATCCTGCACCAGGAAGAACCAGTCGAAGTCGTTCACATAGTGGTCCAGAAGGTACCTGATGGTCTGGTACATGTTCCAGATGGGCCGCTCATCGCTGTGCGTCACCACCGTCATGCCGTGGGGCACCTTGCGACCTCGCGTGCCTGTGAAGTACACCAGGCGCTCCAGGCGGTGGGCCAGTGTGCGGTTGACAGCCACCCCCAGCGTGTTCAGAGTGCTCTTGGAGGTCAGCACACCGACGAAGAGCCGCTGCCGCATACCCAGCTCCGTGCTGATGTACCGGGTCCTGCAGGAAGAAGAGAACATCTGACCCCAGGGCACTGCACCCCACCTTGGCCTGGACCCTCCCTGTTCCCCCCAGTGGTGCCAAGCTCGGTTCCTCTGCAGGAACAGCTCCTGGGCTTGCAACCACACGCACAGGACATCACCCCAGTGGCACCAGCTGCCAACAGCACCCCTGGGCCAGAGGTAGAGCAGAGTGCTCTGCTGAGGTCCCCCCCAAATCTGTGGCCGTGGGAGACCTTCCCTTCCTGTGAGCTGGCCAGCCCAGCTCAAACCAGAGGCTTGCCAAAGGCTGGGTGCAGCTAGAAAAGGGGAATAGGGATGCTCGCCCCAGCTCTAGTGGGGCCACCACCTGCCCGGCATGTTTCCATGCTGCCAGCCTCGGCCAGGATAGCTGAGCTAGGAAGGACCTCCCCGCCACATCGCTCTCAGGCAGGCAGGCAGAAGAGCCTCTGCTCCTGTCCCCAAGGAAGCCACCCACCCCAGCAGGGCCTGAAGCCAGCACAGGGCCGGCTGTGTGTCGTCCCCCCCTCCCCACCAGCAGCCCCCAGCTGTCCCCTCACAATGACTTCCAGGTTCAATTCTTCCAGCCCGGTGCAGCAGCAGGAAGCGACTCCCCCCTCTCCCCGCCGGCCCCCAGCCACCGCCTGGCACACACTGGCCCCATTCAGCCCCCTCCATCCGCCCACCGCCTCGCTGGGACAAGGAGTCCCTTTCACTGCCTGCTCCCCGTCATCCCGGGGCCACTGGGACAGGCGGCAGCCGGCCCTGGAGCGGGCTGGAGTCTGCAGTGTTGAGTCTGGGGGGGACGTGCCACCGCCGAAGGGGTCCCTGGCTAGGGCAGGGCAGGAAAGGGACCAGGGCAGGGTGCCCGGCAGCACGTGCTGCAGCAGGACACCTTTGCACAGCAGGCAGCACCGCGGGCATGAGGCTCTTCCGGGAGCTCCCGAGGCGGGCAGGGGGGGTTAAGGAGAAGCAGGGGGTGGAGGGAGGAAGGGGAGCAGCAGGGAAAGGCGCTTGCAGTGAGAAAAATCCAGCTGCAGCCCCGGGCGGCGGCAAGAGCTGGGGGAAGCACAGCGCCGGGTCACTTGTAAAGCCCCCCGGCACCAGCCCACTAGGCAGGCTGCCCCCCAGCACCGGAGCAGCGGGCAGGCAGCCTCCCCCAGCGCCGGACCAGCACCCACACACCCACACTAGGCCACCCCGGGGCTCGGCCGCAGCTACTCCCGCTTAGCGCTAGCGGCCCTTCCTCCGCCGGTGCCGCGGAGGCCCAGCTCCCCCCGTCCCGTCCCGTCGCGGCCCCCCGCCCCCGCACCTGACGGCCTTCTTGGCGGCCCTGCCGGGGCTGGGCGGGCGGTAGGGCACGACGCGGGGCTCCCAGCTGTCGGCGCCCAGCCCGGCGGGCACGGCGTTGGGCCTGCGCGCCGCGTTGCCGTTGGTGTTGGCGGGGCCGGGGAGCGGCGCGGGGCCGCCGCCGCCGCCGTCGGGGCGCGGGCGGGCGTCGGGGCGCGGCGGCGGCCCGCAAGGCTCCTCCACCCAGGTGACGCTGAGGAGGCTGAGGGTGAAGCCCAGCGAGACGCCGATGGCCACCGGCCCAGCGGGCCGCAGCACCGACAGCACCAGCGACAGCCGCATGGCCGGGAGCGGGGGACGGGACCGGGGCGGGGGGGCGGCTCCGGCTGCCGCTGGCGCTGGCGGCGGCGCCGCCGTCCGACGTGTCACCCCCGAGCCCCCGCCCCCTCAGCGCCGCCATGCGGGGCTGAG
>KZ505654.1:2252952-2278416 GCA_002844005.1 Limosa lapponica baueri | reverse complement strand
TGGGGGATTTGGCCTGGCTGGTGTTTCCTTCCCCAGACGGAGAGAGAGAGGAGGCTGGCGGTGGGGGAAGAGGTGCTGGTGGAGCCCGGCCCGGGCAGCAGCGAGGTGCTGGGCAGTGGGGACCCATGACTGCAGCCCTCTTGCCATCTCCTTCTCAGTGCTCTGGTTTTGTTAGCCGTCCTGAGCTGGCCGCTCTAATGTGGCACTTGGAAGGGCTGGCGCTGGCGTGGTGACAATAAAACCCATCCTAAACCAACCGAGCCCAGAAAGGGACCAGGGGAGCAAAGGGATGCTGGAACTGGCTCCAGGTAGGAGTGGGCAGACGGCCGCTGTAATTAGGTTTAAGCTGGAGCTGGATCAGTCTTTGCGGGGGATTATGACCCCTCCGTCTGCGTGGGCACTGCAGGGGGGCCCGGTGACCGCCTGTTCGGTGTCCCAGCGCGGCCGTGGCATTACGGGTGAGCCCTTGGGTAAGGGGCTGCGCCAGGGAGGGCCAGTCCCCCTCTGGTTCCGTGGGTTGGCGTGGGAGGGCTGGATCCAGTGTAGGAGCCTGCTTTGTTTTTACAAGGACACTGGGAGCTAAAGCAGGGATGAAAAATAGCCAGAAATATGATTAGAGGATTGGAGAAAATGCCTTGGAGTACATGCTTTAAGAGCTCAATCTGTTTAGCCTATAAAAATAGAAGACTGAGGGGTGACTTAATTACCAAGCATAATTACTTCACAGGCAGAAAATACCAGGTAGTGGAAGTCTCCCTTTAATCGAGCAGGGAAAGGGCGCCGGAGAGCCAGGGGCAGGAAATTGAAGCCGCAGACAAATTATAAAGTGCCGTGTCTCAGGGGTGAAGCTCCCTGGGGGTGCGGGCGGGCTCCCTGGGGATGGTGCTTCCCTGCAGCCACCCGTTGGGTGACAGTCTGTGCCCCCACAGCCCCCGCGGATGGGGCTGTTCCCCCATTCCCTTCCTTCCCACTCAGATAGTGAGGGGCCGGAGGGTTTTTTTCGGCCTCTGGGTGCTGAGTGGTGGTCATCACCATCAGGCGCATGCCAGCATGTGCCTCCATCCCCTTTTTCTCTCTCTCAGCAGCCGGGGCGGGTGCCGGGGCGCAGTTTTGCCGGCGAGCCATGGGGCAGGAGTGGAGATTTTGATGTCTCTCCCGGGAGTCCCCAGAGCCATGACTGCAACTGTGCAGACGCTGCGGTTCAAGCTGCTGCCGCACGAGCCGGGCCAGGAGTGGGGGCACAGCTGCCAGCAGGAAATCGAGCGTCGCTACCAGGTGGTGCCCTCGGTGGTGTGTGCCATGTGCTGCCTCTTCGGCATCATCTACTGCTTCTTCGGTGAGCCAGGCCAGCCCGGCAGCTGGTGGGGCAAGCAGGGAGAAGGGCAAGGGGGAACCAGGGTGGTGTCGGCCATCTACCCCCTGACTGTAGTGGTCTCTCCACAGGCTACCGCTGCTTCAAGGCTGTCATGTTCCTGACGGGGCTGATGTTCGGCTCCATCATCATCTTCATGCTGTGCTATAAGGAGCGGGTGCTGGACACGCAGCTGAGCGTGGAGGCCTCGGTGGGCATCGGGCTGGGCATCGGGGTCCTGTGCGGGCTGGTCACCATGCTGGTGCGCAGCGTCGGCCTCTTCATGGTGGGGCTGCTCCTGGGGCTACTGCTGGCGGTGGCCACGCTGGTGGTGATGGAGCAGTTCTACCACCCGCCGACAGTGTGGATCCCCATTGCATTGCTCCTGGGTGTGGGGATGCTGTTCGCCGTCCTCACCCTGCAGTGGCAGCGCTTCTTCACCACCCTCTCCACCGCCGTCTTCGGCAGTGCCATCATGACCGTCACCGTCGACTACTTCATCGAGCTCTTCCTCCTGGTGCAGTACATCTACGAGCGCATCAAGGTGGCCCCCGCTCGCCCCGTGTGCTGGTACAGCTGGGTCATCCTGGGCGTCTGGCCGCTCCTCACCATGCTGGGCGTCCTGGTCCAGTGGAAGGTCACAGCTGAGGGATACTCCCACACAGAAGGTGTGTGGGGGCTGGGGGAGATGGACGTGGCACGGGGTGGGTGCGGGAGCTGGAGGGACTGGGGCAGAGGTTCTCAGCACCTGGTTTGCCTGAACGGAGAAGGGGTTCAGGGCTCTATGGGGGCACAGCACTCAAGGGGAGGCCTGGGTGTACAAAGCTGGGCTGATTTGGGTGTGGGGAGGATTTTGGGGTGCTCCACGGTGCTCACAGGCCTCTCTACCCCACAGTGATCATCAGCCGGCAGCAGCGCCGTGTGCAGCTGATGCGCATCAAGCAGCGGGAGGACCGAAAGGAGAAGAAGAAGAAGCGGAGACCCCACCACCCGCCACCCCACCAGCACAAAGCCCACCCGCCCGAGCCCGCCTACCGCCGCAAGCCCAACCCCGTGCGCCGCTTCGATGGGGACGTGCTCTCCCCCGTGAGTCCCGCGCCCAGGGTAGAGATCTCCCCTGGCCTCTGTGGCCCTTCCTTCTCCATGTGGGTGGGCTGGGGTGCAGAGAGGTGCCCGGGTGCCAGCCACCGTCCGAGCTCCTCAAGGGAATAAGGCTGGGGCTTCCTGGTGACCAGGCAGCTCAGGAGGGGCTGAGCTGAGATGTGTCCACCACGGAGCACTTCAGCCTTTGTAAGCTAATGTAAATTGGTGGCCAAAAGTGCTGCAGCCGCAGTAGAAAGAGGCATTGGGTGAGGTGTGACGCGTGTGCCCAGGGAAGGGACAGGGCTGTGCACCTTGCTGTGGCCAGCCCCTAAAGGGCCCGAGAACTGGGGTGGGTGGGATTGCACAGGGCTGGTTCTGGTGGGCTGCTGCAGAGCTTAGGGTGGGGTGGGGTGTGATAGAGTGGGCCAGGAGCAGAGCCCCCCTCACTTTCTGTCCCCTCTCTCTCGAGCAGAGCTACATCCAGAGTTTCCGAGAGCGGCAGACGGGACCGTCCCTGAACAGCCTCATCGCCAGCTCCCACGCTGTGGTGGACCTGGACTATGACTGCAGCTCCACCGTGCCCCTCACCACGGGCTCCGGCCCCGCCGTGCGGGTATAAGCCAACCCAGTGACCTCGAGCGACACCAGCACCCCAGCCTGCTCCGACAGACCCCCTGGGACAGGCGGGGCTGTGCCCTCGGCCCCGGGCGGCCATGCACGCCTCGGGGCTGGGGATGGAGACCCTTCCTGGGGACACGTAGGACTTGGCTGGGCAATCCCCAGCTGCCCACAGGCCCCGGAGGTGCTGGGGGGAGCCCTCTGGCAGAGACTCAGCCCAAGGACCGGGGACACCAGCACCCATGGACATGTGGTGCGAGCGGCTCTGCGGGGGCGGGGGGGGGTCCCTGAACCCCCACTGCTGCGTGTTTCCCCATGTCCCGGGCATGCTCATCCTGCATCCCAACATTGTCCTCCCCATATTTGAGCCCCCCCTTCCCTGAAAGCAGCTCCCTGCACCTGCTCCCACCCCATCGCATTCCCCAGCAACTCCCCAAGTGCCTGTGCCCCACGTCCCTTCCTCAAAGAGCAGGTCCCACAGCCCTTGCCCCCCGCCAGGGGCTCCCCTGAGCATGTGTGCCCCATCCCACCCTGGCCCTGAAAGCAGCTCCCAGGTAGCGCTTCCCAAAACCTGCCTCCTCAGAAGGTCCCCCTGCCCTAGCCACCCTCCCTGCCCCCCCAGAGCGGCTTGCCTCACCCCCTTTCTCCAAGCTGGACCGGGGTGGTCCTGGGACAGAGGCTGCCAGGGCCAGGTGGTTCCTGGGGTGATGATGGCAAGTGGTGCCTGTCCAGCAGGAGCTGCACTGGCCGGGTGCACCGCATGCATCCCCCCCAACATGTTTTAATGGGAGACAGGATACTGGATCCAGCCTTTGGGCAGAGGCTGGGCTGCCTCAGGGACGCGGGGACCCCTGCAGCGTCAGAGGCCGTCGCTGTTTTGCTTGCGACTGGATTTTATAGTGGCCGGGGGGGACCCTGGGGTCAAGCTGAGCCTCTGGCTGGGGCAGAGCAGGAGCGCCTGCCCAGAGCACCACTGCGGGCAGAGGCTCCCGCCTTGTATATATTTCTCTTGCTGTGATTTGTATTAATTTATTACGGAGTGAGCCAGGACTTCCCCATGGCCAAGCAGGCAGGATGGTGCCAAGACTGGACTGGGGTGCCCCCCCTGCTTTGGGAGCCCCCTCCAGCCCAGCCCGGCCGGCCCCGCTGCCCCGGGAACTGCATGTTTCTGCCAGGCGCCCCTGTCCCCGCAGCGCCGCGTGCGCCGTCCCCCTTTTCAGTCTCTTTTGTAAATGTGCCAAACGCTGCTGAGGCCACGGCCACACAGTAAAGAGCCTTTCGGAGCCCTGCGTGTGGGGATGGGGGCAGGGACAAGGGGGGACCCTGAGGGCTGGGCTCCCCAGGGGTGCTGGGTGGGATGCAGAGTGTTGCCACCAACCCTTCTCCTAACGGGACCCTGATTCACTGGGGTGGAAGAAGCCATGTCAGAAAAAAATGCTGTTTAATGCAGAGCCCTGAGACCAGAGCAGGCTGGGGATGGTGTCCGTGTGTCCTTACATCCTGGGGAAAGCATGACCCCATCTCCCAGCAGCAGCATCCGTCTGTCTGTCTGCAGCCCCTGGGCACCACGTCCTGGCTCCTAGCTCCCTGTGGGGACAGTGGGAGTCAGGGAGAGCTGCAGCATCCCCGGAGCTGGTGGGGCACCCAAAACGGGGTGTCCCAGCCACGGGGGCCACTTACCCCTGGTCCCATATCCAGCCTGCTCCCCCCACCTCAGCACTCAGACCCTTGCAAGCAGTGGGGTGTGGGGAGAGCGCCCCCAGAGTCCCTCCGCTGTGAGGCATGGCAGCTCCACAAGCCCCTCAGTGATGCCTCCCCCAGGTGCCCCCTCACCCTCCACGAGGAGCCGGGCGGTGGAGCGGTCATCGAAGGCATCGCAGGTGTACGAGTCCTCGTCCTCGGGGCCCACGCGGTGGATGATGAGCGTGCGGTAGCAGTCCAGGTTGCAGATCTCGTACTTGTCACCGGCAAAGATCTCGGTGTCCCCACGGAGCCAGCGCACCCGGCCCCGGGCGTGGGACACGGTGCACTCCAGCGTCGCCTTGTGCCGTGCCAGCACCGTCTTGTCCCGCAGGGGCTTCACGATGCGGATGGGCAGCGCTGGTGGGCAGAGGGGAGCCATCAGCACTGTGGGGTGAGCGGGCTCCCGTGGGGACCCCACGAGCTGACTCTGGTGCCCCCCAGCCCAGCTGCTGGAGCCCCAGCCAGCCCTCACACCCCACGCTGGTACCTTCCACCTGCAGACTGGCCTCCGAGGTGGCCGTCCCAGCTGAAAAGCAGATGAGTCCTGCGTCCTCGGGGCGCACGCCGCAGAACAGCAGGAAATGACGGGTCCCTGGGCAGGGAGAGGCTGGCTCAAGGGCACGGTGATGGGCACCCATGGTGCCCACACAAACTCCCCTTGCTTGAATTTGCCCCTTCCCAGCCCCAAACCAGTTGTGGGGCCACCTGCACTCCCACCTTCTTGCCGTATCTTCACCGTGCTGGAAACCTTGATTTTTTCCCCATCCCGGAGCCAGTCGCCCCTCACGTCCCCATGTGACACCTCGCAGGTGAAGACGGCATTGTCACCCTCCTGCACCTGGGCATCCTGCAGGTCCTGCACGATGTGGACCTGGCGCTCTGCGGGCGAGGGGCAGGGTGCCAGGGTGGCCAAGGGTGAGGGGGTGCAGGGGGGGGCAGGGTTTGGGGGTGTGCGTGCCCCCAGGAGCTGGGACACTGTACCCTGGACGTGCAGCGTGGCGGAGGCCCGGCAGTCGCCCGCGTCGCAGGTGTAGGTGCCGGCGTCGGCCAGCTCGCAGCGGCTCAGCTGCAGGACGCGGCGCCGACCCGCCGAGTAGATGCGGCAGTGGGGCCCTGGCCGCAGCTCCTGCCCGTCCTGCCCGGGGAGAGCGCGTTCAGGGGTGCAAGCAGGCAGCACCCCACTGCTTTGCCCCCCCTCTCCCCCATCCTCTGCCCGCAGCCCCGGCAGGGAGGGCAGCGGCCGGGGGGTTTGCGAAGCAGGGAGGAGGACGTGGCTGGGTGCTGCTGGAGGGGATTGGGGCAAACCCTCACCTTGAACCACTTCACCTCCGCGCTGGGGCGAGACAGCTCACACTCGAAGCTGGCGACCCCTGTCTCTGGGACCCCCAGGTCTCGCGGGACCCTCACCATGGTGACTGGAGGCTCTGAGGGGGGAGGACACAGGGCAGGAAGGTTTGGTAGGGGAAAGACATGAGCTTGGGGCTGCAGGGATGGGGAGCTGTGCCCAGGGCATCTCAGCATGGGGCGGGGGTGGCACTTTCCAGGGCACCACCATGGGCAAGCACTCATCAATGGTATCCCAGCTGGCTCTGGACCCAGACCCTGGCCAGTGGGTCCCCACTGCTAGGCTCACATCCCCTCCCAGGGGACAGGGGGAGACTGTACAGCATGTGCCTGGAGTGGCCCAGCTCAGCCCCCGGGACCAAAAGGCCACAGGACGGGCAGCACCGGTGCTATGTGCCCTCCCAAGCCTGCCCCGGTGACCGTACCCCGCACAATCAGGCGGGCGCTGCAGCGCAGGGTGTCAGCGGTGAAGGTGACGGTGCCCGAGTCCTCCAGCGCCAGCCGCTCCAACGTCAGGCTGTGCCCGCAGCCCGTGGCGCTGATCCGGCATGTGCCGCTGGGCTTCACCCGGATGCCATCCCGCGTCCAGACCCCAGGCACGCCGGGATGAGACAGCTCCAGGTGGAAGGTGGCTGTCTCCTTCTCAAAGGTCTCCACGTCTACCAATGGTGTCCGGATTGACACCTTCCGGGCTGCAAGAGACCTGTCTCCTCGAGCGGGTGCCTGCTCCACCTCAGAGCCCCCCGCTCCCCAGTCTGTGCTTGTTGGAGTGATCCCCTAAATCCAGCCCTTTTTACCAGGCTCCCACCCTTGCCCATCCCTGACTCCCACACTCACTTCTCTGCTCCACCACCCCTTCCAGCCATATATCAGCTCTTGCCCACGCTCCCTCCTCCTCCGGCCCGCAGCGCGGTTTCAGCAGATGGTTGCCCTCCCCATCCCCATCCCTGTCCCCGTCCCCGTCCCCGTCCCCAGCACGGTACTCACGCTCCACGCAGAGCTTGGCCTGCGTGCGGTCGTGCAGGCTCTCGCAGCGGTAGGTGCCACGGTCGGCGGGGCCGAGGCAGCGGATGGTGAGGGTGCGCCGGCACCCCGACTCCTCCAGCTGGTACTTGCTGCCCGGCTGGAGGAGGACGCCCTGCTTCAGCCACTGCACCTCGGCAGCCTCGTGGCTCACCTCCACCTCCAGGCACGCGTCCCCCTGCTCCTCCGCCACCACCACATCCTGCAGCTTCTGCACGAACAGCACCTGTGCCTCTGCATGGCCCGTGTGCTGGGTCAGCCGCCGGCCCCGGGGCTGTGCCCTGGGCTGTGCCCCGACCGGCTCCTGCCCCCTCACCTTGCACGCTCAGCCGAGCTGTGGTCACCAGCCCCTCGGCGTTGGCCATCACGGTACCCGCGTCACCCGGCTGGCACTGCCGGAGGGTGAGGCTGTGGCACAGCCCACTCCTTGTCACCAGCAGCCGCTCGCCGGGGACCACGGGCTGGCCGTTCAGCTGCCAGGTCACAGCCACATCCTCGGGGGACACCAGGCACTTGAAGGTGGCATCCTCCCCCTCCAGCACTGTCAGGTTCTGGAGCTCCGTGATGATCTCCACCACCCTGGGGACTACAGCCAGGGGGTCGGGACACAGCACTGGGGACCCCGCATTCTGCAGAGCTGCTGAGCATCCCCGCACCCCCCTGCCATGGCCATGCCCAGCTTCCCCACCACCTCCACGGCACAGGAGTCCCCGGGGTGGTGGCCAAGCCTCGGGCACAGCTCACCCTGCACCGTCAGCATCGCCAGCGTCCGGTCGTCGTTGGACTCGCAGCAGTACTCGCCGGCGTCCTCGGGCTCCACGCGGCTCAGCACCAGCGAGCGCTCTCGCCCCTCCGCCATCATCTGCCGGCGGGGGCCGGGCGCCAGCGCCCGCCCGTCCTTCCTCCACACCACGTCGCCCCGCGCCTTGCAGAGCTCGCACCACAGCACCGCCCGCTCACCCTGCCGTGCTCGCACGTCCGACAGCCCACGCAGGAACTTCACCTGCAGCTCTGCACGGCCAAAACCCCCACGTCGGCACCCGCTGCCACCACCGGGGGGGTCCCCGGCCTCCCCCACTACCCCCCTTGCCACCCACCTCGGACGCTCACGTCAAACTGCATCTGGTCGTGGGGGGAGAGGCAGGTGTAGATGCCGGCGTCCTCCTTGGCCATGTTGCAGAGGACGAGGCTGTGCACGCGGCCGTCCCGCCGCAGCTCGCAGCGCTCACCGGCCACCACCGCCTGCTGCGGGCCCAGCCAGGTGACATCGGCTCGCTCCGAGGAGGTGACAGCAGAGAGGACAGCGCTGCCGCCCTCCAGCACCAGCAGCTTCTCCCGCTCCTCCCGTTTGTTCACGAACAGCACAGGCGCCTCTGTGCCGGGGGAGCACCGGGCTCAGCCGTGACCTGGCCGGTGGCACCGGTGTGGGATGGGGGCAGGAAGCATCGCAGCATGGGGCAGGGGACCATTTCTGGCGTGGGTGAGGAGCACCTCCGGGCTCACCTTTCACGTGCAGTGTGAAATACACCTCGTCATCACCAGCGTCACAGAGGAAGATGCCGCCATCACCCAGCTCCGCTTGCTTGATGGTGAGGCTGCGTGCGGGGCCCTCGCTGCACACCAGCAGCCGCCCGCCCGAGCGCAGCGTCTGTCCGTCCTTCTGCCAATGCACCACCGCTGTCTCCGGGGACAGCCGGGCCACCAGCGTCACGCTCTCCCCTTCCAGCACCTCCAGTGGGCTCTGAGCTTCCTCCTTGTTGACAATGCGCACAGGCTGGGCTGGGGGGCATGGGGAGACACGGCAGGGCTCAGGGGTGTCCCCATGGTGTGGGGCAATGCAGGGATGGGACTGCTGTGAGTGGAGAGGTGGCAATGCCCGCAGTGGGTCATCGTGGGGTAGGAGGGTTGTGGGACTGAGGGAGGTCATGGTGCATCCAGCAGCAGGATGCTGTAGGTGTGTGGGGATTGCTGTGGGGCTGTCTAGGGCTCCCAATGGCACCAGCCTGGGGTCCTGGTGGTGCAGGCTGGTGGGGTCTGGCAGCTCAGGGTCCCCTCGGGGAAGGGGCCCCAGGCAGGGACGGCAGCAGAACCCATCGTTCCTGCATCCCTCCCTGCACAGGCAGCTCAGCTGCCAGGTTGGGGGCCATTAATTTCGGTGTGTCTCCCATCCTGAGCACCTTGCTGGGGAGCCAGGACACCCTCCTGAGCCAGGCCCTCTCCCACCCTGCCCAGTCCTCCATCTCTAGCTGATAAGGGTCCGGGCTGGGCTCAGCCCTTGGCATTCAAAGCAGGAGGACCGGCGCCTGGGAGCCGGCCAAGGCTAAATTTAACCAGCTCCTGGCTGGGGGAGGTGGAAGGGACATGTCTCGCCATGACCCTGACATGTCCCTTTCTGACCAACGGCTCCTGCAGGGCTGGGGACAGGACTCCCACCATCCCTTGTCATGCTGCCACCCTGGCCTCTGCCATCAGTGGGGTCACAGAGGCATCTCCTCCCCTCTCCCAGGGCTGTGGCACCATCCCACCATGCTGGGGGTCCCCAGGGTGCTGAGCGCCTGCTGGCTCACCCGACACCTCCACACTCATCACCACACGGTCACTGGCAGCATCGCAGACATAGCACCCCGAGTCACTGGGCTGTGCCCCACAGATGGTGAGCTGCCGCAGCACCCCACGGGCCTTGACCTGCACCCGCTCATCCAGCTGCACCTCCTGGCCATCCCGGAGCCAGTGCACGGTGGCGTCAGGACGGGAGAGCTCACAAGCCAGCACCAGGTCCTCCCCAGCCACCAGGCAGCGATGCTCCACAGTGCCCGTGCTGCCCACGATGGTCACAGGTGGCTCTGGGACTGGAGAGATGGGCTGTCACCACGGGAGCAGCAGCCTCTGCTGGGTGCTGCAATGGCCGGATTTTGTCCAGACCTCCTCTGGCTGCAGCTGGGCAGCGCAGGGGTTTCCACAGAGCCCCCATGTGAGTACAGCCTGATCCCTGTGTCCCCCACCAGGTTCCCAATGCTCGCTGCCACCCAGCCTGGCAGCAGCCAGGGACTCACTTCAGTCCTCACCCCACTGGCCATCCCCTCTGGGACCTCCCACTCACCTTCCACAGTGACGAAGAAGACGATGCTGTCATCCCCAGTGTCACAGAGATACTCCCCTGCATCCCTGCCTGTGGTGCCCAGGACGACGAGGGACCGGCGTGCCCCGTCCTCCTCCAGCCGCACGCGTCCTGTGTCCTGCAGCTTCTCCCCATCCTTGTACCACTTCACCTCCCCGTGAGTGTGCGAAAGGTGCACCTCCAGCACCAGGTCCTCCATGGCCTGGCAATGCCGGCGGGTAGGCAGGACGTCCCTCTCCAGGATCTTGACCAGCGGGTCTGCAGCACCCAGCACCAACAGAGGTGGGGTCTCTGGGGTCTGTGCGCCCAACATCCCCCCACCAGGCTCTCCCCCATCCTCTTGCTCACCCAACACTTGGACAGTGAAGGTCACTGTGTCATCAGGAGCGTCACAGATGTATTTTCCAGAGTGCTCAGCTCGAGCGGCAGGGATGAGCAGGCGGCGGTGGGTACCCTCCTCCTCCAGGACCAGGCTGCCCCCAGCCTCCAGCCTGATGCCCTCCTTGACCCAGCACACGGGTGCATCCGCACGAGACAGCTCACAGCCCAGCGTCACTGTCTCCCCCAGGAACACCGTCACAACAGGAGGAGGTCTAATGGGCTGCAGGATCCTCACTGGCAGCTCTGTCAGGACAGCATAGCCATGATGCAGAGCAGAGCCAACATGGCCCTGAGGACACCTCTACTGCCAGCCCAAGGTGAGCAGCCATGCTGGCTGGCCCAGCACCCAGGAGGTGGGCACTCACCAGCTCCATCACTACAGAGAAGCTGGTCCCCCTCACCCAGACTGGGAAAGACCCCGTGGCCAGAGCCCTGTGAGTGTGTTCCTGCTCCTCCTCCCCACTGACCTGACACCTTGACGTCAAAGGAGACAGCCTCATCCTTGCTCTCGCAGATGTACTCGCCCGTGTCCTCCGCGCTGCTCCTGGGGATGAGGAGGCAGCGCCAGGCCCCCTCCTCCAGCAGCAGCAGGTTGTCGGTCTCATCCACCTCCAGCCCGTCCTTGAACCACCGCACGGGAGCGTCCGGCACAGAGAGCTGGCACCGCAGCTCCACGCGACCCGGCGCCTGCACCGGCAGCTCCAGCGAGCGCTGCGGAGGGTGCAGAATCCTCACCGGTGGCTCTGCCGGGGATGTGGAGAAAGGGTGTGAGACCTGCTCTCTGCACGACTCCTGGCTCTGCTGTCCCTACTTACTGTCACCCACATCCCTGTCCCCACAGGGCTGTGAAGATGCTACAGCCTCTCTCCCCAGTGCAAAGGGGCAGGATCTGCTTGATGGCAGGGATGGTGGGCACACGGTGCCAGCCCAGCAAGCTGGAGGAGGCACCCACCAGCCCCTGGGTCATGCAGCCGCATCCTGTCCCCTGGGATGTTCAGGGCAGGGAGCAGTGCCAGTGACCCCATGGCACAGAGCCGGGCAGTGCTGCCCTTCGCAGCAGGACACCCCTGCTGTGCTACCAACCTGCCACCAAGACGTGGTAGGAGACAGATGTATCCTTGGCATCGCAGATGAACTCCCCCGTGTCCTGCAGCTGGGCGCAGGGCAGCACCAACCGGCACCGTGTCCCCTCCTGCTCCAGCACCAGGCTCCCACTCTCCTCCACCTCCTTCCCATCCTTGTACCAGCGCACCGGAGCCACCAGGTGGGACAGTTGGCACCACAGCTCCATGCGCTGCCCGGCCACGTAGGCATGAGGTGCCTCCTTGTTGGAGCTGACAATCCTCACTGGTGCCTCTGGTGGGGGACATATGGCGGGGCTCAGCCATGGTGGTGGGTGAGCCCCACAGGAGGATGGGCACCCCCCGAGCAGCTCACCATTCACGGTCACCCTAAAGCTGGCGGCATCATCCCCGGCATCACAGGTGTATGTCCCCGAGTCTGACGGCGCAGCTGCGGGGATGTGCAGCCTCCGCGAGCATCCCTCCGAGCAAATGGCTAGGACCTTGGTGGGGACCACAGCCTCACCGTCCTTCAGCCACTGGACGGGGGTATCTGGGGGGGACACCTGGCACTCCAGCAGCACAGGCAGCCCTGCCAGCACCTCCTGGAGCTGCTGTGCCTCAGGCACTGGTGTGATGTGGACCTGGGGGGCTGAAAGGACCAAGACCCTGTGTCACTTGGCCTCCATCCTACCTGCTCTGGGGCCAGTGGCCAGGGTCATCCTTGCCCTGCGTCGCTGGCTGCTGAAAGGCAAGGGAGCAGCAGGGCTAGGGTGCGAGGTGGCATAACCCATGGGCAGGCAGCATGGCTGTGCCCCTGGGGTATGGAGGGACAGCGCAGCACAGGGCTTTGTGAGGGGGCAGAGCCACCGACCTGTCCCTGCCCACATACCCCTCCAGCCCAGGGGCATGGGCAAGGAGCCACTTGCGAGGAGCAGAGGGGCAGCCAAGATGCTGCAGCTGCTGGTGGGATGGCAGCACGAACAGGGAGACAGGACAGAGGGAGAAGGGGGAGAGGGCCGTAGCTGTGCAATGCACCCACCTGCCACGGTGACGGTGTAGAAGACAGAGTCTCCCCCAGCATCACAGACAAACTCCCCCGCGTCCTGCGGCCGGGCACAGGGCAGCACCAGCTGGCACCGTGGCCCCTCCTGCTCCAGCACCAGGTTCTCACTCTCCTCCACCTCCTCCCCGTCCTTGTACCAGTGCACTGGGGCCTCCGGACGGGACAGCTGGCACCACAGCTCCACACGCTGCCCAGCTGTGTAGGCATGGGGGGCCTCCTCATTGGAGCCAACAATCCTCACTGGTGCCTCTGTCAGGGAGAGACATGGAGGGACTCAGCTGGAATGTAAAAACCAGAGCAGGTGATGGTGGCAGTCACAGCCCTGCGTGGAGTGATGGCTTCACCAGCTCCTTGGGTTTAAGGCACCACCTCATCCGCATCCCACATAGCACAAGTGCTGGACTGCCCTGCCCAGGGCTCCTGCTGCTCCTCACCCCTCACAGCCAGCAGGAGCGCCCAGCTTCCCGCCTGGCCATAAATCACTGCCGTGCCCCAGCTCCCACGGTGCCTGCCCTGCTCTGCCCCAGGACAGAGCTGAGGGACACAGATGGGGCACGCAGGTAGGCAAGTTCCTCATTAGAGAGCCCCAGCACTGCTAATTGCCATCTGTGATGCCAACACCAGCCCCTGTGGCTGCCCTGCCAGGGGGTGCCCATCCCTTCACCCGTGTCCCTGTTTCGGAGGCCACTGGGTCCCTGCCTGGTGCTTCTGTCTCGGCTCAGCCCTTGGCACTTGCTCACGCTGCCGCGCAGGCATGTGGCTCGCTTGCGGCCAGCATCCCCATCCCTCCAGCTCACTGGGACCCGGGACACCGTGCCAGATCGCAGCGCTTGTTGAACACCACCGTTAATGG
Organism: Limosa lapponica baueri; assembly: GCA_002844005.1. Taxonomy (NCBI): domain Eukaryota; kingdom Metazoa; phylum Chordata; class Aves; order Charadriiformes; family Scolopacidae; genus Limosa; species Limosa lapponica. Next base: position 2,264,775 of record KZ505654.1, on the reverse strand, counting down.
GTTATGCACAAAATGTGTGCCACTGCTTATATCTCCCTGACTTGAATCCGGACCCCTAAAGCCAGAGAGGCTCCCAGTACAAGCACAAAGTGACCAGCCCTGCTCTTCCCTGGGAGAATGTCAGGATGTGGCCCCTGCCTGCAGCAGCCAACACCGCCTGCCCAGCCACACGTGTTGCAGCGGGCTGTAGCTGGCCCAGACTGTGCTATGCTGGTCAGTCAGCCTGTGGCTCCTGGTGGGCGTGGGGCACAGCCGGCACCAGAGCACGCTGGTGGACGAGCAGTGACCTGCCCTTCTCACGGCCCGCAGTTGCCCCGTGCTGGGCATCCATGCTGGGCATCCGGGCTGCAAACTTCCCAGAAAGTCTCCAGCCGCGATGCCCGGGCTCAGCAGCACACCGCAGCCCCGCAGCGTGCCAGAGCAGCACGGCGCCACTTTGCAGCGTTCAACCCGCACCACGCTGAGCCTGCGTCCGCCCGGCTCCCTGATCAAACGCTCGGCAGCCGCCTGTCTCCCTGGACCTGCTAAAAGCAATCACGTCGCTGGAGTAGGGCTAGAGATGTTGAACAGAACTGAAGCGAGGAGGGGGCCATGTGCCAGCCCTCAGCAGGCAGAGCTGCTCTGGCCCCAGCCCTGCTGCCGGCTCCAAGGGAGCCCCGGCACTCGGCAGCTGCTGGAAAACCCAGAGGCAGACAGACTCCATGGGGATAGATGGGGAATAGCTGGGATGCCTCAGGGAAACCCAAGCGTGCCACAGCAGTGCTGACTGCAGGAGCCAGCCCGGAGCTCCTGCCAGAGGGGTGCCAGCCTGAGCCTCCTGGCACCTGCACTGAGTCCCACTGGTGACACCAATGGCCGAGTTGCGATCGAACTGAGCCAGCCTCTCTAAGACCCTTCCATCTAAGTTATGCAAAGCTGCTCAGCTGAAAGCCTGAGCTTCAGCAGATGGTGTTTCCCTCTCCCATCCCGGGGAAGCTGAGGTCTCCATGCCTCGCACTCCTGCGGGGCGGACGGTGCCTCCTGCCTCTGCCCAGAGCACACGCTGCCTGTCCTTCCCCCTGCCGATGTTGCCTTCATCACACTAAAACCCTCCTTTCTTCACCCACTCGGTGGTCACCGCTTCACTGACTCTTCAAGTATCTCTTATCACTCATCCCATCTTCGCTCCTACATCCTCTGCGTCAACTCTGGCCCTTTGCCATGTATTAACAACGTGGAGAGGCTTTACTGTGGCAGTCATGCAGCCTTTTAACCGGGCTTTACCTCTGCCCCTGGTCTCCTTCCTGCGGTTGTGGGATTGTGGGTTTTGGGGCCAGCAAGGGGAAGTCTTTTGCTCGCTTTCAGCTTTCATTATCCTCTGCCAGCCGGTGACACCAGCAGCCGCTCCATGGCCGGGGCAGCCGCTGCGGGACGCTGTCCCCCCCTCGCACCCAGCAAACACCGCCCAATCATCGGTATCCAGGCAACCGCTAATTTTCAGGTCAGTAATTAACACTGTCCATCAGAACGATGTCTGACCGCAAGTGACCCCACGCCAGGTGCTGGGCACACTATTTTTAGGACCCCAGAGGGGGGTTTGTTTACTGGCCGTGGCAGAGGTCCGGCAAACACCCCGGCACGGAGGTGTTGGGTGCCCTTGGGTGCCTGAGCGTTTCAGACTGGCAGAGCGAGTGGTCCCCATTGCCAGTCAGTTTGGGTGGTTTGATGCACCAGAGATGCCACAAATACCCTAACCGACCAACCTGCTGGTGAGGACCCAGGAAGAGCATCTCTGACAAGCATCCCACCCCCAGAGCAGTGATACTGACAGTGACTTGTGCTGCAGCACCCCACACCATGGAAGAAAGCCCCCCAGGAGGTGATCCCACAAGTCCACCTGCATTGCACCCACCTGCCACAGTGACGGTGTAGAAGACAGAGTCTCCGCTAGCATCGCAGACAAACTCTCCCGCGTCCTGCGGCCGGGCACAGGGCAGCACCAGCCGGCACTGTGGCCCCTCCTGCTCCAGCACCAGGTTCTCACTCTCCTCCACCTCCTCCCCGTCCTTGTACCAGTGCACTGGGGCCTCTGGACGGGACAGCTGGCACCACAGCTCCACACGCTGCCCAGCTGTGTAGGCATGGGGGGCCTCCTCATTGGAGCCAACGATCCTCACTGGTGCCTCTGTCAGGGAGAGACATGGAGGGGCTCAGCATGGGCACTTGACTGACGGCAGCTTTCTGCCCCATCACAGGGGCAAGAAGAGGGGCAGGGGCACTGCTGCTAGGAGGTGGGGTCTCACATGCGGTCCCCAGCTCACCGGTCACGGTCACCACGAAGTTCACAGCATCGTCCCCGGCATCGCAGGTGTACACACCGGCGTCCAAGGGACCCGCTGAGCGGAGGAGCAGCCTCCTCACGCAGCCCTCCGCCTGCACTGCGATAACATCATCCAGGGGCACGGCCTCGCCGTCCTTCAGCCAGCAGACGGGGGCATCCGGGGGGGACACCTGGCACTCCAGCAGCACGGGCAGCCCCGTCGACACCTCCCGGAGCCGCTCGGCCTCGGGCACTGGGGTGATGCTGACCTGCGGGGCTGAGAGACATCGTGGAGGGGTAAGAAGCATCCTCCAGCACGAGAGCCCTTGCTGCTCTTCTCCAGGCAGGATGCTGCTCACCTTGCACGTGCAGCGTGGCCGAGTCCCGCACGCTGCCGGACACGAAGGTGACCTGGGCCCCGCTCTCAGCCAGCCGCGCTCCCCGGATCAGCAGCGAGTGCTCGGTCCCACGGCGCTGCACGCTGCACCGGCCGCCTGCAGCATCCCCCTCCTCCTCCTCCTCCTCGCCCAGCCTGGTGCCGTTGAGGAACCAGGTGCCCTGCACTGCTGCCGACAGCTCCAGGCAGAACCGCGCGTCCTCACCATCCCGCACCCGCACGTCCTGCAGACCCCTCTCCAGGCGAGCTGCTGGGGCTGGAGCACGGCCAGACTCAGCCCCGGTGGCACCAGCCAGCAGTGTGCTGTGGCACAATGTCCTGGCTGGGGAGAGCCGGGTCCTGGGTGGGGGGTGAGGGGGGGAGGAGGGGGAGGGCAGCGTCCCAGCTTGGCACCCTCACCGAGATGCACGGAGCCGGGGAACTCCACAGGGCTGCTCCGGCCGTGCTCGTTAGCGGCGCAGACGCGGAAGCAGTAGTCGGCCTCGCGGGGCACGCTGTCGCCCAGCACCCGCACGCGGCCGGGCAGGTCGGTGGCGAGGCACTGCACCCACTCGCCCCCGGCCACCTCCCGCCGCTCCAACAGGTAGCGGCCGGGGGGGCGGAGGTGGGCGTTGGGAGCGGGGCACCAGGTCAGCAGGGCCGCGTTGCTCTCCGCCAGGCTCATCTCGGCCGCCACCGGCGCGCTCGGGGGGTCACGCTTCACACCTGCAAGTCACAGCCTGGGTTGCCTCCTTGGGCAGGGCAGAGAGGCTCCTGGTGGGGTGGCATTAGGGCTGAGTGGGGCTACACAGCCTGTTCCTCTGGGGAAGCAGAGAAACAGGCTCCCTCTGATGGAGAGGATGGTCTTGCTCCCGTGAAGCATGATGCTGGCAAGAGGGGTCTGTGAGTGCCAGCGAGCCTGAGGCCCTGGAGCCCTGCTAAAAGCCCACTTCCCCCAAAAGCCATTGCAGCATCACATCCCCAGCATAGTGGCTGCCCATCCCGTTTCTTCCCCGGTCAGTCCCCCATGAAAGGGCAGGACGGAGGATGTGGGGCCCCTCTGAGCCTGGGGCTTACACTTGACCCGGAGCTGGGAGGACGTCTGCGATTCCCCAACAGCAAAGGAGATGATGCCCGCATCCTGGCGGGTGACATGCACCAGCACCAGGAGGTGTGTCCTGCCAAAGCTCTTCAGCACAGTGCGGGGTGACTCCTGCAGCTGCAGCCCGTCCCGGCTCCAGCAGATCCCCTCCAACGCCTCCCGTGTCTCCACACAGAAAACTGCATTCTCCCCTTCCATCACGTCCAGCTTCCGTGGCAGCCGCTTCGTGATCACCCCTATGAGAAGAGATGAGGGCTGGGGAGGGTGCTGGGGATTGGGCTGGGCTCCCCGAGATGGGAGAGAGGAGAAGGTCAAGGAGGGACAGCAGCAGGCACCACAGTGAGAGGGGAGATGCTGGGGGTGATGGGGAGAATGGAAGGGGACAGGAAGGAAAAGTCATACTGCTGGACACCTGCTTCCCACCTCGGACGGAGACCTCGGCGATGCTGCGCCCCTTGTCCTTCATCTGGCAGAGGTAGATGCCGTCGTCATCGGTGCGGGCATCGCGGATGGTCAGGCGCCGCACCACACCTCGCTCCTCCATCACATACTTGTGGCTGGGCTGCAGCTCCCTGTCCTCCAGGTACCAGGCGGTGGGGATGGTCTCCAGTGGCACCTGGCACTCCAGCACGGCATCCTCCCGCTCCGCCACCTCCACGTCCATCAGCTGCACCTGGAACCGCAGCCGGTGCTCTGCCACCGGGAGAGACGGGCACTGGGGGGGGTGTGTGGGGCACAGCACCCGGTGGCAGCCCTTCGCTCAGGGCTCTCCCAGCTCAGGAAAAGTGCCAAGCCCTTGGCCCTTCTCTGCCCCTCTCCTCTTCAGCCCCTGTGGGATGGGCAATACCCCCAGGATGCACATTCCCCAGAGTGGGGGGAACCAGGGCATGGGCTGGGAACACCCAGCAATGCCCCCAGCATCTCAGCAGGGAGTTTTGGGGGATGCAGGAACATGCACACCAGCACCCTATGTAAGGCATCCCAGTGGAGGGGAGCAGCAGGGTGCCGGTGGGGGATGCACTGGGTGCTGGGTCACCCCAGCCACGGGCTGTCCCCAGCTGGCAGGGCGGCTCTGGGGGACGGGGCTGCCACCAGTGCAGACACTTGGAGCTGTGCCCTACAGGGCTGCCCGCCAAAACCACTCGGCACTCAAGGGGAATTTGTCACCAAGACATTGTCCCCCCCACCCTGCTCGTGGCTGAACACCCGCAGCTCTCCAGAGACACCACCTCTCTGCCTGTGAGGAGACAGGGGCACAGAGGGGGACACAGCTCCCCGGTGGAGCCCAGCATCCCCCGCTTCCATCCCACAGCTCTGTCCAGAAGAGCCTGGGGTGACCCCAGCTGCATAGAGCAGGAGGGAGCCCAGGGATGCTGGGCTTACACACAGATGCATCCCTGCCAGATGAAAAGCCCTGGACACCCCCCCAGTGCCTGGTGGCACCTGGCAGCACTTGGGCACTCTCCTACCTTTCACCTGGAGCTGCACCGCACTGAGGGTCTGGCCGGCAGTGTTGGACGCGGTGCAGATGTACAGCCCCTGGTCCTGGGGTTTGCAGTACAGCACCTTGAGGATGAAGTAGCCCTCACGGTCCTCGTAGACGAGGTGTCTGCGGCCGGGGACGAGGGGCTCACCATCCTTCTGCCAGATGATCTCTGGCTTGGGCTTGCCAGTGATGTAGCAACGAAATTTGGCGTGCTTCCCCGCACTCACGGTGAACGCCTTGGCCCCCGGCACCCTGGCCGACACCGTGCCGTTGGGCACCCGGGTGTCTGGTCCCGTGTGCCGTCTTGCCACATGCTGCCGCCGCCGCTGCTGCCGCTCCGCCAGCAGCTGGGGGCCATCAGCAGGAGAGCCATTGGGGAGCCCCTCCGGCAGTGCCTGGGGTTCAACCAGGAGCACGGCAGCAGCCAGGGCCTCCCGGGAGCTGCTGCGTGCCCGGCACACGTACACCCCCCCGTCCGGGGGCCGGGTGCCAAACAGCTTCAGAAAGTGCCAGTCCTCCGGCTCCTTCCCCACCGCAAAGTGGCTGCTCTCAAAGAGGTCCGAGAGCTTGCGCCCGTCCTTCTCCCACTCCAGCACCGGGCAGGGCTGGCCAGACACCCTGCAGGTGAACATCGCATCCTCCCCCTGGCACACCCGTGTGGAGGAGGGGGCCACAAGGAAGGTGGGGACCTCATCACCTGAGCATCCATCCTCCTGCAAGGGCTCCCCCACCTCCACCTTGAGTGCGGCAGCAGCGTAGGTCTCACCAACACTGTTCTTGGCTTTGCAGATGTAGAGCCCACTGTCTTGGGGGGTGGCACAGGACACCAGCAGGCTGTAGAGGTCCCCCTTGGCCTCCACGTGAAAGCGGCCCGAGGGCTCGATCGGGGTCTTGTCTTTCTCCCAGAGGATGCTCGGCCGGGGGTCGCCCGTGATCCGGCAGCTCAGGACCGCATCAGAGCCACTTTGTACCGTGAAGGCACGTGGATAGGCCAGGAATCTGGGGGCTCCCCTGAACCCTTCCATCGCTGCCTTCCCAGGGTCACAGCAAGAGGCTGGCCAGGGCAGCAGCGGGGACCATCAGCCTGGGGGGGGGATGCACAAACCAACGGGGTGGGGGGTCAGGCTTTGGCAAAGGGACTGGCATGGAGTACTGCTGGGAGGGACCCTCCTTCCCAAAGAGAAGCCCCCAGCACCAAGCCCAAGCTGCAGGAGCATCACTCTGAGAATCCCTATCCCACTGGATACACTCTTGTCTCAGCCCAAAACACCCATTTCCCAGGCTAACAGCAGCAGAAGAGGTGACAAAAGGCAACTCGTTGCACCCGGAGGGGCCAGAGCACCCAGAGCCCAGGCTGCCCGCCTAAGGATCACAGAGGGGACCCCAGCTCCGGGGGACCCCTGCCTAGATGGGGAGCAGAGGCAGCTGCTGGCTGGGTGCTGGGGACAGGGATGGCCGAGGGAGGACGGCCCCAACCCGCCCCTTCCCCACCCGCCGGGCATTCCTGCAGTATCGGGTGGTGGCAGAGCCGCATTCCTGCAGCATCTGGGCTGGCTCAGCGGGCAGGTGCTGATACGGGGCTGTCGCAGGCAGGAGGCACCCGGCCCCATCCAGGCGCTTCCTCCTGGACTTGGAGAGGCAAGGGACCCCCCTGTACCCACTGGCTACCACCCAGGGCCCTGCCATGGGGAAAAGTGCGGCTCCCCCAGGAACAGGTCCCTCTCCAGAGCGTGGTCCCACAGGCAGGATCCAGCCCTTGGGTGTTGAGAGCCATGGCTGGAAATAATCAGCCCCAGGGGCAGAGGAAAGGCTGGGGAGAGGAGTTCCTGCTCTTGGAGGGCTCTACCTTCATCCCCAGCGCTGTGGGAAACTGCACCCATGGTCGTGGGCAGGAGTGGGGCTGGGTGCTCCATGCCTACCCTGGGTGAGGGCACGTGGCCTCTGCCCGCACGGTGGCCGGGGCTGGCGCAGAGGCTCTGGCCTCCCTCAGGCAGGGCAGGGGGAAGAGAAACTAAAATACTCCCTGAACGAGCCGGAGGGGATGATGGGAGAGGTCCAGTCCCTGAGGAGCGGCAAGGACAAGGGTCAGCTTCTCCTTCCCACACCCCTGCCCCGGGGACGGTGCATCCATTCAAAGCCACCTCCCCGGCCACTTTCCCAGACACACGGACCACCCCACAGCAGCACCCGCAGACCCACATAGCCCTGATGGCTCGGCCATCCCGCTGCCCCCTTCAACCACCCCTTTCCCCCATCACCCTGCCCCATGCAGCCCCACAGCCCACTCCTCTGCCCCACGCACGCACCTCGCTCCGCTGCCTTTCCCCCGTGTCTCCCAGTGCCGGCACCAGCTCCTGCCACTTTCCCCAGCTCCGCTCCTGGGTGTCAGCGCGCAGGGACCAACCGTTACAAACGCCTGCAGCTGCTGTCCCCAAAAATACCCTCTGATGACACGCTGGGCTGATAAGACTGAGCCTGCTCCATTCAGCGCCTCGCCGGGGCAGGGCTGGACTATGTATAGCAGCCCGGTGGGAGCCACCCGGCCCGGAGCAGGCAGGCAGCACTCCATCTCCAGGATCCTAGTGTGCTGCAAACCCGGCCGTGCCTTCGTGCTGGGTCAGCTGGCAGCAGGAAGCAACACACCGCACGGCACGGGGTGCATGGCATGGAACACCAGGCTGCAGTAGGACAGGACGTGGTGCACAGGGTGGGATGTGCCGCACCAGATGCTGCGCGAGATGCCAGGCTGCAGGGGATGGGATGTGCCAAACCGGCCATGCTGTGTGGAATGTGCGGCTGCAGGAGGAGCAGAGGGGTGTGGAGGCTGCCCACCACCCTGCAGGAAGGGCGGCTGGATGGGGGGATGCCTGGCAGTGTCCCCACAGGCAGCAGTGGGAGGAAGGGCAGGACACACTGGGTCCCCTCACTGCCTGTGCCCCTCCTGCCCCAGGAGCGAGCCTTTGGCTAGCAAGCCTGAACATCACCATGGCATCTTTCCCCTGGCACTGCTTCAGTGGTCTCAAGCTGGCCAGGGCCTGCCTCATCTCTTCCTTGTCCTCCTCTTCTCCTCCAGCTGGTCCAGCCTCCCCCAGCCCCAGGCAGCATGGGAACCTCTTACCATCCTTCCTGCTTCATGACTCCAGGACCTCCAGGCTGCCCTGGAGATGCCACAGCCCCCCATTCTCCAGCCTGCCCTCCCCAGGGCCCTATCCTCACAGCCTGGCTGCCCCGTGACTCTGATGTGTCCCAACCATCCCTGGCAGGAGGGTTCCCTGCCTGCCAACCCCCAACATGCCCCCCCACTGGGGCCTCGCAGGGGGTCCCTGCCCAAATGTCACTGCTGTGCACAGCCACTGCCACCTCCCACTGTCCCTCCAGAAGCCCTAGATCTGCAGCTCCTCCATCATGGGGGGCACCCAGCATTGGCAGCAGCAAAGCTCACCCAGGGTGCCCGTCCATCCCTGCCAGTATAGGAAAACATTCCTGGCAGCACCCTGCCTGCAGCCCAGTCTCCTCAGCCCCACACACCCACTTCCCCCAGTAGCATCCCCTCCCCGGCAAGCGCCATCCCCCCCCAGACCACACTGTCCTTGCAGTCCTCGCATTCCAGACGTCTCAGTGCTTTCGCTGCCCAGAGATAATATTCACAGCAAGCAGACGTTTGCGTCAGTGTCAGATAGGTCTCAATGCCACCCTATCCCGGGGGGAGTGCAGCGGGCAGACGGGCTGGGCAGGCAGGCAGGAGCCTGCGGCAGAGCCCCCTGAGCCACCAGCCCGCTGCACGCCCCATGGTCATGCTGCTCCTCCTGCACCTGCTGCCTGCCATGCTGCCCACCGCTGTCCTGGCCGGCTGCACCGGGGCTGGTGCCGACCGGCAGCTCATCCTGGCCAAGGTACGGGCTCGGGTGCTGGAGCATCTGAGCCCCCCGCTTCTCCAGGAGGAGCCCCAGAAGGAGGCGAGGAGGGTGCACCGGAGAGATGTCCTTGAAAACGCCAAAGTCGAGCCCATGGAGCTGGAGGACACCTCCCAGGTGATCCTCTTCCCTTCCACAGGTGAGAATGCCCTGGTGGGATGGAGAGGGCGGAGGGGTGAAGCAGGGTCGGGGCTTGGACAGTAGGGATACAGCAGGATGGAGGGGTTGCTGTGGGGGGCTGTGGGAGAAGAGAAAGAGGGTACACCAGGATGGGGCATGGGCATGGGCAAGATGTGGTGGAGAGCGAGGAGGTAGGAAGGGGTGGCAGACAGGGAGAGGCAGAGCAGCCCAGGACACAGGCAGGGAGGGAGAGGGCTCAGCACAAGAGGGTGCTGAGCGGCTGGGGAACGGCTGGGCCAGGTGGGATGCCAGGAGATGGGGAGGGCTGAGGAGAAGGCAGGGTGGGATAGGGTGGAATGCTCAGGAATGGGGCAGGATGCTGGGAAATGGGATGCACTTCTAAGGAACAGGGTAGGATGCCCAGCCATGGGGCAGGACGCTGGGAAATGGGATGCACTTCTAAGGAACAGGGTAGGATTCCCAGCTATGGGGCAGGACGCTGGGCGACAGGAGCAGCAGAAATGGACCAGCCTAGGTCCACAGCGGGGCTCAGCTGCAGGTCGCAGTGAAGTGGCTCCTGCATAACGCTTAGACACCAGCTCCCCCGCACCCTGCCACAGCCCATGCCGGCAGCTGGGCTCCCTGCCAGCACCCTGGGGACCCTCTGCAACACCCCACCTTCCACCTAGCATCAGGGACCCTCCCTGGGCTTGGGTGCGCACCCTGAGCATCTTTCTCCCCCCTGGCAGACGTGCCCTGCGAGCCCATGCAGCCGGACAAGCTGCTGGAGGAAGAAGGGATCTTCACCTACCTCTTCCAGCCCTCTGCGCACACCCTGAGCCGCGCGGTCACCTCTGCCCAGCTCTGGTTTTACACCGGCCCCTCGGCTTCCCCCAACCAGTCGACCCCCGACGTGCTGACCCTGTCACCGCAGGGCCGCATGCCGGTGACAGCCACGGTGGTGCGGACGCCCGAGCACTGGACAGTGTTTCACTTCGCCCCGGCGCTCCTGCCCCAGCTCTCACAGCCGCTCTTTGTCCTCCTGGTGCGCTGCCCCGGCTGCCCCTGCCTGGCCGAGGGAGACAAGATGCCCTTCTTGGTGGCCACCACCCGGGCGAAGGGCAGCGAGAGGGCTCGCCGCTCCGCCGTGCCCTGGTCCCCGGCCGCCCTGAGCCTGCTGCAGCGCCCGTCCGAGGACCTGGCCGCCCACACCAACTGCCGCCGGGCTTCCCTCAACATCTCCTTCGAGGAGCTGGGCTGGGACAACTGGATCGTGCACCCCAGCAGCTTCGTTTTCCACTACTGCCACGGGAGCTGCGCCGAGGGCCACGGGCTGAGCCACCGCCTGGGCGTGCAGCTCTGCTGCGCCGCCCTGCCCGGCACCATGCGCTCCCTGCGTGTCCGCACCACCTCCGACGGCGGGTACTCCTTCAAGTATGAGACGGTGCCCAACATCCTGGCCCAGGACTGCACCTGCGTCTAGGGCATCCCGCATCCCACCCCCGGACAGTGATCCCAACCAGGAGTTGCTCACCCAGGGGACCCCCAGCCCCGTGCCGCAGGGACCAGAGGGACCCAACAGGGGGGTTTGGGCTGCGTCACCCTCCCCTGCGCAAGCCAGAGTTTGGGGTTGCTCCTGGTACAGTCACGCCGCCAGACCTGCCCCACGGCTGTCCCCAGCCTGGAGGAAGCCGAGGTATGGCAGGTCTGGGACAGGCACAGCCTTGGGCAGAGCCATCGACCCCCTGCTGAAGCCAGCCCGCTGTCTGCAACCAGCTCAGCCCCCCGTTTCTCCCCACTTGCTCCCCCTGCAAAGTTCCGCTCCCCCCCCAAATTTCCACCCACCCCCCCCCCCCCCCCCCAAAAAAAGGACTGGGTCCCACTCCAGCTGCAGAGTGCAACAGCCTCCCCGTCCTCCCAGGCAGGGCCAGGCTGCCACAGCAGGGATCGGGATGTCCCAGTGTGAGCCCATGCCAGGACCTGGTGGCAGGGCTGGTGGCACACGCAGCACTGCAAGCGAGCCCTCTCCCGGCGGCACTGCCTGTTGGAAAGCTTAATGGGATGAGTGAAATAAACCTGTTCCTTTTACCAAAACAGCATGGAAATGCCAGTTTCCATCAGAGGCAGCCACGGAGGCAGCATGCAGTTGTGCAGTGGGATGCAAGCTCCTCGGGGGCTTTTGGCCAGAGGAAGGAGGGGACGGGTGAGTGCTGCAAGAGGGGTCTGGCTCTGACCGAGGGTCCCAGAGAGGGGACTGGGGTGTCTTGGGCAAAACCAGGGCACGGCATGGCTGGGTTCGATCTGGCCCCGGGGCACGAGAGCACAGGGCAGGGCAGCATCCCTTCTGTTCCCGGCTGCAGCGGGATGGGGAGGCGTGGGGGTGGTGGTGGGATGGGGAGGTGTGGGGGCAGCGGTGGGACAGGGAGGCGTGGGGAAGCCCCTCACAGGGCCCCTCGACGGGGATGGGACCACGGAGGAACGCTGGTGGAGCAGTTCAGTACAAAACGTCTCCAGCCTTTACTAATA
>KZ505654.1:2223258-2247916 GCA_002844005.1 Limosa lapponica baueri | reverse complement strand
CGCGATGCTCCCGTCCCGTCCCGTCCCGTCCCGCTCCGGACGGTCCCGCGTCCGCCGGGTGACTCAGCCGCCGGGCGGGGCGGGGTGCTGCCGCCCCCCGGCTCCGGTCCTGGCCCCGGTCCCGGTCCCGGTCCCGGCTTGGGGGGCCGCGCAGGGCTGCGGGCAGGGGCCGGCCCCGGCCTGGCCGGAGGGGGAGAGGAGGGAGCCAGCGCTCCGGCCATGAGACTCACCTGGACAATACCCTGCTGCCCCCCCGTAACACCAAATTCTGCCTCCCCCGGTGAAGAGAAAGGGAGAGGAGATGCAAGGAAGGAGGGACCTGGTAGCTCCAGAGGGGAGGTGGCCCCAGGCCTGGTGGGAACGTGGAGAAAAATTCCTACCTGAGTGGTGGGAATCTGTTTCAAATCTTTTGAAGCCTGTGCTGCTTCTCCTGCCCCAGGCCAGGTCCCTGCAGCAGGGCCAGGGCTGAGCATGCAGCACCTCCAGATATGCCCTTGGAGAGTCACCACTGCTCTTCCTGGGCAATAGCACAGCTTTGGGTCACCGCTCCAGAGCTGTGGACTGTCCCTCTGCCAGAGAACCCTGGCCACTCACTTTTGCACTGCTAAAATTGTCCCTGGGGGGTTTTGTCAGGGCTGAGTCCCCTCATCAGGCCAACCACGCCTGTGACATCCTGGGCAGAGCACCCTGTCCTCGTGCCCTTGCGTGGGACAGGGAGGGATGCTGGGCTCCCTTGCACAACCCGAACATCCAGGGGGAAGCTGGTGTCTGCGTCAGCTGGTGAAACGCTGCTTCTCCCCTCTGAAACACGTGCTCCCTGTTGCAGAAGGGTTTCCACCAGCCGGGACTGGTGGGTGCAGCACCTCTGCCCCCTCCCCGCGGGCAGCACCGGGGGCAAGGAGCAGTACGGGAAGCACAGCCACCGCATCCGGTGTGGGTTTTTGGTTATTCTGGGCCCACTGAGTAACGGCAACCCCAACGCTTCCCCTGACGCTTCCCTAAGTCAGCAAGAGCCCCCACAGTGCTTCCCCAGTGCCTCCACAGCCCAGTCGCAGGAGGGCAACTGGAGCCCCCTAGGGCGGCATGTTGCATCCCAACATGGATGCAGGTGTGTGTGGAAGAAGAAGGGGGAAAGGGCCCCACTTCAGGCTCTCTTGCTCAATCCTTACCCCCTGTCCATGGATGGGTCTTTCCCAGGCGACAGCTTCAGCCACATGGAGGGAGAGCTGCAGCAGAAGGAAAGGGATTTGACCTGGCTATGAAGAAACACTTTCCGTTCAATCCCGCCCCCACCCACACAACTGCGGCATTAACATTTCTGGAAGGGGAAATGCGTGTAGCAGATCCAGCAACGGATGCTCTGGGAGCAACCCCTGGGCACCATCTCCATCCCAGGCCAGCAGCAAGAGGCAGAGGCAGATGCAGGGAGACAGCAAGCCAAGCACAGAAACTCAAGCTTTTGGAAGGCTGCAGGGAAGCATCCAGGGCAGGGAAGGAGCCTGGGGCTTCAGCCAGGTGACAACCGCAGTGTGGCATGGAGAGGTGGGAGCAGAGCAGGGGGCTGCTGACGTGAGAGCCACATCCCTGCAAGCTGGGGAGGACCTGCTGGGGAGGACAAGCGGCACACGGCCTACGTTGAACCTCCTGCTCCTGCCAGGCGATTAAAGCAGTTCGGGGTTTTCTTTCCCCAGAGTCACCAGAATTTTTCAAGCGCTCCCAGGTCTTGCCTCCAGCCGGGCTTTACCCCCCGGCAGTTTGCCAGGGACCTACGTGACCCTTTGGCTCTGGTGCTCAGCGCATTAAGAGCAAGCCCCCACAGCAGCCTCGCATTAAACTGGAGAGCGTGACCCACTGGGGCGCTGCAAACCCAGGCCGTTGCACCCAGAACGAAGCCGCTTGTTGGGCCGGGGCCAGGTACAGCTGCGGCAGCATTTTTGTGCTGCAGAGCCCATCCCACGCCTGGGCTGGGGGGGCAGAGCTTGCCTCGGGAGGCCAGGCCCAGAGCCTGGTGTCGGACAACCCCACGGACAGGCGTTACTGTGCGTGTCAGCATCTGGCCACGGGCGCCAGAGCCCCCCTGTTTCCCCCGACATGGTGCCCTGTGTGTCCCCGGGCTCTACCCTCATCTTGAGCTTGCAACACCCAAGTGCCTGCAGAGGCACCACCCTTTGGGCTGGGGCAGAGGGAAAACCCACAACAGCCAGGAAAGGAAGGTGGTGGGATGAAGGGTGCTGCCCACCCTCATCCCTTCCCTCATCAGCTGAGGCTGACGGAGCCCGGGCCCGTTGTGGGCAGGAAGGATGTGCAAGACCAGCAGCCTTGTGGGGTCCGCCTCAGAGACGAGCTTCGCAGAGGAAACAGGAGCACCGTCACCAGCCACAAACACCAGGACCAGCCCCAAACCACTAAGCATGTGGGACAGAGGCCAGAGCTGGAGCAAGTGTGTGGAGCATGGCAGGGCGGCTCACGGCCTGGCGAGAGCGAGGGGAGCCAGTAATCTAGAAGACATGGCTGAGGGGGAGTGTAAATGCAGGGATACAATTGGAGAATGTCGACTTCTGGAAGAAACACTACAGCCACAGCACTGCAATGGAGGCAGCCTCAGGGACTCTACCACCAGACCTTGCCTCAGCTGCCAGACACAGGGTGCCAGGGAGGGTGCTGGGGCCAGTCTGGCTCTTGATGGCAGCCTCAGTTCCTGCTCTAATCAATAGGGCAGGATGGGCTGGGCCCTGCCATGACTGCCTCTCCGTCTGGGGACGGTGGCAGCGTGGCAGATGGTGGGGCCGGGCGCCCCAGACGCGTCTGCTGCGGGGTGGCGTGGACCCTGCCCGGCTGGTGCTCAGCAGCAGGATGGGGAAGGGGCAAGGAAGGGGTGAGCTGCCTCCACCCTCCCCGAGCGGGGCCGCGGTTGGGCAGGGCTGCAGGTGGGCAGCGTGAGTCCTCAGCCGCAAACAGCGTGAGTCCTCAGCCGCAAACACGCTCTTCCCAGATTAAACAACTCGTGTGGCACTGGGACAGGGAGCAGACGGCTCCATTAGGGACTGTTTGTCCTGATACAGGTCAGCTCCACAATCAGCTTAATAACCTCCTGATAACAGTCTGAGGCACGCTCTATCGCAGGAGCACGAAGGGCAGTGACAATCCCCTGTAACAGAAGCCAAGAGAAGGCTAGGATGGCTCCATAAATAAAGACCCCTTCCCTTTCCCCCCTGCTTGATTACACAGCACAGTGGGGAGCATGTGTCACAGCCCACCTGCCTCCTGCCAGGGTCTCCTTCCCAGTTCCTAGGTACTGACTTCTGCTGGCACCCCCACCCCACACGTGGCACTCAAGCCGAGCCTGGGCTCGCTGCTCTTCCCCTGCCAGCCAGGCTGGAGGGCAGCCCAAAGGGAAGGGGTTTACACGGCCCCGGGCCACCGCTCTGTAAGTTGGGTAAGGAGTGTTGGCAGATGCAGGAGGGATGAAGCTGGCCAGGCAGGTCCATGAGCTGCAGGGAATGTGTGCCCTTTGCTGCTACATCTCCAGTTCCCTGGAGATGAGGCCAGCAGGGATATTATGCTAGAAGTAAACGACCAGTCCCTGATTAGAAAGAAGGCTTCGTTAGACATAGTGCAAGGGGGCCGACAGCTAACCCACTGGCTATGTATGCACAAGGCAATGCTGCTTTAGAGGGCAGAAACGCACAGCAGGGAGCACTGAAATAGCCAAACCCCGTGGCTGAGGCACCATTTTCATTGATGAGTTGAACAGCAAAGTAAGAGAGGGCTGGTAGGTGCCTGTGGAAAAGCTCCAGGCTCGTGGCAACAGCCAGCCTGAAGCCTAAGCCCACAGCTGCCTGCAGCCTGTCTCCAGAGCCCTGTGGCTACTCCAGGCCTGGGCATCCCTCCAGCTACACACACCTCAAGAAAAGCCTGCTCCAAGCAGATGCAGCAGGGAAATGCTGAGACTGAGACCAGCCTTGCTCCATGCTGGCAGCCAAGTGCTGGAGTCAAGTGTATCCAGAAAAGGATAGGGGAAAGAAGGGGAAAAATCAAGAGTATCTAACAGCACAGCACCCTGCATGTTCAGGGTTACGACACACAAAAGACCTCTGCAACTGGTTCAACAGATACACACCTTTCTGCAGACCCTGTCTCTCCTACACAACCCTGTTCCTGCACAGCCCTCAGTGGGGGCTGGCTGCAGTGCGGGAGTGAAGCAGTGTGTCGGGGAAGCCCTTGCACACACCCAGCTGATGCAATCAGACCAGTTAATCCCATCCCTACGCCTGCCGCAAGGAGCCCCACAGCGAAGCATTCACCATCACAAATAAACCACAAAGGGGTTAATCCGGTAACAGCCAGGAGAAAACCCCGAGGGAAAACAAAGCAAGCTTTCACGAAGAGGCAGGGGACAGGTTGCATGTGAGCTTCCCTATCCCTGGCTGGAGGAATGCAGAAGAGCAGGGAGCTGTTAACCAGACCAAGAGGTTAGTGCTGAGCTGAGGGCACGGACCTCCAGAGACAAGGCAAGGAGCAGAAGCAAATGAGTTCTGCAGTAAAATCCAGGAAGAGCTTGAGAAGAGCTATGGCCAGGCACACTGCTGAAACCTTTGGTTCTGGCAGCCCACACTTTGTCAGGCCCCTCGATGCCCCCAGACACAGGCAGGGCAGAGCAAAGGTGCAGCTAAGATGGAAAAAGCAAGTTCCAGGGATGGGCTTTCTCAGGGCATCAGCTTACACAGAAGGGACATCAATGAGCTGGTCCCAACAACTCCAATTTTGACTCTTGCCCTTTGTGGAAAACACAGATATAGGAGATGAAGACAACACTTAAACAAGCTCCTTAAATGGCAAGATGAAGACAGAAAACCCTTACTGGTCTTTACCAGCTCAGCTCTCTCGGAGTCCTTCCCCCGGACGAAGTGCTAGGTGCTGGCAGCGCTTCCACTGAGCTCACTCCCGCTTGCGGTCTGAGATCGCTCCAAAGGAACAGAGAGCAGCAGCCATATGCCCATTTAGGAAGAGGGGAGAAAGTGGAATGCGTTGTGACATCCGCCTCAAGACAGTATAGATCTTGTCAATCAAGTCTATAGAAGGCTAGATAAAAATATCAGCCACTGCAGGCCTTCAGCATCTCAGCTGCTTCTGGATGTGACAGGAGAAGTCTAATTGTGCAGCGATTCCAAGAAAGCAGCACGCTGTGAGGTGGCCTTCAGGCAACTACAAAGTATGGAAACTGAACTTCCCGCTCTCTTAAGGCTAGGAGGATGCTAGGGCTCAGTTTGAGCAGGGAGGGAAGCTTTATCTCACCTGCCCAGGTGAGACTGGAACAGGGGGATGCTGCGGGACCCAGCCACTGCCGTGTTCTAGATGACAGAAACTGAAGCCACAAACACCAGCTTTGGGTATGTGGAAGGTTTGGATGTCATAGAGACTGTTGCAAAGAGCTGCCACACTCAAAACCCAAAAGAAAACCCAAAGAAAACAGGCATCAGGTCACTGAAATACAAATACATGTCTTTGTAGTCCCACCTCCAGCCACAGCAGCAACAGCTCCTGTGAGAGGCATCCTCCAGGGACCTGCACAGCCAGTAAGCAACTTTCTGGGGCTGGAAGCCCACAAGGATGCTCATCTGAAGGCAACTGTCATAGGAGAACATGACAACCAGTACCTTCTGTCAGACTAGTCCTGTTTGGGCCTTGTTCCTTGGCTGCTGCTTGGAAGCAGGCAGATGGAGAAGATTAGTCTAAGCAGCCCATCAGCACCCACCCTGAACAGGAGGGGGAGAATGGCTCAAACCCTGTGAGATGTCTGGGAATCCTTGAGGCTGCTGCAAAGCTAGTATGCGAGACCTTACAAAGACATTACAGCAGTGCAAGAGGACGCAACAAGGAAAGTGTGACAATTCAATAAATATAAGCTTTTATTACAATAGAAAATAGTAAAACTCATGTTAAAATAGACTCTTGCTTTTGGACTGCTCAGAAAAGCCTAAGCCTCACTTTTACCTGCCAGTGCCCACCAGGGTCCTGACCCCTAAGCGATGAATGACATATTTCTGTGCTAAAAGCCTCACAGCTCCTCCCTCCCCAGTGACAGTGAAAGACTACAGCAGCGGACTGAGCCCTGCCCCGCCAGGCGGGCAGGTAAGGGCTCTCTGTGGGGTTATCAATACAACATGCCTCCTCCCCTTGTGCAATCAGGCTCCTGCTCGAAGCAGGCAGCTTTAGGGAAGCCGTGGACAAGAGGGAAGGGGAGGAAAAGAAAAAAAATAATAACAACAGCAGCAGATAATGGCAGCTGTCCCAAGACAGCTAGGAAGGCAGCAAGTACACCTGCTAGAAAGACCACAGCACCCAACTGCCTCTGTCCTGCTGTTTGCCTGGTACCACCGCATGTCCCACTGAACACGCTCTGGCCTGGCTCCCCTCTTCCTTCAGCGACACTCCACATGACCCTGAAGGCGACTAGCAGACACTGCCAACTTAAAACTCTGTGTAGCTTATGCAGTATTACAGGGAACACCCTCCACCTCCTCCTTCCATGGCCAGCCCAGTGCGAGTGAGTGACTGTGCAGTGTGGACCATTGTGTGCTCCCCTCCTCCTCACCAAAAAGGGCCAGGGGCAAGAGTCGAGTAGAAAACAGAGGCCACAGGACAGCAAAGGTCAGATGGGAGTGGGAGACACTTCTGCACCATTGCCAGCACAGCAGCACTCTTGACTCCAAGTCCCGCCTGCCTTCAGCCAGCGAGCTCACTCTAGTCCCTCGTACACAGCCTTCCGTAGCTCGATTGAGAACATCTCCTCCCAGGGCCCACGGATCCACTCCACCAGCTCTGACAGGAGCTCGGGGCACTCTGTGCGGATGTGCCAAGTGCTCTCCACCTTCAGCACCTGGGAGGGAGGAAAGAGAGGCAGGTGGATGAGCAGAGCCTAGCCTCAAAAGCATCAATCAGCCCTGAGCCGCTATTCCCCAGTGAAGCTGCCAGCTCCTCCCAGTTCCTAAGAGACATCCTCCTCCTACTTCGGTGCCAGCCATGGAAGTGTCCCTGCATGACTTTTGTACAGCAGCAGTTCACTGTGCCCCCCGGCCTTGGCGGTGTCAGGCCCTAGGTTAGGAAGGGAGATGACAGCCCCAAGACACTCTTGGCAGGAGCAGGATCTGAGCACAATTCAGCCCCCAGCATCTTGTGTGCCCCATGACCACCTCCTGGTTACCTCATCATAAAGCATCAGCTTGATGTCACAAGGACAGAGGCGATAGGTTATGACATTGCTAATACTGCTGATCGGCTGCTTCTCCTTCAACTGGATGTTGCTCCTAGGAGGCATTTCTGCCTCATGGTCTTCATCCAAGGAGGGCTGCACCTGCCACTGGTGATTTTCCTCCAGCAGAAACAGCATGCTTCGGGTGCTCAGCAGGGTCACAGGGAAAGCAGATGCCCCTAAAAGGAATAGGAGGGAATAGGAGAGGCTTTGCTGAGAGCCTGAGTCACCACAGAACCAGCTTTGCTTTCCATTCCTCCCCTAGGGAAATCCTTTCCAGCAACAGTAACTGGGTGAACAGCCTTATCCAGCTTCCTGACTGAAGAGGGGGAGCAGGGTAGCTAAATGTGGCTGGGCTTGACCAGCTTATCCAAGCTCACTGCAAGAGCACGTATATGAAAGACCACTGCCCAGCAAGCCTTGTCCAGCCAAGGGCCTCATGTGAGGCAGGAAAAGACACTCAAGCCCTTTGACCTCTTAAACAACACTTTACTACTTCTTTGCTAAAAGTCAGCAGCTTCCTGACCACCGCCTTTTTTGGCTTGATTTCGTCTGGCTGCAGATATCTGATGGTCGGAACAGAGAGCACACACAAAGTTCAACACCAAGTTGGGACGTGTCTTAAGTATGGCAGGAAGCAAAGCAGTTTTGATAAACTGTAGGGAGCATAAACATCATCCAGCTGATTTCAGTGGATGCAAATTAAAAGCACTAGAACTTGGGAATAAGTCAGATGCACAGAAATAGGGAACCACTAGCAGAACTGTCTGAGGTCACAGGGGATCACAAGCTGCTACAGCAACATGTTGCTTTTCTCATTACATCTCACTCTTGGGAATTAGTAGGAATATCAGAAATGGGATGTTTAATTAGTCCTGTCTACTTGGCAATGAGGCCTCAGCTGGAACCGTGTCTGGTTTGGGGCACCATACTCTAAAAAAGGAGAAAACTGTAGAGTAAGAAAAACACACTTGAAGTTCTGCCTCTCGCAGGCTGTTTGTTCAGCTTGAGGAGACCAATAAACATACTTCCCACAGATTCCTTCCGATTCCCGTTCTCTCATAACCTTCCCAATGGCCAATGGTGAGCAAGGGTGCAAGAACAGTGACAAATTGGTCAGAATGTGATCAACAGCTAGGTTGCTTTTTTCAGTGTCCCAAGCTGAGAAGACACTGGAATTGTTCACTGAAGACTCATATCCCAGATTTAGCATGTTTCAGCCTCAGCAAGTCCTAGAACAGAACTTGACGGGCTTCAGCAGGCTGCTCCTGTCCTACTATCTCAGGTTCCAGACACCTGCTTCTATTTTCCCAAACCAAAGAGCCTTTCAGCTCCTCACACAAACCAGCTGTGAGTATGACCCCTCAGCTTTACCTCAGCTCAGGGCAACGATCCAGACCTTAGATAATCTTCAGTTTCTAAGAAACCATTCTGAGTTGCCACCAAACCTTGTGTGCAAGACTAACGGCTCCCTAGAGCCTGGACTTCCATGTGGAAAAGGGCTGGGAGACTCACTGGACATATACGAAGAAGCATGCTGTTATCCTACACATCTCAACAGCAAAAAGAGCCTTCACCCACGCCCCCACCCCATTTCACTGCTGGACCAGTGGCCTAGCTCTTTCCCACAGACTGAACACTAAAAACACAAGCTTGTAAGCAGACAGCACCACGTGTGGGACACCTGGCCAATGAGATCGCCTGTACCTTGGATCAGGTAGGCCAGCAGGTAGAAGAAACAAGTGTCATCTGCAGCTGCAGAATCTGTGGTCTTGGAGTCCAGCAGAGGCCTGGAGGAGATACAACAGCAGGCACACCAAGGAAGCACTCTGTTTCCACTCTAGGTTTGCTGTGAGCTAGCTACTCTTCACTGTCCTCTTGGGGAAGGGAGGGACCCATCTCTTCCAGATGTTGAGAAATTCCTCTCTCTCCTGTTACTCTGCCCACCACCTTGCCAGCTAGGGACCAAATGCTTCTTGTAGGGGAGGAGGCTGCCCTATGCCTCCCCCTTTGACCCCCTCCATTATATTTTGCTCAGGTTCATCCAGAAGGTCTGGAGTTGCCCTGCCGTGACACCCCTTTGCCTACTCACCCCCTGTGCAGCAGACACCCGAGCCAGCTGCCTTAAACCTATCGCATAGGCCTGGCTGCCACTCCAGCAGTGCCTCCTCCTGTGCTGCCCTGTTTTGAGCAGTATATTTCCCAGGCACTGCTGGGCAAGCAGACATCCTCTTCTATCCAAAACCCCAACCCCCCCGAGGCTGTTCTTACCATAGCCAATGCTGTGGATTCATTTCCACAGTGGGGATTTCCTTCACCTTGCTCCTGTGCTTAGCAGGCAGCTCTTGCAAGAGACCTACAGAGGGGGGAGAAGGTAGTTGTCTTTTATTGCAAGGGCAGTACGTAACAGCTCAGGATGGTTCTATAGTCTACAGAGAGGCACCAGAAGTTATGATGCCAGTGGGGTTCTCCCCCAATTTTTTTTCAGAGCTGGCAAGGAGTGAATTTCCAACATACATCCAACTACAGCTCTCCTGGTAGCTCTCCAAGAGCGAATCTTCCGAATCCTCTTCCCCAGCACCCCCCGCCCCCACTACAGTTCTACTCTTACATGTCAGAGTCTGCAAGAACTGGTCACAGCAGCTTTGGTTCCGGATAAGCAGATTGTAGGAGGCTTTTGGGTTCTCAAACTCCATTCGCAAGCTCTGATGGCAGAGTCCCACTTCCAGATGGGAAATATCGGACAGGTAGTGAGAGTCATTCTTCTTCAGCCAGTCTGCAGGTTGTCCCCTAATCACAGAGCACAGCCCTCAGCTGCAGCAGGCTGCCCCATCTCCTCTCCCACATCAGATTGCAGCATGGGGATTTGGCAGAAGAGCCTTTGCATGTCACCACACCTCCAGGGTAAGGTTAGCACAGGCTGGCACTACCCAGCACTCACAGCCTTGCTGCAGGGTCTCACTTGCCACCATTCTCCTCACCTGATAGCCCCAGTGACTTCCAGCACATAAATCTTGAAATCAGAGACAACCAGGATTGAGAGGAACTCTCCTTGTCGGCCAAACTTCACCATCACCACCTAGAGCACAGAGAGGGTGGGTCATAGCACTGGCCTGACCCTTGCCAGCCCACCCATGGAAAGGGACAACTCAAACACATCTCAGCTCCCTTCACACCCCACAATCTCTGGGACGCCACTCCAGAGCAGAACTTGCAGGGTGGCAAGAAGGACAGCTGCAGTAGCAATGCTGTGGGAGCTCACCTTGAGGAAGCACTGGAACTCCTCAGCATTCTCCTCAAAAACCTCCATGTCCAGGTACAGCTTCAGGCGATGATCCACAGAACGGAAGTCCCTCATATTCAGGTTGCCGTTTACAGCTGAGGAGAGCGAAGGGTAAGACTGACACTACCCACTGACCAGGTGCTACCGAATCATGCAGACTGGCACTAGGGCAGCAGTGTCACCCCCGCCTCTGCACACCTGCTTCCATCAAGTCTCTCCTCAAGACAAAAAGCAAAAGGGCTCTTTTGGGCTTTCCAGGCCACAGGTCTCAATGTGGAGACATGAGGGGACTCCATCACTCCAACATTTGCTTTTACAGATGTACAAAGCTTTGGTCTAACCCATCTTCAACCTCTGCTGAGCTGTTCGGTCACAGGAGGACACTGCTTTGCTGCCAAATTTGGCAGGAGAGCAATTCTTTATCACAAAGCCAGAAAGATATTTCTCATTTCAGCTGGTGTCAGCTCAAGTCAACTTTTTAAACTCTTGACTTTGACTATGGTAAGGTTAAAGCGGACTGAGGAACACACCAATAAAACTGCTTAAGAACATAATTAGGTTTGTCATGCAATTGTATGACCAAATAATTTATACAATAGCCACTATACTGCCTGAGAGTACACACTTCCCAGTGGAGCCTGCTCTCCACCAGAAACACCACATTAATCAACTTCTCCTCAGCAGGAACTTTTTAACAGGTTCAGTTTTAAATTGGGACCTTGCGATTTGACCCCAAAGGTAATGCTCCATCTGGCAGCTCACTGGTGCTACAGGAACCCAGCGTTTGTAATAGAGCAGTGCAACTCCCAGAACAAAATCCTATTACTCAGAGTCTGAGCAATACCTAGGGATTAGGAGCTGACTCAGTTTTCCTACCTTCAGGCAGGAGGATTGAACAGAGAGGGGCATGGAAAACTCTGCCCACAAGAACCACGGTCACTGCTGCTTATGCTTGATGACCTCTCTCATCCCCATTAAACAGGAGGCAGCACATCCTGCAAGCACCAGTGATAAATCCCAACAGCAAGCTGTGCACACCCCTAAACCCTGCACAGCTCCTATATACTCACAGGGACTGAGATTCCATGTTTCCTCAGACTCGGAGTTCAAAGAAAGCTGGGAAGGAGTGGGCCCACGAGAAACACTGTAACGGTAGCTCCCCATCAAGCTGCCCCCATTGGTGTCTGTGTGGCTGAGGGACAAGTACTGGCTCCTCATGCTCAGCTCCTTCTTCCCGCAGCCCCCATCCGAGCTGCGGGAGCTGGAATGGACAGTGCCATCATGCTCGCCACCCAGCTCTGGGGTCCTGGTGCTGTTGCTGGTATCCACCTCCGAGCTGTCCTCCTCACCGATGTAGAACTTCCCACTCTCACTGGCCAGGGTAGGCGCTTCCTCTGAGCCCTCCTGCTGGCTGCCTCCCTCCAGGATAGAGTCTGACAGGTCCTCACTTGTGCTATCGGGTCCAGGTGGCAAAGGTGTGCTGGAGCACACCTCTGAAGGCAGGATGACCACATGGTCACTGGAACAACTGGGACAGGCTATGGGCTCACCAGCCACTGCAGCATCTGTGGAAGATTTCATCAGGGATAAAGAAAAAACAGAACAGCTCTCCTGCAACAAGATTTTACCTCCCCCCCGCCCCACCTCGGCAAACCACAAACCATCCCTTTCAAAGTAGACAATAGTTATATTCCAACTTGAGCAGCTTGTTGAGCAACTCTATTCAGAATCATAACCTACACACCTCCCCTCACAAATCACGGAGAAATTCTGGATCCATGCCAACATCCACCTGAAATAGCTCTGCTCAGATTTAGGGTGAGCAGTGTGTGCTGTAGTTGCAACAGAAACTACATCAGAGCTTTGGCTCATGACTTTCCTCCCACTTCACATCCACAAGTGCTCACACAGCCTTTGAAGCCCAAGCTCATGAGCACTCCATCCAACCTTCTGCAGACACAGCCATCCCCAGCTTGGTTTATCCTCCAGCCAGCCAAACCACAAGCATGCTGTGTCCCTTCTCCAGCTGTCCTCATCCCTGCTGACCCCAATTCCTGATGCTCCCTTCACCTAAACCACAGCAGACTCCCAGCTGGATCTTGGGACTCTCACTACCATTGCAGCGGGGGAAAGTGTCCCAACACAGAAGAAGGCACTGCAGCCAGGACAGCACCTCTGCCCTCACTGCAGCACTTAGGTCCTAGGATACTTCATCAAACAGCAGCATTTTCAGAGCTAAGTCTGGGCACTTCCCACTTCAAATACAAACTGAGCTTTGAAAAAAAACTTAGCAATCAGAAGTTGCCTATTCAGCACTAGCCATTTCTCAGCCAAAATACCCCATCTAGTTTCAGACACCCAAAGAAAAATGTGGACAAATGGGAAAGAGTACAAAGGAGACCAGCAAGAATAACTGCATTGTATAAGATATGACTGACAAGTAAATTATCTAGGGAGTTGAGCTTATTTAGTCTAGAGGACAGAAGACAGGACTAGTCACGGGGGGAGAACAATGGCTCTCAAGTACAAAGAAAGGAATAAATCATTCCCCATAAGGAAAGCCAGAGTGGGCATAAGATCACAGCCAGGGAGACTTAGGTTAGGGTTCAGGTTGCTTTTCTGATGTCTAACAGCCAAAGTTTTACCTGAAATACTGGAGCAGATTCCCCAGAAGCCTCTGTTAGCAAAAGCCCTTTAGAACAAATTAGTCTCTGTGGCAGAACTGACCATGGTTTCAACAGGAAGAGAGACTACATGACCTTTAAGGCCTCTGCCAGACTTTAGATTTCTGTGAACCATCTGCAGTTTCCAGCACCTTTATGTTCTCCCAGACCCCAGGCCTGGGAGAACAGGCCCACAATAGGGGCGCTGTTTGCTTAACCTTAAAACAGTGGCTTATTCTTGCTAGGGAACAAGGCAGGCTCTTCCCAGTCCAAGTGGGCCAAGTGCGAGTACATCCCACAACAGGTTGTAACTCCAGTACAGCCAAAACATCACCCTCTCCTATACACTCCATGCTCTGCACCATACCTGCCATTCTGGCAGTCGGCCTGGGCATTAGCAAGCATCCTTTTTGTGGGAACTACTTCCTACCTGGATTTGAGGCAACTAGGGTCTCCAGCATTTTGGCATCTCCAACCTCTGGAGGATAGGGACCTTGATGCCAGGGAGCCAGGGACTGGGAAAACTCCTGCTTGCATTTCAGGCACTGGAGCTTCGTGGATCCTTTCTCCTGGTCCTGATTTCGCCGATTCTCCTCAACAGCTGGAGACAACACTTCAAGGACACACTAAAAGTAGCAGCACAGGGAAAAGAGTGCTAGCAGGCAGCTATAACCATCCTAATAAAAGCAAGCCTCTGACATCAGCAAGTCTCCTCACATGCCTCATTAGAGCATTTCAGAGCATAAGGGGTGCAGGGCCATCTCCCAGCTACTAGAGTACTACAGTCAGGCTGTGCAAGACTTGCCAAGGGCACAGAGCTTCACTGCAGAAGACCAGGAGAACCTCATTTTGCAGGTCTGTGCCTTGTATCTACGTATTGACAGGCTCTCCCTGGAACTCTGGTCTCAAAGGTCCCATCTATTTGTGCCTTCTCTCCAACAACTTGTCTAAATGTACCTCAAGAAAAATACTTGGATTTGAGACCAGAGACCCTACAGAAGCTGTGCAGACCAGAGCTGCCGTAGCATTGACACTCTCACTGTCCGGAGGGCTAAGCACAGGCTAGCACATCACTTAGCACCCAGGAAACATTACATTGCACATGAATAACAAGTAAGGATCACTAACTACTAACTTTTCTCCCCAAGAGAAAAGCTGCAAGGCTTTCTCCTTGAGAGTATCCTGTATGCTCCAGGAGCTCCACTGCCCATGGCCATGCTCACAGGGCCCTCCACAGGTCATTTGTGCAGCTGAAGAAATCCTGAGGTTACAAGGCGGACGTGGACTGCCACAGGGCAGCAGATGTGCATGTGCTCAGAAAACTGGGGCCCTGTGCTGGCTGGAAGAATTCAGTGTGTCCCAGTAACACTGTCCCCTCCCCAGGCTTCAACCTCCCAGCCTCCCCTACCTGTAGGCACTGCTCCGGGCAGTCATCCAGCACCACATATTTGCGCTTCTGCCGGTCCTTGCGGATGTAGCTGAAGTGCAATGTGAGGACAGGGAAAACTCGCTCCAGGTCCTGCAGGAGACAGAAAGCACCAGCTCTAGAAAGAGGGCGCAGCACCTGGTATACAGACTTCAGTTTGCAACTGGCTGAAGCGTGGCCATACAAGCACTTTATTTAGTAAGCCTTGAGTAGCCCTCCATAGCTGATAGCATGGGAGCCAGGTAGAATGGGCATAAATAAATAAATAGGAAATAAAGGTCATGAGCACTGAGGACAATAGTTTCAAGGCACAGAACAAAGCATTTCAAACAAAACACCTTTTCACGAAGGTATTTCAGAAGAATATCAAGCCACAAAGTCTCAAGAGGTACAAAGACAGGTTGGAGCTTTTGGGGAAGACAGAGAAACCTGTGAACATGTCTGTGCAGACACTGAATATTAAAATCCTACCCTGAGGAAAAAGAGATTTCCAAACTCCCTTTCTAAAGAATCAGAAAAGCAAAATAGGGCTGGTAGTGCTAAAGCATGCACCTTCAGTGGATGGAAGAGTGCCCACTGAGATACCAGTAGCTTTCTAAATGTTGCACTGGGCTCAGCATCGCACTGTCTAAGAAAAAGTGCAATCCACAAACAGCCCTCCAAGGCCAGGGTGATATCCCAGTGAGGAATGAATGGGAAGGAGGTTTCCATTTGATTTAGGCTCCTCTTGAGAAGTCTCTCATCCCTGCAGACTGGACCAAGTCCAGCCATTGTCTTTTTAACTCCAGATTTGGAGCAGAATTGGGGCTGGCTTCTGCTGCATTATCACAGGTACTCTGAGCAATAGAGATGCTGTTAGATACACATGCATTGGGTGGAAAAGATGCTCAATCAATCAGGCTTTGCAGGAGCTAGGAAAAGACCTGCAGGGTACTCTGACAGAAGCCCAAATCCAGAATGCTGGCCCACACAGGGAATAAGATGCCAAAGGCTCAGAGAGGCATAGCTCACCATCCTCTTCCAGTTCATCTCCGATGTCTCCACCTTCTGCAGGCATTTCAGCTCCAACTTGTGGAGGACTCTGGCAGCCTTCAGTTCCACCTCAATCACATGCTTAGCTGTGACTCGCAGGAAGATCCAGTCTGGCTCCGGGTCCCCTTCACCTTCTATTTGGCTCACCAGCACTGGCTGGCAAAGGTCCACTGCCGAACAAGACACAGCACAGGTCAGTACACACAGCAGGTCCCAAGGCCCGCTTGGCCCAAGTCCTTATAATTCCCACAATACTGAGCAGCACGATAAAGCTTCAGGGATATCACATTTGATCCACCTATTCTATTGTCACCCAAGCCCTCAAACACAGCAGTGAAAGGACCTGCCTACCTTCTGACTTCTCCTCTTCTTCCTCTCCCAGCATTAGCTCATCTGCCTCTTCTTCTCCTATCTGTTCTCCTTCCACAGGCTCATCCAACCGTACCTCAGGCTCTTCCTCCTTCTCAGTATCATCCAAAGGAGGAGAAAATTCCTTCTGGGATACTTGGGGTTTTCCTTGCTCTGGGTCAGAGCTCTCACTCTGCAAGTCCATTGCAGCAGGTCTGCCTGCGATCTCATCTACAGAATGGCAGATGATGGGTACTTGGTCATGCTCCTCCAGCTGTCTCTTGTACTGCAGCCAGTCAACACCAAAGCGATCTCTGAAGCTGTCCAAGCGCTCCATCTCCTTCTGATGCTGTAGGACCAGGTCTGCAGAGAGAAAACTTGGGAAATATGAAAATAGTCACCAGGTCAGAGCACTTCTCTGACTGTGGGCAGTTCAGGAGTTGTGTTACTGAGGAAGAAGACAAGCCTCACCAGTAGAGAGAGATAAAGTCTGGGGCTCATGTTCTGTGTCACTGGGTTCCGAAATGCTCGCTCTGCGCACTTTGACTTTTCCCTGAAACAGACAGGGTAAGAATAATTGGGAAGCACCAGAACAACCAAAACAGCATCTGATGAGGGACTCTGCCAAGCTGAAGGGTTCATGGCTGTTACAGCACAGAAGCACACCATGAAACATTTGTCACAGCATATCAAAACTGACATTAAGCTCAGCCCCTTGCTAACACACAGCAGCGTAGAGGCTCAGCACCACACAGTCAGTACAAGAGCACATCCCACAGCAAGAGGCTTTCACGCCAAGGCAGCCCGTTCACCCAACATGCCAGCTACATGCTTAAGAAGTTTTATCAGTCCCAGACCTTGCTTTTCTTCCGAGGAAGCCTGACAGCGACGTTCTCCGCTGGCGACTGACTGTCGCTGAAGTCTGCAGCACAAGAACTGTCCAGAGCACTGCGGTCCAGTATGGTCTTCTCTGAGGTAGAAGTGTGGATGGACTGTGACACACTTTGCA
Organism: Limosa lapponica baueri; assembly: GCA_002844005.1. Taxonomy (NCBI): domain Eukaryota; kingdom Metazoa; phylum Chordata; class Aves; order Charadriiformes; family Scolopacidae; genus Limosa; species Limosa lapponica. Next base: position 2,230,903 of record KZ505654.1, on the reverse strand, counting down.
CAAGTCTTGGAAGGTGCTAAAGCCAAAAGAACAGAACGCTGCCTGCTGAGTGCAAAGCGGGGACAAGGTAACCGAGCCACCACTTAGGCTGACAACGTCCCTACCCATCACCCCAAACTTTTACCACCTCAGTGGAAGTGGCGACAACAGGTCCTGCCTGGTTGACTGGACTGTTTATCACAACCACTCCAACTTAATTCAATCTCTGCCTTTCTTAAAAGCAGCAGTTGGGAAACTGACAACTGTTTGTTTTGCTGACACCTAATCCAAGCGTCAAGTGCCAGAGAGTACCTGAAAAGGAAACAGGCAAGGCTCCAAGTTCTGCAGGGCTACACAGGACAGAATAAGTTACACTGGCCAGTCCCAACAATTACTAGGAATCAGCATGGACTGAGCCAAAACAAACCGTGTCAAAGAGTCAAGCCAGCCCATACAGATTTAATGGGACACATGACAATGCAAAAACCTGTCAGGGTTCCACTCCCAAAGCCAGTAAGATGAGTGAGTTTACAGCAATTGTACTTACCATTAGGTCCGAGGAAGAGAGTGGCTCCCCATCCAAGAGGAACTGTAATTAGAGACCCATTTGCAGTCAGATTCCACTTGGCTGGCACATACTCAGGACAACATCTGCTGACTCCTATTCCCCTTCAGGCCACCCTAGGGTGGGGATCCCTGGCACAAAACTGCAAAGATTACCAGAAACAACCCTGTTCCTGCCTATCCATCATCACTCTTTCAGTTGCAGCTACCTGACCTAAGAGCATATAAGGCCAGAAGGGACTATTGTGGTTTTCCTGTTTACCGACTTTATGACTCCCAGAAAAGTATCCAAGACAGTTCGCGGAAGAGATACAACAGATTACTCTGCAACAGCGCACAAATTCTTTTGAAAGGTACTCACTTTCACCTCAACGCCTGTACCCTACTTCCAGCCTGAGTCTCCCTTGCTTCCAGCAACTTGAGCACAGTGAAACCTTGTTCCAAGATGCAGTTTGAAGACAATGAATCCAGCCATTTGCCACTAACCTGAAGGGCAGAGCAGCTCTGGAACACCTCTGACACTTAGTGAGCAAGTTCACTTTGCTAAGTTTCCAGAACGCTGTCTTTGCTGGCTTCTTTATTTAAAGTCACATTACCGAGAACTGACCTAAGCACTGGAGTGCAAGGGAAACATTGATGGATACCTAGCTGAGAGTAGAGCGATGGAGAGAAAGAAAGAGGTGGGCATGGCTGCCAAAGGACTATGTAATCAGGCAAGGTGGGCCAAAACGGTGACCTCCTCCTCTGCAAAGTCCAGCTACACATTCGCTATCTAGTAGGAATGGGGTAAAGTTTTGGGACCATCAGTGAGCAAAACTGATGAAGTAGACAGTGTAGATCAGTGAAGATCACTAAGATCTGAGGTCTTGCAAACCTGAGATCAGCATTCAACTCTGTCTGCCCTGGACAGCACACTACATCAAAATTTAAGGATAAACTACTCTACCTGGAAAAAACAACACCATAAAGCAATCACCACTGGAATAAATTTTCAGGTTTATGAAATTCTTTCCCTTCATTTTTCCTTGAGCATCAGAACATCCTACACCTTCAACAGCAGGGGCAGAAGGCACGTGGCTAATACTCACATTGGAGGAGGCTGCCCTGGGAGAGACATGTGCAAGGGTTGCAGATCGGTGGTTTTGATGGAACCATAATGGGTTTCCCTCTAAATGCAGCTGGGTGGGAGAAACAGAGAAATTGTTATTAGAAACAATATTCTACATCCCAACCTAACCTGCCTGCAGACTTCAGGCTTTCTCTCTGACAAGTGTTGAGAGAAGAGTCCTTTGCAGGCTATCTTCCTTTACAAGCACCACAGTGACTGCAGTTATCCTCCTTCAGACTTCTCTGAACACACAAATCCATAACAGGATTGGGGAGGATCTTTCCTGAACTTGATGGTGTTAAAGTCGGGAAGGGGGAGCAAAGAGGTGGGGATGAATATATGGAAAAAGGTTTAGCTTGAACAGGGGTCACCAAAACTGAAGGTGTCTCTCCAAGGCTCTCCCACCAGCTTCCCGCATTAAAACTAAACGTTCAAGAGTTGAATTGATCTTTTGAAACTGTCTCCTTACCATACAGACTCCGCCTTGCACCCCCTGACCATGACATCTCTAATCTACCAATCCATCAGGCTTTGTGCTTACTTTTTTTACATAGTGCAGAGTGGACAATGGTGCCAACTGGGCATGTTCCAGCAGCAGGTTATAGGCCACATCCAGGTGCTGCAGATTCACTAGCTGTTCGACCCCTGCAAACACAGCAGGAAGCCATCAGCACTGTAGAAGATACCACTCAGGAACTTCCCACCTACCCCTCCCCCCCCAGAATTTAACCCTAGCGAAAGTAGCTGTGCCCAAGATTTCAAGTTCTGTTCCTCGAGGAAGAGAGAACCGCCTCAAACTCAGAAATGCTCCCCCCTTGTGGGCTCACCATTAATGCTGTCAAGTTCATTGTTGCGCAGGATCAGAGTCACCAGCTTGGATCGGCTGAAGATGCCAAGGTTTGGTACCTTGGACAGGAAGTTATAAGCCAGATTGAGGTACTCCAGTTCTGTAAGGGTCTGTTCAGAGAGAAAAGCAGCAGTGGATAAATTGGGACCTTAGCTTGAAGCCTGACAATGGACTCAATACAGGCCATGAGCCCCTACCCTTCTCTCCATCCCACCTACATCACCCAACAAGTTTCTCAAGGCTATTTCTGCAGCAAGACTTTGACATTCTCATTTGGAGTGGTTTGTCTAGGGGCACTCAGCATGATATAACTGCTTTACAAAATCTGCTAGGAGCAGCTTTCTCCTTCCTCATCAGCTTCAATGGGGCACAGAAAGGGACTGAACCCCCTGCCTCAGCAAAAGGTCTGAACTACCAAAAGAAGCCCTTTCTTACCTTTCCAGACATGATGGTGAATGGAATATTGTGAGCCCCACCAACTCCATGAAAAGCTGGTTCGTTGCTTCTCTTAAAAGAAGCAGATCTAGTATGGATTTCAGTGCCATTCCCCAGAGACGCACATGCCACTGTGACAGATTACCACCTTTCTAAAGTAACTGACAGGAGATTTCTGAGAGCGAGAAGGAAGTGCTACTGGCAGTCTGGACAAACCGAACAGCAAAACTCCACAGCTCCATGCCTGGCTACACAATTCCCACCTGCTGCACATCTCCAATTTCTTTCATTATACTTCACGTAGCAGGCACATGGTCAACAATTACAGCACTTTAACAGAATCCTCTCCATCCGATAAAACTCCAGTGCTCAGCCTAAGATACTCACCGATAAATAGTGCTCACAATCCTGGATCTTGTTGTGACTCAAATCCAAGACTCTCAGAGCATTCAGTAATTGCTGAAGGACAAAAAGATACTAGATCAGATCCTACAAATGTCTCCACTGCAGCAGCATGGAAACCCTGTCCTGCTGGGAAAGGCCACGAAAATTAACTATACCCACTCCCTCCCACTCAGACCTAGCAGCGTCAGTAAAGGAGTGCCCAGTTCCTAGCCACGATCATATCCTCTCTTCCCCGCAGTCACGCAGGAAGGATGCCCCACTCACCAGTGAATCATCCAAGGCAGTGATCGAGTTATAGCTGAAGTTCACCGTCTGCAATTCCAACCACGGAAGAGCACAGCTCAGATCTCCACCACATGCTGAAATGATTTCCTAGGAAGAAGTGAGGAGCCATTCCTTGGTGAGTACTAGCTGTTACAGTAGCAGCAGATGGACACAGGAGAACAGCTAGTCTAGAAGAAGGCTGGCATATTGCGCCTTACGGACCCTGCCTTGCCTAGAGTGGCAATGACTCTCACGTCACTGATTCAAGTATTCGGAGGTGGTGGTAATTCAATGGCTAGATATTTAGAAAGAAGGCAAGACGCTTTTGCTTCCTGCACTCAAGTGGCAATAGTCAACCTAACATGTTACAGTTTGTAGGCTCTGAACACTAAACCTCATAAGAACAAAACCTTTTTGAGACCTCCATCAAAGCAGAAGTAAGATACACACACCCTGGCCAAACAGCTTGTGCTCTGGCAGACAAAAGAAGCTCTCAAAGCACTCCCTGCCAGCAGCCCCTGTTCCCCAGCAGGCAGCTGCTTTTGTGCCACAGGCAGAAGCCCAGAGCCCCATGCCTAGCACAGCCCATGCTACTCAGTTTGCCGCTGCTGGAGCTTGCCTTCATGTCTCGGAAACCTGCCGGGCACCAGTGCAGATAAGGCCCTGACAATCAGCTCTAATTTAAGACTGCTGAGGTACAATGAAATAAACCTCGATCAGCTGCAGGCCTTCGAACGTGGAAATGGCCAGAGACACAGAACAGTCAGACCTCACTGATACAAATATTGGCTGGAGCCAGAAGTTCTCAAGCAGCTAAAAAGGAGACTACAGAGCACGTGTGTATCCAACTAGGGAATACTTCAACACTGCTTGAGTCAGGAGTCAGACCCCAGAACAGGGAAGGGAGAAAAAGCCATATACAATGTGGATTGATAAGATGGTTAACACCATCTCCTACATCTTCCCTGCATGAAAGACTGTAGGATCAAGACAGCCTTTCTCCTGCAATTTCCCCCATGAGCTGTGTAGGGACACTCACCTCCAGCGTACTGATACATTTGGAACAGGTTAGAGATTCCAGCTGAGAATAGACAAATCGCAGTCCCCGGAGGCAGTGCGGAGGGACAGACCTCAACTGCAGCAGTGATGAGAAAGTAAGGACAACACACATTAAAATATTACAGTGTAAGAGCAGCTGCCATCCCTGGCCCATCTCTGCAAGGGATCTCCCGTTTCCCTGCTGGAGGCTCCCTTCCTAACACTCCAGCCTTTGCTCATATCCAAGCTTCACCCCAAGCAAGTGTTGCAGGAGTTTAGACTTAGCCTTCTAGGAAATCCACAAAAGCCTACCCAGTTTTCAGGAGTAGAGGCATTCTGCAACCCCAAAACTAAGTCAAGAAAAGTCAAACCGCAAGACTCGAAGCCAGTTCTGCCTCCTATACTTACTTCCAGATGCCGGAGGGACTTGAAAGGGAAGATCTTCACAGCAGATTGCAAAACACAGTTTGGAACATGAACGAGCTAGAGAAATCAGAAAAGAAGTCTCATGTCAAGCTTGATTTGTGCTGCCATACCACCCTCCTGATGCACCAACTGCAGCAGCTTGAACAGGTGTGTCCCCCCCAGCTCGAGTGTTCACTAACAAGGTCTCCCCTGATGCAGGTATCGGCACTCTCTCCTGGCCCCGTATTTCAGTAGAGGCCAAAGAGAAAAGCATGTTAGCCAGCACAAGACCACGGTCTGCCAGACCGTAGAGTTCCTTGTCTTCTCCCCTGCCCACGTGGCTTCACCACTTTCAGAACCACAGGAAGATCTGACAGCTGGAGTCCTCATCAGCCACCACTAACAAATCTGCTAAATAAAGACAAATATAACTGCTGGAGCTATGTTTATTGAGCAACTGAGCTGACCTCACACCAACTGGTGGGAGGTGTGCATGTGCGTTTCACTAGAACAGGCCAAATAAGGCAAATCACAAGCTGATACAATGGAAAACAGAATTGGTCTCCAAGACACTGTTAGCATTAGACTGAGGTACCTGCAAACCTCCTCTCTGCATTCTGTAGTGCAGCCACAGGCTGTTTCACCACAGGGTACTTAGGCTGTGTTCATGTTCCATAAAAGCAGCTTATGAAATCCAGCTTTTTATGCTTTCTATGAGCAGTACATAAACAGTATTTCAGACAAAGCAAGTAATGAAGTAGTTAACACTTCCACTGCGGACACCCGCATACAACTGGAGAGACCATCTCTGCCAGCTACATCCACGTTCACGCAGATGTGACTCATCAGGTGCAGAACAGACATCCCAAGGCCTTGTCACCACTACTGCTTCCACAGATACAGTCCTGGTGGCGATGAATCACTGCCCACTGCCTGCCAGCTCTAACGCAGCATGCTGAACAGGACCATTTGTAGGGGAAGCTTGCACTGGGAAGCTCTGATGATCAGATTTAGCCAAGTTTATTTCAGATGTGATCCGTGCTCTGTGTCCTGATCGCCTCCTCTCCCTCCACTGCCTTAAGAATCTGATCAGGCTGATATAAATTATTAGTTTCTCCAAGTTACCGCACCACAATGGGTAGCTTCCCCTTCCTTGCAGGCTTGCTTACAGAAAAAGCCCGTTTTTTGGTTAACACAAGCACTCACCACAACATCCTCCTGACTGCAGCATCCTTCCCTTCCTTCTCCTGCAAGGGGACCCACATTTCTCCACAGGCTCTGGGCCCCACTCCAGTCTCCACCCTGAGTACACTGCTACAAAACCCTCCCAACAACCTTGAGATAATCTCTCCTATCTGTCTCATATGGAAAACACTTTTAAAGATGTCGCAGGCCGCAGTGCTCAACCACAACACCTCCTGAGCACCACTGTGGAACCTAGGAAGAGTTGCTAATTTCCTTTTCCCCTTTCAGGCCCATTTCACCTCTACTGCCCTCCTAGCTGTGCTCCAGTGCCAAGTATAGTCATGTGCAGCCTTGTAACACACGCCACCTTTCAAAAAGCCCTCTGAAGAATCCCTAGCTCCATACTTTTATCTTTATTACCACCTTCTTTAAAATTAATGAGAACACCTTACTAGCAATGTCCCACGCTGTGAAACAAATCAACCAGAACCACTGCCCAGGCAGGAGCATGTAAGACTTAGAAATAAGCAGCAGAAGGTCTCAGAGTAGTGGATGTATAAAACATAGAACTGCTCTGCTCAAATACCTTGGCTCCGCTGCCTTGTGTGGGTCAATCATCACTCAGGGAGCACTCAGCTGTGCTCAGCTGCCAGATACTGCCTGGATTGCTCAAGCATTTCAGGAAATAATCATTTTCCCAACAACATCAACACCTTACCAAGGTCAGAACACAATTAACTCCTGCTGCCCCTCTTTTTAACTCTGAAAAACTTTCTGCTGAGTTGCATGGCTGTTCCTAGGTGAAGTAGCTACACGCTATCATGCTGAACTACGGCTCCATGTGACAGCCCTCCGAGAGCCACCCAACCTACATAGCGTGCATGTAAGAAGAGGAAGAATGGGCACCAGAGGCCACTCTGAAGCAGGCAGCTGTGCCTGCCACCTCCACCGCCCGGCCCCGCAGTACCCTTTGGCCCCTCGCATCCCCGGCCGCGGCAGGTAGGTACGGACCTTCAGGGAGTGCGTCTTCTGCAGGACGTCGAAGAGGAACTGCGCCTGGAGGATGGCGGCGGTCTCGGCGGGGTGCGAGGGCAGGGCCACGAAGCCCCGGTTCTGGTTGCGGGAGCCCAGGTGCTGCTCGAAGACCTGCGTGAGGTGCTGCAGGGTGGGGGTGAGCAGCGTCAGCGTGCTGGAGCCGTCCAGGACCAGGTCCCCTGCAGGGAAGGGGAAGGACGGGGCGGACCGTGAGCGCTGCTGCCCCCACCCAACACCCGGCGCCTTCACCCCGGCCCGGCGGGGTCCACCACTCACCCGCGTCCTGCAGCAGCCGCGCCAGGCCGTGCACCAGCGTCTCCGCCGCCGCCATCTGCAGGGAGGGGAGAGGTGGAGGCGGCGGAGGCCGAGGTGACCGCGGC
>KZ505654.1:2176792-2222679 GCA_002844005.1 Limosa lapponica baueri | reverse complement strand
CTGGGGCTTGTCCCCCCTCCACTGCCACCCGTCCACGGGCCCCGCGGACACGCGTGGCCGGCGCCGCTGCCCCGCAGAGCTCGGGGCAGCCCCCGGCTTGGCCGCCCTCTCCACGGCCCTGTGTGCGGGGCGCTGCGGTGCTGCACGGTGCGGGGTGCATGGCATGGTGCAGGGCGATGCATGGCATGGGTCATGGTGATGCATGGCACGGGACATGGGGCATGGGGCACGGGACATGGGGCATGGGGCGTGGGGCGTGGGGCATGGCACAGCAGGCAGCGCAGTCCCCGGCACGGCGCTGGATGCTGCTCGGCGCGCTGTGGTCCCACGCAGCGCACGGCGGGGGTTGCACAGCGCGGTGCGTGGTGCAGTGCACCCCCGGAGCCTGCCTGCGGCCCTCCACTCCCCCCGGCTGTGCCTGTGTCTGTCAGAGCCGTCCCCACGGCCAGTGGAGGGGTGTCTCCTTGTCACTGTCTGGCGCTGGTGCTCCGTTCTGGAGTGGGTTTTGTGCCCGTGCGTTTGTGTCTGTCTGTCGGCCGTGTGAGCTCCGTCCTGTCCGGTACCTCTGTGAAGGGCCTGTGAAGGGACAGCCGGGGGACAGAGCAGGTCCTTGAGAAGTGCAGGGCTGTGGTGGCTTTTCCAGGCTAGTTCAGCAGCCTATAAGATTCACTGAAATATTTGAGCCTTATAAAATACTTCTGTATTCTTAGTTTCAGTGTAGCCATGTGGCAGAGATCCACAGGTTAAACCCTTCGTGCCTGAAAACTTTGTGTGTTTACTGTCTTACGTGTTGCCTTTCCATTCCGGTGTGTGTCCCCGTTCCTCCGCTGTGGCGGGGGAGAAGCAGGGGCTGCGCAGCCCACTCCCCTTTCGTTCGGCTTTGAGGTCGTGACTGTCACAGCAGCATCCAAATGCTTCGTTGTACGCAGCAGCCCCCCTCCTGTTCCTCTCCTCCATGGACAGGCTTGTCAGTATGTCTTCCCAGGAAAATCTTCCCAGGCCTCTAATCCTTCTCCTTTTTGAGCTCTTCCCATCTTTATCTATCAGCCAGTCTTTTCTCCTCCTCTATCCCCAAACCAGCTTGGCCCCTCTGGCTTTATCCCTATCTTAACATCCACTCCTTGTCTAGACACTCCACGGCTAAATTACTCTTAGTGTGATGGCCAGGGGATTAGGGAAGAGCTGAGGAGATGGATGCAGGGCCTGATGCCTGTCTCCACGCAGGCCCTTGCTCATGGAGATGGGGCAACCTGCTGGAGCCCTCCGGGTTCATCTTTATTGCAAAGGGGCAGCATGAACTGCTCCTCTCTGCCTCTCAAAGACCTGCCAGATGCATTTTTCTCAGCAAAACAGGAAAGCTCCTGCCCTGGCACTGTGAAGCAGCCTTTGGGGTCAGGGGAAGCCCTGCTGGGGTCCCTGTTAGCAACATGTGGGAGATGCTGTAGCTGCCAGCATCGCAGGGACATGCTTGCTCACTTTCCTTCAGCGCTCCTTTAGCCTAGATGGTCGGTACGAGGTGTGGTGATTTAGGTGAGCCAGTTCTGTTTACTGGTGTGTGTGCGGAGAGAGCAGGGAGGTGTGAGTGTGCGCAGGTTGGCAGGCTGTGGATTTTTCTGGCCTCCCTTCGAATCTGGCCTGCTGGCATGACGCTTCTATTACTGAAAATTACTTCTAGCGGGAATGCTGAATCACGTACTCCCGACAACCAGGAGATACAGTGGGATGAAGGTATCACTCATTCAGTTTTCTTTACTGTTGGTTTTTTTTTCTTTCCCCTTTTGTCTTGCGTTCTTCTTATGGCAGCCTAGGCAGTGATGCCAGCAGGCTGGGTGCTTTGGCATGATGCTCATTAGCAGAATTCTCCTTGATATTAATTTTAAGTTTCTCTTTTAAATTTTAACCCATTTGTAAGTCTCTTTGTGCTGAAAAAAAAATAATCTTTAGTCGTGTTTTACACCCTTGAGATCTTTCCAGACTGCTGGCTTGTCCCCTCCCCATCTTAGTCATCTCATGTTGCGCTAGACAAATTTAGCTCCTAACCTTTCCTTATAAATCAATCCCTCTGGCCTACTGGCAATTTTTTGTGGCTCTTCTCTGAACTCTGTCTGTTGTGGGTAATAGAAAATCCAGGCCAGATCCGCGTAGGTGTCCGTCCAGCCTTTCTCCCAGAGGTTGCGCAGAGTGAGGGGCAAGTGGCCTCTAGTGGCCGGCCATCAATTAGTGCACCGAACGGGAGCACCAGTGCTCCCAGGCCATGGGCTCTTCTTCTCCAGAAGGCAGGAGAGCCCTAGGGTTAGGATCGGAGAATGGAGAATGCACCTCCCATCCCCACCCCCCTCTCACACCCAGAGATGGAGACCCCTCCGGCAGCTCAGTCCCCAAGCCCCGCCGGCTCCGGGTGCCCAGGCATCACATCCCGATTGCACAGGATGATGGGCAGGGGATTGACGGAAACCCCATGGGCACCTCGCAGTCCCCCTGAAATTTCAAAGCAAGTCCCAAGGGCTCTCTTATTTTACTGCTAGTACAACTGTCTTGCTTTTAGCTGTTCAGCAGTGTCATTAGAGTGACATATTTTCATCATATTTCAGAATACGCTGCTTTGGTGGGTAAAGAAAAGATTAAGTGCTGGATTTTCCTTCGCTTTTAACTTTGTTTAGGCAGTCAGTCAGGCTGTAGTTTTAAACTCAGTGTAACACCTTGCAAAGCTGGAGCCAGCAGAGTTCATTGCATCCAGCAGTTCTCCTGGCCGTGGGTTTCCTCCTGCCTGGAGCACGGATGCCCCTGCGAGCCTCTGCCTTGCTCCAGACAAACCTGGGCTTGACCTGAAAAAAGCACATTATTTTTGCTTCACAACATTGCTGATAGTTTGCAGTTTCCTTTGGAGGCCCCACAAGGCACATTAGTGGCACCAAGTTGGAGCTGAGCATTTTTTTTTTTGTTAAATTACCTTTACTGTTTTTCTAGTTTTTAGGGATTCTGCCACTACAGGAGCCACCATCCAAAGCCCCATTGTCGTTTTATTATATATTATTTATTACAAAGTAGTAGTGCTTGCAACACGTTTTTGTAGGCAGTCTGTAGCTGTGGATGTTATGTCCCTTACAAATACTCAGTCCTTTCTTTAACAGTTGTGGTGCTGTGGCCCTGCAGGACTGCAGAGCCAGGTTCCCTCGCCAACTCTTCCCACTGGAATAAAGCGCTCCCTACCTTCAGTTTCAAATGTGCTGCTGTTTGCTTTCATGGAATGATACCCTCTTCTTGAGTTAAATGTGAAAGGAAATAAAAGCCATGTATTACCCTTTTCTCTACCATGTCTCCTACTAAAAAGCAGCTCCGTCTCTGCTTACAGATGATTTCCAGACCTTTCTCCTTTTTTCCGCTTTCTCTCAGCAAACGCTTTTGCTCTATCTTTCTTGGAAAACAGGGTGTAAAGTTGAAGATTACAGCTTAAGATCTACAGAGTGGATTGGGTATTTTCATTCTTTTTTGTCCTGTTCCCTGTGGTCTGGACTCTGCATTTGCTTTTTAGACATCTATCTTGGCAGCATATTTCTCTTGAGCTGTTCAGGTCTCATCAAGGAATTCGGTTACTGAGGAGTTCAGTGAGGTGCATTTGAGGGGTTTCTTCCATTAAGTTTTGCCTTGTTCCTGATAATGAGGAAGGTGAAGCATGCTTCATCAGTGGTCAGATTAGCTCCTCAAAAACTTGCCTTACAGATGGCCCTGGGTTTTTTGGTTTGAATAAGCTAATTTTTTGGTTTGAATAAGCTCTTCAGGTAGGCAGAGTAAGCAAAGATTGTGGTAGCACCTTCTGGAGACGTTCAAAGGTAAAAGGAAGGATGGTGAAGTGGCCTTACTGGTGTCACCTTTAGACCATCTGTTTTAGTGGCCTGTCTTGAACAGTGGCCCATACTAGGTACTTCAGATGAGACAGTAAGAAACCCTTCAGCAGATCACCGGGATATAACCTATAATACTTCTTCCAAAGCTTTCATAGCTGGAGAATAGCTTGTTCTGAAAGATGAGTTTAACTTCTCTTAATTTTCTTTGTCATAAATATGACAACTTGTTACCCAGAGAGATGGCCAAGCTATCCTCTGACTTTGCAGTTTTTTCCTCTTTGATGACATCACTGACAAAAATGTTTTCTTTTGCCAGTTTTGAATTCATTTGTATTCTGTTCTTGTAGTTTTAACAAATGTCTCTTTTTTTGTGCTGAGATGAGAACACTTTGCTTATCCCTGTGTCCAAAGCACTGTGCATGTGCTTACATCTTCTCTCCTTCTCTTCAGAGAAGGAGTTCAGATGAGGTTCTTGAGATCGGTATCTTCCCAATGCCAGTCTCGGTGACATCTCCAATTCTTCCTGGGGTGCAGCCTGTGCTGAGCTCAGCCTGCGATGCTGCTGTAGATGATAGGATGACAGCTGTTTCTGTGTTGTTCTCCATCCCACTCCTTGTCAACCGTGGCACCTCATTGCCTTCTTCACTTGCCTTTTGAGCAGAGCACTCCCTGGGGCTGCCCACAGGGTCTTCTGTGTCCCTCAGCCACACCGGTGCAGACAGGGCACAGACTTGCAGCCTGAAGGTTGGCCTCTTTCCCTGTAACATGTGTTGTTTTGTGTTTGGTGTTTGAATGGTGAACTGTTGTTTGTCCTTGTGCCATCTCTCTGGCCTGCACAGATCCCTCTGAGGTTCCTTCTGGCCATTTTGGGACCTGCCCAATTAAAGCTGGGTGGCACAGGACCACTCTGCTGCCTGCTCCTGGCATGCCCTCCCAGCACCTGATCTATCCAACTTTATCCTTCCCTGGTGGTCAGTCTTCCCCAGCTGTGCACAGATGTGCTGGTGCAGAAGTGGCTGAGCAATAACCCTTTCCTTCTCTTGCACAGCCCGTGCAGGAGCCGCATGTAACTGCTCTCTCAGTCGGCCCCCGCACCCTCCAGGCAGCAGGTCCTTCGGAGGAGGAGCTCAAAGTCCCACCTGCCCTTGAACTGTTGGAGATGGTGCACAAAGCAGCGTGGGCTGGGCCATTCTCGCCCCCTTGCCGCAGTGTGCCAGGGGACAGGCATGTCCTAGGATGCTGGGGAGGTTCTCCAAGGGCTGGTGAGGTGACCTCTCCCAGTTAGGAGCCAGGGGGGTTGAGGGCAGTGGCCAGCAGTCTCCTACGACATTCCCTTGTCCTGCCCTCTCTCCACAGGTTATGCCACTCTCCAGGTTTGCTGGGTGCCTGCCGGTGAAAGAGAAGGGTTGATATTTTGCCCAGGCCCTTAGGTCCTGAACCAAAATGGCAGCTGGAGAGTCCCCTCCCGTAGGAGATGTCTTCATCGACCTGCAGCAGGTGAGGTGGGAATCCAGCAGCAGCGGGGCTGTCTCTTCCCTGGGGACGGTGCTCCTGCCAGGCTGAGTGCGGGACCCGTGTCCTGGCAGCCAGTAGGAGACACGGTCTCCATTAAGACCGGGGAGAGGTCTGCACGAAGGGTGCCCCAAGGCTGCCCACGAGCCCACACCGGCTGCCCACGAGCCCACACCCACTCCCCACGCAGACAGCAAACTGGGGTTCAGAAAAGGCCAGAGGTTGCTCTGTGGGGTCCTTGTGCCTTCGCATGCCGTGGGGTGGGGTAGGCAAACGGCAGGAGAAGCTGGGCAGCTTGCAGTTGGGCTCTCCCCATTTAGGCTGGGCTTGGGACACCCATGCTAAGGTGAGAGGAGAAGCACTCTCGCCCACAGACACAAAGCCGCTCCCGGCGCACAGCTGGGAACAGCTGGGGGATCCTAGGAGAGGCACAACTCGGCTAAAGCCGCCTTGCTCCCTCTTTCCGCCCAGCACAGACAGATTTGTCACAGTTGGGCCTCCTCCTGTTTCCATGGAAACACGGGAGTCCACAACAGCTCCGCACTGGCATTTCGGCTATATTGACGGAAAATTTTACCAGCTGCAGCTGCTCGGGAGGCAGAAAGGACAGGAGTCACCTGGCGATGCTCTTCTCGAAGCGTCTCCACCGGCAAAAAGGCAGAGAAGCGTCCATAGCCTGAAACAGGAGGAAAACAGGCAGAAAAGCCTGAAAGAGGGCATGCCACAGAGGAACGGGGAGCCCTAGGAGTGCGGAGCGGAGGTGGGAAGGCATAGGGTGGTCACTGAGCCAAGGGCAGCTCACCGGAGCAGGGATACTGCTTCCCAGGGGGAAATAGGGAGGAGGTCTAAGAAAGAGGGGGATGGCAGACTGGGCAAAAGGGAGGCCAGAGGACAGCAGTTAGATGTGAGGAGAGAGAAATTCCAGCTAAACACAAGCTACGCATCCCCGCTGGTAGGAAAGACCAGACACTAACATAGTCCCTTGATAGCTGCCACTCAAGGGAGGTGGGGGGGACCACTAAGGTATCTCAGCAGAGCGTGGCTTGGAGGCTTGCTGGTCCATTCTGGCTCTTGGCTTTGAGCGAAACTGTGCCTCTAAGTGAGAAACTATGCCTCAGCCCTGTCGTGTGGAGCCTGCTGCTCCTCAGCAAGCCCAGCACCGTCTGCAGGGCGCGAGGATCCGGAGGGCTGTAGGGGTCTGCAGTGTTTGATTCTTGTCTGGCGATTTCTGTGCAGGGCAGAGATCGCGCAGAGAAAGCCTCTCCTGGTGCCGAGGACGATGAGGACTTGGATAAGACTTTGTCAATCGAGAGATTTGGGGACCTGATAAGCAAGTCAGCATCAAGCAATCTGGAGAAGCAAAGACGCAGCTACAGTGAGAGAGATTTTGAATGTATGTAGGTTTGAACCGTTGTATCTACTTTCACCCTTGCCGCCAACCCTCGCTCAGCCCCACATGCTCCTCAGCCTTGTGCTGGGTCCCTGCAGATCTCGTTAGTCTGCTATTTACTTCCTCCCTTCAGAGCGTTCCCAAAGTGCTACGTACACCCAGTTTAGCACCAGTGCCCATGGCCTCTTCCCAATCTGTTCCCTGTTCTCCCCATTCCCAGTGGCGTAGCTACTGCCCAGCCCAGAGTGTTGTCTCACCTCCTCACCCAGTGTCAGGGACCTCTGTGGCCACTTCCTCCTTATTGAAATTTCCAGTTTGAAACTGTTTTTCTTCCATATGGCTGCAAAGAAACATCCAAATGTGGCCAGAAGCCAGGCTGTCCTCCCCAGTCTGAAAGCAGATGGCTCCAGTCAGACATGCCTGTGTATTTCTAAATAGCAACCATGAAACCATCAAGCTTATCTGCTCAAAGAAAGGACTGCAAAATAAAAATGGGGTGTGAATTTAAAACGCGACAGCTATCTCACCTGAACTCCTCTGATCAGCGTATTTATTCCTCTAACTGCCCTTCCACCATGAAGGCAATCAGTCTGCCCAAACTCACTTTGCCTGTAAAACGAGAGTGTGCCCACAAGAGTGGCCATAAGCTATTGCCTGGTGTAGGTGGGTCGCATTGGCTTGTGGTAACAGCAGCGAAGGGCATGAAGAAAAGTCCCCCAGCCAGCAGCCTGCTAGTGTGGCGGACAAGTAGCAATGGTTGGGAGAGTTTCCCACACTTTGGCTCTCCACAGTCAGATACTGCTTATTTTCCAGCTTAGCTTTGATGGGATACCACCTCGGGAACATTTTGTTCCAAGTATATCACCAGGCTGTTTTCTGCTTGGCCATTCATTTCCAACGGCTGTTGTAAAAGTTTGCTGGTAAAAGTCTATGACTGTAGTGCACCCCAGCTGCTACTTTCTGCTTGTGTCATTTCTCTACAGAGGCTCCATTCAAATAGCACTTTCCACCTGAGCACAGAGTCACTCGCGCACATGGCTGCAAGGTGCTAATAGCTTTGCTGTGGGTTGAATACCTGTTCTGTGCTGGTAGGGCTTACCTGCTCAGAAGCTCCGCCTGTGCGCACAGGTGTGTGGGCTGGCTTGGAGGACACGGACAATCTGCTTGAGCATGCATGGCAGAAGCTTCTTTGAAAATTTGACTAGAGATTTGTGCTGTTTGTTTTTGGTTTTTTTTTTCTTCTTAATAGGAGAGTCCTTTTTTTTTTTTCCTGTGTCAGAATCAAGCTTGTTTTCCTCTGAGCTCCTGATGTATCCCTGTTATAAATCATAGAATGGTTTGGGTTAGAATGGAACTTAAAGATAATTTAGTTCCAACCCCCCTGCCATGGGCAGGGACACCTCCCACTAGACCAGGTTGCTCAAAGCCCCATCCAGCCTGGCCTTGAACACTTCCAGGCATGGAGAATCCACAACTTCTCTGGGCAACCTGTTCCAGTGTCTCACCACCCTCACAGTAAAGAATTTCTTCCTAATATCTAATGTAAATCTCCACTCTTGCAGTTTAAAACCATTACCCCTCATCCTATTGCTACACTCCCTGATGAAGAGTCTTTCCCCATCGCTCCTGTAAGCCCCCTTTAGGTACTGGAAGGCATTATCTGGGACTAGTTGTCTAGAACTACGTCAACCGTGGTTATCAGAAGTTTTATGCAGTTCGTATTCATAAAGCTGGAAGGTCTGGTTAGGTCATTAGGCTTTGAAAGATAATATATGAGCCTATGGAGGTGAATGCTCTCTGGGTTTAGAAATGTTTCCTGCCCTATTCAAAGCCAGGAATTCCTAATATGTAGGCTCTTCCTTCTGGGCTCCCTATCCAAATTACTTTTTCATATCTCTTGTATCAAGTTCACTGAGAAGTGAAATCAAACATCTAGGACACTGGTTTGGCAATAACTTTCTGTACAGGCAGGCAGTGCAAGGAAGGGAGCAGGGAAGGAGGGCAGGGGCTGGCCACACAGGAGTTGCAAGAGGACAGGGAGGAAGAAGAGGGAGGCACAAAGCCTTTTGTGTTTGGGAGAGGTATGTTTTTCCCACCTCCAGGCCACCTCTGTGGAGACGCGATCAGTTGACACAAGGAGTGCTGAGTGCAGGGGTGAAGAGCAGGGCCATACTTTTCTGCACCAGATGAGCCACTTACCCTTCCCTGCAGCCCGAGGCTTTGGTTTCCTTCTCATCCAAAATGCGAACGTTTCTGTCTTGGGCTGATGGGAACAAGCCAGAAGGGAAACGTGGGGCATGTCCTCACCAGCAGCTTTGTGCTGTAGAAGGAGCAATGAGTGTACAGGTGGGGCCTTCCTTGCTTCTTCTTACATGAGAAATTCGTGGCTGGCCTGTCTGTGGCACGCAGAGCAGTGCTACGGGGGGTCAGCAGTGGGGCAGCAGGGCCTTTCTGCCAAAACTTGTGAGTGAAACAGGGTACGTCCAGTTAAGTCAAAGAACTAGAGGACGCTTGAGAAGGAAAAGTGTTTATAAATAGAGCCCAAACTCTTTCCAGTTTGCACATGTCTGACCATTCCTAATCTCCTCTAATCTTGCCACAAGCCTCTCCTGCTGAACCAGAGGAGTGTGTGAAATATCCCTCCTGTTCCCAAGGGGGGAAACAAGGGAGAAAAGACTTGAGAAACCAAAGGAAAGGAAACATGACAGCAGAACAATGAACCTGCCTGGCTCTCCCAGGGAGAAGGTTACAGCTTCCATTGAAAACGTCCTTTGAAGGTAGTTTTCACTATAAACAGATTTTGCTGCCATGTCACAGGAAAGCTGGGAAGGAACCAAATCAAAACAGACTGGAAACAATTCCTCAGGAAGAGCTGCTGAGCAAAACCCCCTTGCGAAGTGGCTGGTGCCCCCGTGATTTTGCTGCTCCGGGTGCAGCCCCAGGATCTGTGCATCCTGCAGACTGTCTATGGGAGGCTTTGTGCCTGCAGATAGACCTTGCAGGAATGGCTTTCTTCTCTCTTGCAGGGAGATGCTGAGCTTACCCTGTTCCCTGCATGGTGCCTTATCGTTGTTTTTGAGTGAAGGCTCAGAAATGCCATTAATTTCTTCTCACTCTGTAATTCCCACGACACCCAGGTCAAGCCTGTATGAATTTCTCTTTGTAGATTAAAGAAAAGTCATTCTGCCCTGTTTCTTACCCTGGTTTTTAAAAGACAGCCTCCTAATTGAACCTGCATTTCAGAGACTGGTAGGCATAAGCCCTCACAGTACCTGTGATGTGGACTTAGGTTGCATCTGCACTAAAAGGCTTGATCTGTGGTTCCTGTGGGTATGCAGGAGGGACTTTCTGCCAAAACCTGGGGGATAAACAAGGTGCATCTACTTAACTCGACGAACACTAGGCAGGAAAGAAATGTTTGTAAAGTGCCCAAATTGTGCTTGTTTGAGAATGCAAGAAACATTTCCCCCATTTAGGAAGGGGATGGTGCCTCTGGCAGGCCACCGCAGGTCTGTGTAGCCATGCGAATGGCTTTCGACAGCACTGGGAGAGGAGTCCTGCCTTCCCCAGGGCAGTGAAGCTGCCTTGGGGTGGTTTGGCACTGCACTGGGGCTGCCTCCCCAACCACCCCAGACTGGACACAGCCTGCCGCATCACTGAAAGAGCTTTGCTATGTCCCTGTGGGCTGGTGGCTCTCCTTGCCCTTCCTGGCCCTTGATCTCCAGACCATGCTGTTTCCTGGAGGGGCGCCTGGCAGGTTCCTCCCAGCCTCTTCCTGCCCCTGACTCTCTTTTTCTCTCTCAGTCCACCGCCAAACCTCGCACCACATCCATCATCCCCTTTCCACTCACCTCCCTTCTGCCCTCAAGTTCCAAAAGAGGCCTCCCCGTGCCAGCAGGAGGAAAAAAAGGAGGAGGAAAAAGAAGAAAACCTCGTTACCCCCCTCGGAGGTGACCCCCACCATCCAAGAAGAGGACGAGGAGGAGGGAGAAGAGGAGGAAGAAGAGGAAGAAGAAGAAGAGGAAGAAGGAGAGTCTGAGGCAGAGGGGTCCCAGGTGAAAGAGATCTCTGCAGAGTCTGAGGGCGAAGCTCGTGGGAAGGACACGTCCCCTAAGCTGGAGCCCCCAAGCAAACCAAAGGCAAGGCTAGGGCATCCCTACCTGGATGGGGCTTGGAGGCTGGGGGAAGGTGGAGGGAGGGTTGATGCCAGGAGGGTGCCAGGCTGTATGGTCATGGGAGCGTGCTGCTCAGGGGAAAGAGGTTGTGTCTGTGCAATATTGCATGAAGGGTGGTTTTGTCCCTGCCTGGCAGACATGGGCACTGGAGGACAGTGATGGATAAGCCATTGCTTGAGGTGGATGCTGGGGGGGGTGTGCATGACTGTTTTGGGGGTGTAAGACTCATGGGGGAAGATCAATGTGACTGGTGGTGTTAGGGTGTATAGGATGTGGGGAGGGGCTCAATACGGCCAGTCCCAGGGTATGGGGCACGTGGGGAAAGTCGGCGTGGCCCTTTCTAGGCTGTGGGGAAGTGGGAAGGATCTGCATGTCAGGGACTGGGGAGAAGTCTGCCTGTCCTGGCTCTTGCTGTCAGGACTATTGTCTTTGCAGTTCACCATCGGCAGCGATGAGGAGGAGTCTGGCAACGCTCTGGCCCCTGCGCAGTTCCACGTGGAGGAGGAGTGTGGCATCCTGTCCCCCGTGCCACGCTTCACCGACCTGCTGCAGGAGAAGGGCCCTCCCTCCCTCCGCAGGTAGGGAAACGCGTGCCGAGCTGCCTGCCGCTCTCCTCTGCTCAGGGTCACCGCACAGACCCTGCCCCAGGGATTGCAGCTGTGCCCAGCCTGAACTTGCCTGCTGAGCCAGAGGGGACATGGGGCCCGGGGGGGAGAGTGGCTGTGAGCATCACAGCTGCTCACCGGTGGGACGGTCACTCCCTGGGGACTCCTGTGACCTCCTTGGGTCTATGGAATCCTTAGGTGCAGGTTTGGGGGCACTGGGCTGCACACCTGGAGTACTCTTCCTCCCAGTTAACTTGTGCTGTCATGCTGACCTGCAGGCTGGGAAGCCCCAGGAGGCTCAGCCAAGTCAGGGGACCACGAGGCCATTGACTCAGAGGTGGGTCCCCAACACGGACCACAAGCTGATCCCATTCTGTGGTGGGGAAGGGGCAATCCTTAAGTGTTGGGAGAGGTGACTCCTGGCTCTGCTCCTTCTCAGGGACTTGTTGGTCAGGGCTGGGCTGAGGGACCTCAGCCCTGAGAGGGGCTAGTGCCCATCCTTACTCACCCCATTTGCAACCATCAGTCTCCTTGGTTCTTACAGCCTCCCTGGGCCTCGGGAACGACTGTCTCGTGGGTGGGAGAAGCGCAAGCCCTGGGGCCAGGTGGCAACCGGACAGCGGGTTACCTATGACTTGAAGGAGAGGATGTGCATCGGCAGCATGACCACGCTGGAGAGCGCGGCATACCAGCGCGTCCCCACGGATGAGGCCGAGGCCCAGATGCTGGCGTCTGCTGACTTGGACGGCATGAAAAGTGAGGCTTTGCGACACTACCTACCCTCCTAGTGCGCGTGTCCCTTGCTTCTCCCTGCTTTGCCCTCCTCCCTGGCAGCTCCAAGCATGGTCTTTGGTCTGCTGCAGGACCTGGTCCTCACCTCCCTGTCCCCCAGCCCCTGCTGTTCCAGCCCTGGCTCCTCTCTGTCAGCTTTGCAATGTCCACAGCGCCGGTCCCTGTGTTTCCAGCATCTCTGCGCACACCCACCCCACGGCTGCTTGCTCCTCCACCCGCCCCACTACCCTCTCCGGTTCAGGGCTCCCTGTGTTTCCCTGAGACCCAGCTCTCTCCTCTCCTGACACACTTTCCCGGCGACCAGCCCTCTGTGCGACACGCCAGCTCTGGCATCGCAGAAAACCTGAGCCTCCCCTCTCCTCCGCTCTCCTGGTGGAGGGAGAAGCAGCTGCCCCCTCCGGACCGCCTCGGAAGGGGGACTGCCCCCGTGCGCGGCGTGAGGGCAGACAGAAGAGACGTCATGGAAATGCACGCTCGGGGCCCGAGGACATGGAGAATTCAATAGGTTGCTCTGCAGGCTGGAGAGGGAGGGAGACACCAGAGGGGAGCGAGGGAGGGAAGCGGTGCTGCACGCACAGCCTGGCTGTCTCCGGGCCACGGGCACTGCCTCCCTGGGCAGCCGGCACGAGACTCCGCAGCAGAGTGAGGATCCTGCTCCCGAGGAGCCGGTGGGCAACCCCCCACAGAAGCATCCCTAGGTGGAGCCAACCTTCCCAGGACCTCGTCAGTCCCCAGGGGCTGCCGGCACCTTCATGCCCCCTGAGGACGGGAGGCAGGCACCGGGGCTGGCCCCAGGGCTGCGGTGAAGTCCCCCCAGGGGCAGCTTGATTTCCGCACGTCAGCCCGGCTACCCCGGCCCCTCCTCTGAAGGTGGGTGGCTCATGGCACCTGACCCCTGAACTTCGCAAGGACAAAATGACAACCCTTCGAGAGAGAGAGGAGGCAGCGAAGGAATCGGAAGGGGGCAGCAGCCCGGAGATAGCGATAAGCACCTGCATTCGCAACTCGCTCGGCTATGAAGACTTTGATGAATTTGCCTTCAATTTTGAAGACTATGATTTATGGGAAGCCATCAGAAACCATCTGGGCTACCCAGGCGGGGAGCCCACCTGTAAGTACCGGAGCAGTGACCCCACGGTTGCAGCTGTAGATCAGAGCCCCCAGCTAAAGTGCGTATCCCCCACCGTGTGTTTGCTGTCTGCACCCTCTCTGTGTCAGGTTGGTCTCCTGGGTTAGAGGAGGTAACTGGTGACACCAGAGGAGCTGCCTGGTGTCTGTCCAAAGTCCTTGTACAGATCTGTGTCATAGTGATGAGGTGCTTCCCTGAGCGTGTCTCGTTTAAGCAGCTCCAGAGGCAGCTGCATCTTGCTGTTTGTGCTTATCAGGATGTGGCCCGTGCCGCGGCCAGAGAAAATAGCAGCTGCTCTGAGGTGTGTATGAGGACAGAGACATTTTCCCTTCCATCTGTGGCAAAAGGTGACAGTGTGCCGCTGCTCTCTGCTTGCTGGAATTTGAGCTGAGCTGCAGATCCGACAGCAGCGGTGGGTATCAGGTTCTTGGCTCTGCACCGTAGCCTACTGTCCTGAGGAAAAAAATAACCTAGTCCCTATGTCTGCAGGCTTGAGCATGGCTGTGAAACTAGCTAATGGCAGACTGGCCAGGGTGCCTGGAAGGGGGAAAAGAGGAAGGAAGCAAGAGTGGGAAAAGCAGGGAAGGAGTGAATAGGAGTTGTGAGAGCAAAGAGTGTCTTTCTGTTCTCTGCATCTGTTTCCGTACCCACGCATCCCTTGTGGAGAGCTGGATCTTTGAGCCCTCCTGGGGACCGCGCAGAAACCGGAGCCTTACTCCTGCCTCGTGCAGGCAGTCCTTCCTCGGCAGATGGTGGTAACTCACAGTTAAAAAGTGGCTTTGTGTGTCACCTTGGGAGGGACACTGTTCACAGCCATAGCTCTGTGGCAGCTGTGGTGCTTGTCTAGATCGTGTGTTAATTTTTCAAGGGATTTTAGGAGCGCACACAGGAGGGTCCCAGAACTAGCCCATTTACCGGCTTTGCGTACAGGATTGGGGAAGCAAAGTGCTTGCAACAGGGACTCGGGATGCCTCGGTTCAGCTTCTGGCTCTGCCACAGCCTCTGTGTGATCTCAACGCTTAACTTCCCCTGCTTCTCAGCCCCAGCATCATGTTCTCTTTCTCAGCTGGCCCATCTTTACAAGCCTTTGGGGAAGAAATGTCTGTCTGCGTGCTTCTGCAAGGACCAGCAGGTGGGAATTTGCTTCTGGCTGGGTCTCCACTTGTTACTGTAAATTGATAGACAGCAAAGTTCATAATAGAAACCTGGAGCAAATTGGTTCCATCAGCTGTCCTGACCTGAGCAAGCTCTACATTAAAAGTGTGAGAAATTGCCCCAAGTTCACCGGGGAAGGATGGCTACTCTTGGGAAGGTAGAAGGGGCAGATTGCTTCTGCAAGGTGTGATATGCGTCACTTGTAAAGTGGGGAAATTTGGCTTGCTAGCAGTTAACACATGCACTGGTTGCTACAGCTAATACTGCAGGTGCTTGAAATAGGATGTGCTGTACAGTCAACTCTTAATTATTTCTGCACAATGAATCCACACTGTGGATTAATTCTGCAGAGGGATATGGCAGACGCCAGAGTCAGTTCTGTGCAGAGCCAGCTCGCATCCAGCCAGTGCCGCTTACTCAGATACTCACTCCATGGCTGTACCTCTTCCTGGACCAGCTGCGATCCAGGAGGAATTCAATAGCTTTTGAGCAGAGTAGAATCCTTGTTGGACCTGAGCTGGTTTCCTTGCACTCCTTTCAGCGTTCAGAGCATGGGGAGCGCTGTGAAGGGACACCTTGGTGGCAGCAGGGATGAGCTGGGGTCCAGCTGTCCTTATCACATTGAGCTCAGCATCAGCCAGGAGAGACTTGGGCTCTGTGAAAGGCAGGGCAGTACCTTTTTCCAGAAGCCAGCATAGGGTTGTGACTTGTTGCATGTTGATTAGGATTTTGTTTAGTCTAATTTGGAATGTTCCAAGAGAGGCGGTTTCAGTCTCTTTTTCCTTGCTATAACTTAATCACTGGGGTGCATGGGAAGCATGCACCATCCCTGTGAGGCCGGGCTAGCAAGTTGCTCTCTGGTACTGGTGCAACTGCTCTGAGGCCTCTTTCCGGGCTTCCTGCTTGTGGATAGAGGGTAATGAAAGGAGGGACATAGGAGCTAACACTGGAATTGAAGGCAATCGCCTGCTGAGTTGGACTGACCAGCACAGGCACTCTGGGGGAAGACTTTAAGCTGTGCAAAGTCGTATTTGTCATCGTCAGATTTAAGCTGGCAGGAGAGGAACTTGGTCATCCCAAGAAATCTGACTGATGGAAGCCCATGTGGCAAGAAGATCTTTTGAAGGAGGCTGTAGGAGATGCTGTGTGGCAGGTCACACTCCAGTTTGTTGTAGTGGAGCCACCACAGGAGTCATGCTCTGTTCTCAGACATGGTCACTGTCCCATGCTCTGCTCCGGGGGAACACTGGAGAGGAGGTACAGCAAGAGCTGTCTTTGGCTGCGTCATCTCACCCTGGGGAGTTTGGCTTCGAGTGAAGAGGGCAGAGCTGTGCCCTGGGCACACCACCCTTTGGTCTCTGTCCAGGATCCTGTCCTGAGTAAGGACCCCAGATTTCAGGTGCTCACTTGAGCTTGACTTTTATTTGGGAGAAGCACAAATCTGGTAGGACACAGAAAAGCTCTCTGGAGAGTAGTCTGGAGCACTTGAGCTGGGCTCCGCGTGGGACTCCCAAAGCCAGGGGCCTCTTCCAAAATTAAGCCCATGTGTCCACCCTGCTCCTATGGGTTGTCCTCTGCAGCTGGCATCTCAGCAACCACAAGCACTGCCAAGGGAGAGCAGCAAGTGGCTCACTTCTTTCTGTAGGGCTCTGGAGGTGTGCCTTCACCGGCTCGCTCTGAGCCTGTGGCACTCCAGCTCTTGTCCCTGTCAGCAAGTGTGGGAGTCACTGGAGATGCTGACAGGAAACCTGGCTCCTTCCATTTTATCTGTCCTCCAGCCGTTCAGTGGCTGAGGCTGAAGGCCCATGTGTGCTTTCAAGGGATATTGCTGAAGAGCGCTGCGTGGCAGGTTGGCATCACCACGGAGGAGGCTTGCCATGCTCCTGGTAAGCACTCTGTCTTGATGGGCAGAGTGTCCTCTGGCCTTGTTCTTCTAGGGACACGATGAGAATGAGTCCCAGGGTACACGGGAGAATGAGAAGCTACAGGGATTGGAACAAAGGTGACGGATACCAAGATCCGAGCGCACAGGAATTGAAAAATCCACACAAAAGTCCGAGGAAGGAAGACCCACACGTGGAGGGCTCCCAGAAACGTTTGTAGCGGTGGGCAGTTTTTGGCTCCTATTGACACTGCAGAGCAGTAAGTGGAGCAGGGAGGAGTCCAGCCGTCTGCGGGACGTGCATCAGCAGGGCAGCCAATGGGGGAAAATGCCCTGAGGCTCAGTATTGATTCATTTTATATTTAATCTAGCGACCCAGATTTCCCAGGAGCAAGGCCATGGTATGCCTGGCCTGATGCTGGGCTGGGTCTTCCCATGCCACAGATGCACGGATATTTTCCTGCAACATCAAAGAGACCACTTGGCCTTTAAGCCCAGTGCTTTTCGCTGCCTCTCATGCCCTGAGAGCTGCAGGTCTTGAAGACAAGTGCGAAAGGTACGTGGAGCCTGAACATTCATCCCAGCCAACAGAGAGCTGCTGGGGAGAAGACCTTGGCTGTACCTTACAAGCAGGGCCAGCAAACCTCGATGGATCAAAGCTGAGTAGAAC
This sequence comes from Limosa lapponica baueri, assembly GCA_002844005.1. Classification (NCBI taxonomy): domain Eukaryota; kingdom Metazoa; phylum Chordata; class Aves; order Charadriiformes; family Scolopacidae; genus Limosa; species Limosa lapponica. Next base: position 2,205,524 of record KZ505654.1, on the reverse strand, counting down.
CCCTGACTCTGTGATCTGCCTGGGGGAGCTTGCCCATCCTGGAGCCGAGCCTGGAGGCTTTCTCCATCCCCATGGGCTGTCTGTGCTGAGGAAAATACACTTGCTGTCTCTGGGTAGTGTCCAGGGAAACTACTCTCCATGACAGGCTGTTGCCCAGGTGTTGTTTCTCTGGCATTGCAAAAGGGGCTGGCACCATTGTGGCCAGGTTTTGGTGGGTGCTGGCTAGCCAACAGCACTGGTAGCTTGGTGGTGGGCCTGTAATGCAGCCTCAACAGCCTTTCTGGAGGCTTCAGGAGGCTTCAGTTTGGCCAGCCGAACTCTGTAACGCAGACCTTTCAGAGGGCATTATGGCGGCACTGCGGATCAGCTAGAAACAGCGATACCTGGAGTTAACTGCCCAGCCTCCGTGCCAGCCCCGGTCTGCACTCTTATCCTAAAGCCTCATCGCACAATTAAATAAAACAGTCATTGATATTTCCATGTCTCTCCCAGACCAGCAGCTAAATATCCTTCCCCTTCACTGTCCTTTATGCTTGCTGAGCACCAGGCCTTCCTCCGGTGGGAGAAATGAGCCCCAGCCAGGTGCCTGCCCGTGCTGTCTGGGTGCAGAGCTGTGCAGACGAGGCTTCAGGTTGCTTTTTGTTGAGGGAGTTCATGCACCATTCATTCAGGTGCCATGAATAAAAGTTTTTGCAGCGATGCTCCAGTGTGTATGCACAGCCTGGGAGGAAGCCTTGAAGGAATTAGCTCACAGGTGTCTGGAAGAGCTGAAAGTAGGCGGATGAGGCAGGAAGGATCTTCAGAGGTCTGGAGGATGCTGGTGAGTGCTCCAGCTGCCAGGGCTTTGCTGGCATAAGCTAAAGGGGGGATTGGATGTGTTCCCCTGCCAGACAATGTGTTTCCACTAGACAAACTGGTGGTCTTTTTTCCTTTCCCATGTTTTCAGGCCACCGTTTTGAAGATAATCCTGGTGTGAGGAGGCATCTGATGAAAAAACCATCTCGTAGTCAGATCACCAGGACAAGCAAAAAATTAGTGTCAACTCCATCTGTCAAGAAAAAAAAGAAGAAGAAGAAGTTGGATAGAAAGCCCCATGAGGTATTCATGTGCTTCCTCCCACACTTGTTCAGAAGCCATAAATCAGGACTAGAAACAGGCACTTTATAAAGTGATAAATGTGGTTTCAGTAGAACTAATTCTTTACATGACCTTGGGGGTGACATTTCAAGCTCTTATCCATTATCATGAGGGCTGAAAATACACTTTTTTTTCAATAAAAGCAGAAATTTCTCTGAAATTACAAAGCTTCAACCATAGATAAGATGTAAAAAAGTCACAGAAATGGTAGTGCTGTTGTGGAAGTTGGCAGCACGGTAACGTCACCATCTCTGGTAAGTGTGGGAAATTTTGGGGGAAACAAAGAAGCAGGCAGAAGACAAAAATGTCAGTTTGGTAGAGGGGTGCAGCATTGCATCATTCTCTCTCCTCTGCCCACGCCATCTGACTTGGAGCTTTCTGGTGCCCCATGTGCTGATGGATGGTCCTGCCATGCTGCCAGTCATATTTGTCCTGGCTGCTTCTGTTCACCCAGCCTCTGGTTAATTAAGGCAGGTTTGCTCAGACAGTGCTTTAGATCAAGTAGTACCTTGAGAATAAACCCGATTGTATTGTTGATGGAGCTGTATACATCAAGGGAAGTCTCATGTCCTCGCTGTAATTCACACTAGGTGTTTGTGGAGCTGAATGAGCTGGTGGTGGATAAGAACCAGGAGATGCACTGGAGGGAGACGGCCCGCTGGATCAAGTTTGAGGAGGATGTGGAGGAAGATACAGCAAGGTGGGGGAAACCCCATGTGGCTTCACTGTCCTTCCGCAGCCTGTTGGAGCTCAGGAAGACGATTGCCCACGGTGAGTCAGGAACCATGGGCCACGGTTTACATCTTGCTGTGAGACAGATTTTGCTGAACAACTTCTGTCACTGTTTGGCCCCTCAGTGGAGACACTCCAACAGTGTCTGCGTCCAGGGTTCATGTAGGGTCTGCAGAGACAGACTGTCCTGCAGCCTATTTGCCAGGGTTTGCATTAGCCCAAGGACACCCGTGTTGGTTCCTTGCTCTGCTTTACTGCTCTCAGGCACGTGGCAGCTGTGACACTCAGCTGTGCCTGGGCCATTAGGTCTTTGACCCATCTTTGGTGTGAAAGGGCAAATTTGGTCAGGATGAGAAACCAAAGTGAGAGGGAAGTATAAGAGCTACTAGTGCATCTTAGAGCTTTTGGGTTATCTTGGGACAAGGGTTTACACAGAGGATATGGGACACCTGGACTTGGCGCATTTCTTAACTGAGAGAATACGTACCCCAACCAAAGCCTTGCTCCTGGTGGGAAGGTTCTGTGTCCCCAGAGTGTGCGTGTGGTGGGGAGCACTGCACACTAGGAGCAGGGCTCTTCCCCTCCTGCTGGCAGGTGCTGTCCTCCTTGACCTGGAGCAGACCACGCTGCCCGGCATCGCTCACCTCATGGTGGAGACCATGATCATCTCTGACCAGATCAGAGCAGAAGACCGAGCCAACGTGCTGCGTGCCCTGCTGCTGAAGCACAGGTGGGTGGCACGTGGCTGAGGGCTGCCAGGGCTCAGGGGTTGTCTGCGAGCCCCAGGTAGCAAGGGAGGTGGATCCCCTCATGGCCACCACTCTCCCCCTCAGCCACCCCAATGATGAGAAAGAGGGTTTCTTCCCGAGGAACCACTCCAGCTCCAGCATGAACTCCATTGTGGGGAACCACCACCACAACCACGCCACCGACACCTGCGTGCCCCTCATGGGGGAAGAGCGTATTGAGATGGCTGACCCCAAGGCAAATGAGACTGAGTGCAAGGAGGTGAGGGTGACATGGGGGGTTAACTGCTTCTTTTTCCACACCCTGGGGACAACTGTTGGCCAGCAGCAGCCCTTGGTGCCCACCTCTGGGCCCCTTCATGGCAGGGGGGAGGGCTTGTTCTTGCAAGGGCTGAGCTCCCCTGGATCACCTGGAGAGCTGGAAATCAGGTCGCTGCATTATGATTTCGGGACCCAGTTTTAGCCTTACACTGTGTTCAAATGTCTGCTTGAGCACGCAATGGCAGCAACAGCCCTGGCGCTTGCAGGGTGGCCGTTTGCTGTGAGGGTGCCTTGCCTGTGGAGCAGGGTGTGAGGTCCACAGCCGAGGGAAGCCCAGCTGTGGCTGGGCTGTTGTGGTTTAACCCCAGCCAGCAGCTGGGACCATGCAACTGCTCGCTCACTCCTCCCACCCCAGTAGGGTAGGGAGAAGAGGCAGAAAAGGAGGGGAAAGGAAGAAAATCGTGGGTTGAGATAAAGACAGTTTAGTAGAACAGTAGTGGAAGAGGGAAATAATAATTATAATAATGGTAAAAGAATATACAAAATAAAGTGGTATAACACAAGTCACTCTCACCACCTGGTGAATGGTTGCCCAGCCTGTCCCAAGCAGCAATCACAGATCCCTGCCTCCTGGCCAACCCCCATTTATATACTAAGCATGACATCTATGGTATGGAATATTTCTTTGGCCAGCTTGTCTGTCTATGCTCCCTCTCAGCTTCTATGGGAAGCTGAAAAAGCCCTTGACTAATATAGACACTACTTAGTAACAACTAAAACAATACGTTATCAACATTCTTCAACATTCTTCTTATACTAAATCCAAAACACAGCAGCTACGAGAAGGAAAATTAACTTTATCCCAGCTGAAACCAGGACATAAGTTAGTGGGGTGCAAGGCTGTGTAGGGAGACCAAGGCATGAGGACTCCGTCCTTACTTGTTTGTATTTTCCCCGGCAGAAAAACTTGCATCTCCATAACTCTGAGGGCCACCGTAAATACCTGAAGCTGATGGAGAAGATTCCTGAAGATGCGGAGGCCACAGTAGTCCTCGTGGGTAAGAAGTGGCATGTGGAGACCTCCAGGGCCAAAAGAGACCAGTTCAGATCCTGGTCTGATCCAGCTGTCTGTGCCCTTTCTCCTGAGAGATATTTGGACATCTTGTACATGTTCCCGAAGTTCAACTGGAGAGGGAGCCTTGTAGCTCTCTCCTTTGGTGGCGGCACACATTCTGTCTGTAGTAACCATTAGGGGTGCTGGGGTAGCTACTTTCTTAAATTAAGAAGTACTGAATGTGAAGTGGTTGATAGACACCGCGGGTGGAAGCTGGGGCCCAACTTAGAGGAGAAATTCCCAACAGGCTCACCAGAACATCCCATTTTGCAGCTCAGAAGTAAGTGCTGCCCGATGGACTGATGGCCGGGCACTGACTGCTGTCAGGCCTCATGCTGTCCTCTGATCATTGCTGTCCTCTGTCTGGCCTCTTCACACCTCGCCAGCAGCTGTGCCCTGCCCTGGCCAGGGTTGCTTGCCAGCTGTGTGTGCCAAGGAGCTTTGACTTTATGGGAGCAGGACCTGGCTGGTGGCAAGGTCTCAGGTATCGCCCGCAGTGCTGCCAGGAGATACTTCTCTGTACAAGAGGACTGTGGGTGGGCAGGTTTGAGCATCAGTGGGCTTGGTGCCTTCTGACCACAAGAGCAGTCCTTCTCAGCACTTGGCTGGCATTAACATCTCAGCAAATGTAGCTACACTACAGGCAAAGTAAATGTCGTTGCCTATCCAGTAGATGAAAAGCTTGGGCAAAGAGGCTTGGCAGCTCAACTAAGCTGATGCTTACCCATGATGAGGCCAAATCAGCTTCATAAATGTACTTTGAATACTGAGATAACTAAACACTGGCCACTTCTGAGGTAAGGCTGTACCTTGGGATTCGCTTGGCCACTCAATGGCACAGATTTGCCAATCTAACAGAGAACACAGCTCTTTGCTGGACGCAGATGGCAGAAAGATCAGTAATAATGCCAGAGAAATACAAGTATTCGATAAACATTTGTGTTCGGTATGGGAAGGAAGCGGCTGGTGTGCCGGAGGATGCAGGAGTAGTTCCCAATCTGTTAGGAATCGAGGAGGCTGCCAAGCGTTGATGAGATGTGGACATTGTAAAACAAACTGTGCAGTTTGCACCTATGATTCTTTAGAGAACTGGCTCATTTTCATCTGAAAAAAAAAAAGTCTAGGAACACAGGGAACATATGAGAAAAACAGAAGAAAGCTCATAGCGTCAGTGTTCAAGAAGGTAAGGACAACGATCCAGTACCTATAGGTTGTTTAACCTGACATCCTTACCAGCCAAAATAATGGCAGAGCTAATATGGGATTCAATTAATAAAGAACTAAAGGATAAGAATGTAATTATTGCCAGCAGTGAGGTTTATGGGAAATAGGTCATGTCAAGCAAACCTGATTTCATTCTTTGATGAGATTAGAAGTTTGTTTGATAAAAGTAACATGTAAGAGGCTTCCTTCCATAAGGCAGCGGCTTAGGGGAAAACAGCCTTCTGATTTAAAATTAGCCCCTTGTAGTGTAAGTAAAGCCCATCTGTAAGAGATTAAGAATGGGCTAACTGGGAGAGCTAAAGAAAATAGCACTGCTTGGGAATGATCAGTGAACAGGGCACTTGGAGCAGTCCTCAGCAGGAAGCTCAGTGCTGTGTCAGTGGTCTGGAGACAAGCACAGGACAGAAGGGCTCATGGAAACCCCCAAAATCCCTGTTCCCACTGTTAAAAACAGCCCAGTACAGCTCACCCCAATGATTAACTCTGCTCAAAACATTGCCTCCTGGCAGGTTGTGTGCAGTTCCTGGAGCAGCCAACTATGGCCTTTGTCCGACTAAATGAGGCCGTCTTCCTGGAATCTGTCTTGGAGGTCCCGATTCCTGTCAGATTCATCTTTGTGCTGCTGGGACCGAGCCAGGCCAACATGGACTACCATGAAATTGGCCGCTCAATCTCCACCCTCATGTCTGACAAGGTGAGGAGCTGACAGGTGATGATGCTGGCGCAAGCAAGGGAGCTTCAGTAGCTCCTCAGAACTCAGTCCTGGGACAAGAGGGCTGAGGCCCAGGTGAGACGGGCAGGTGTGAGCATCTGGGATTTTTAAGAGCAGTCTGACTTGACCAAAGTAGGATGCTCCATTATGGAGGGAAGAGTAGGACAGACACTTGGCTGGGACAGAGAGTGCAAGGCTGGGTGAAGAACAAGGCTGTATGTAAAAGCAGGAGCAAAGGACTGCCCACAAGGTTGGAGGAACTGTGATCAGTTCACATTTCACAGAGAGGAGGGGAGGCTGAGCAGTGCCTGTGACCATGATGCCAGTCACAGGCCACACTGACGAGAAGACCCAGCAGTGGCTGGGGACTGTTCATCAGCAGTTTGGATAAAGCTTTCTAGCTGAGTCCCATAGCTGGGGTGTCCATACAGAGTAACACATCCACCCAGGAGGAGAAATGAGGAGGCAGAAAAGCTTTTCTGCCAAGTGTGTGCACTGCTAGAAATCCCCCACCTGGCTAGGTGGCAGGAAAGTGAAATTCATTATCCTGGTAAGAATTTAAAGGCAAAGAAAACCCAATCTGAACACCTACTGCGTACATCCAGGACAGGAGAATCAAGGGTTCACAGGGTCCTTCTGGCTGGTGCCACGTAACTATAGCAGAGTAACAAATCTGTCTGTCCTGCCACCAGCGCACTACTCTCCCTCCAATGGGGACTGAAAGGTCTGCTCAGAGCGGGTGGGTTGTGGGCAACAAGGGCTCCCAGCTGAAAGGTCCCTTCCCAGGAGTTGCACAGGGCTCAGCTGACACCATGTTTTGAACCAGCAGAGGTGAAGTCCCATATTCCAGCTTCAGCTCTGCATTTGTGGGCTGATCTCGCTCATCTGAGCTCCTGCTCCTCTATTGCTGGAAGAAGGGAGCCAGCTGCTGCAGCCATAGCAAGGTGACACAGTGGCTGGCGCCGTGGAGAGAGTACGGTATCATTTACAGTTTCAGGCTGCGGCTCCAGGGAGTCTGTGTGCTGCAGGAACCTTAGCTGTCCCCTACCTGCTTTACAGGCTGTTCAGTTGTTCATCTTCCTCCAGCCCTTTCTCTGCAGGCGCGTTCCAGAGGCAACGCAGCACTTCCACCCATTTGCCAGTACCTCTTCTCCTATCTGCAGTAGTGCTGTCCCCTCATGGTCTCCTTGGAGACCTTCCTTGCCATCTTGCCCTTGCTGTGAAGAGTATCTCCCCTTTTCTGCCTGTTTTCCCTTGCATGACTTCCCTCATGCTGTAGACTCCTATTTTCCTTCCCTCTCCCATGTTTTACATGTCCAAGTCTCTCAAGAGTCTTATGCTCCCTGCTCACACGTCTGACACCTTGATTTTTGGGCTTTATCTGTGGTGCTTTAGGGCTCCATCAGCTTCTCTGTCAAACCCAACCCAAGACCACACCAGGAGGACATCAGTCTGTTGAGGAGTCCTAATTTTGAGCTGCAGGGATAGGGAAAGTCTTTAATCTCTGTGGTGCCTGGCTTCTGGTACATCTCTGAGCTGAGCTCTGAACGAGACCCCTGCCAGACCAAGTGATGGCATGCAGAGCTTATAAGGACAAGGATCTTGGCCTGATGCAGCCACAGTGGTCTGGTGTGAACAGTGGCATGGGCTGGCCAAAAGTAGCATCTAGCCTAGGCAAAGAGAGGCACCAGGCTGTCTGGGAAGCATAGATCTGATTTTGTTTGGTCCTACAAAACCAAAAAAGGTCCTACAAGGTACACCCTGTGGTCTGGTGGAGTGTGCAACCGGCAGATGCTGTAGGAGCGTGATCTTGGGAAAGAGCAGTGGGGCTTGGGGCAGAAAAGCAGGAGCAAGGAGGTCACTGGAAAGGATGGATAGGGTAGGGTAGGGAGGACAGACATGGGATTCGGTGGGACGTTGGGTAATTGGACAGGAGGCATTCAGGAGTGTGGGTCACAGAGTGGCAGTAGTGAGACAAGTAGTGGGTTGTGGAAGTGGGACATTACTGTATGGTCACAACAAGCATTGTGTTTCCGGGCTGCAGACAGCTGGGTGCAGTCTTGGTCTGACCCTTCTCCCTGTCCCTTTTTCCCTGCCCCTCCCAGCACTTCCATGAGGCTGCATACATGGCAGATGACCGTCAAGACCTCCTCAATGCCATCAACGAGTTCTTGGACTGCAGCATTGTCATCCCGCCATCGGAGGTGGAGGGGAAAGACTTGCTCAAATCCATTGCCACCTTCCAGAAGTTGCTGCTGAGGAAGAGGAAGGAGAGGGAGCAGAAGTCCATGAAGGAGGGGACTGTCCAGGAAGCCAAAGGTCTCTCCACTCACATTTGGGCAAAAGAGTTTGTACCTAGTCCCTGTGTGCCCCAGTGGGCCATCCCCTAGCAGAGGGGTGAGGAGGGCCTGGGTCCTGCAGTGGGCAGCAGGGAGGGGGGCAGGGGGAGGCAGGACAGTGGCTGTGGTCAGCTCTGGCAGCTGGGGGCAGCTGGAGGCGGTGGGATGCGCAGTTGCAGGGGACCCACCAGGTTAACGCTGCTGGAGGAGGGTCTCCACGGCATATGGGGGAGAGGGACAGCCCAAGGGTGGACCTGCGTTCCCCTGCTCAAGCCCTGCCCTCCATGCACCTCCAGAGCTGTGTGAAGTGAAAGCTGAGGAAGAAGAGGAGGAAGCTGAGGACGACCCTTTGAAGCGGACCGGGATATTTTTTGGAGGTCTGGTTCGGGACATAAAGCGCAGGTACCCCAAATACCTCAGTGACATCAGAGACGCCTTGCACAGCCAGTGTCTCGCGGCCGTTCTCTTCATCTACTTTGCTGCTCTCTCTCCTGCCATCACCTTCGGGGGACTCCTAGGTAATGGGCCTGCTTTCTGGTCTGCTCTTTGCACGCTGGGACACTGGCTCTGTCTGTGTGATGCTGTGCTGGGGTGGGCTTCGGTGCTGCTCGCTCAGGGAGAGCAGCAGTGCTGCGCCTCGGCTGCTGCCTTGTCCCCTCCCTGCCACTCGGCATCTCCAGCCTCGGCTCCCCAGGCTCCCTCTGCGCCCCCCACCCAACGCAGGGGACCCCTGACTGATGGGATGGGGACCTGCCTCCTCCGTCTGGAGCTGTGTCTGCAGACTGCCTGCCTGCGGTGATGGTGCCTGTGCCCGGGCAGTAACACTCACACCTTGTTCTCTTTCCCAGGAGAGAAAACTGAGGGTCTCATGGGGGTCTCCGAGCTGATAATCTCCACCTCAGTTTTAGGGATCCTCTTCTCCCTGCTCGGAGCCCAGCCGCTTCTGGTCATTGGCTTCTCAGGGCCTCTGCTGGTGTTTGAAGAAGCTTTTTACAAGGTACCCATGAGGCAGTGTCTGTGCTTGGCACTCACGTGCTCTGCCCTTGCGCTGGAGAGGGCAGCTGACGTTTCTCAGTTCTCCAAAGGGTTTGTGGTGGTGTGGCGTCCCTGGGTCCTGCCAGACTGCCCACAGCTCAGCTGGGGCTGGCCCAGGCTGTGCTGACCCTTTGCAGGTCATGCGGTAGGAACTTTTGCCTCCTGTTGCTCTATCCCTTGGGCTGACCTCGTTGAGGTGAGACAGTTGTCTCAGCACTCCTCTGCCTGCTGACTGTGAGGGAAGCATCGTCCCCCAGCCCCATGCTGCAGCCCATCCTGGCACAATGACCACTTGTAGCTGCATCCTAAAATGCTGGTCCATAATTATTCTTCTTGGGGCTTCCTTTGAAGGCCATTTAGCAACTGTTACCTGTCTCTGGGTTTCCTTGTATGGGAACCCAATAACATTCAGTGTACCACCCTCACTAGGGACATCCCATGTACATTACTTCCACCTCTCAGGATGAGCCCAAGGTTGTGTGCAGAGATATCCTGGCAAGCCAGGATGGACATGTTTCTTTCTCAAGTAGCACGATCTCTTCACTGTTAAAAACGTCCCTGTGTCACCATACCTCCAAGCAGAGGGTCTAATCCTTCTCCTTTTTTCTGAGTCCTTGCACGTCTGGGCTTTTAAAGCATGGGTTTTCACCTTGATGTGTCAAGAGTTTGGAGCTGGTGATGCCATTGCACAGTGGGAATTTCTTTGCTCTCCTGTGACCGCATTTCTCACTGTCTGCTTTGGCTTTGCCCAGTCATGGTGTACGAAGGGGTACCTCTGCCCTGTGTGGGGGCACCGTCAGTGGTGGTACTGAGGAAGGCTACAAAGGGAGGGATGTGGTTTGTGCTGGAAGTAGTTGGTGCTGCTTTTGTGGATGAGCAGAGTCAGTGGAGATGGTTTGTTCTCTGGTGAGAGCCTGGGGGCTTTTCTCCACACACATAAAACTGTGTGTGTAGGCTGGGCACGGTCTGGGATCATGCCCCAGCTAGTGTACCCCTTATGCAGTGGCACACAGCAGGCTACTCAGGCTCTCCTTTGCAGGGAATAGGCTCATGCTGTTGAGTGCATGGAGCAGTGGAGAGCTGTGTTTGAGTAATGGCACCTCCACATGGGTGGGATGGGGAGCGTCATACATGGGATGTCTCCAGCAGAGAGTGAAGGAGGTACTGTTACAAAGACTGGAATGGTAAAGACCTGCTTGGTGTGAGCTGGCTGGTGTTAATGCAAAGTCTGCAAATCTACCTGTGACCCCAGCCCTGAATTCACTGTCTGTGCTGGACGCTTTTTTCCAGAAGAATCTGTGATCTTAATGGGAAGGAAATGCAGGAGGCAGCCTGAGGAGCCATGAGTAACTCGTTCCCCTTTCCATTTCAGTTCTGCCAGACACAAGGCATTGAGTATCTGACAGGCAGAGTGTGGATTGGTTTGTGGCTCATCGTCTTTATCTTCATTATTGTGGCAGCTGAGGGAAGCTTCTTGGTGCGCTACATCTCACCCTTCACCCAGGAGATCTTTGCTTTCCTCATCTCCCTCATCTTTATCTACGAGACCTTCTACAAACTGTACAAGGTGAACCTTCCCCAGGGAGATGGGCTGCCACATCTCTCAGTCCCCAGGGAACCTGCTGCTGTAGCGTACAGGAGGCAGGGGAACAGGGCCAGCACAGCCACAGCTTTCCTAGGCGCTCTGCAGAGCAGTTCTTCGCTGGCCTCTCATGCCCCAGCCCAGCTGGCCCCTGTGCCAGCACAAAGGCTGGCAGGACAAGCCCTAATGTCTGTCTCCCCTTCTCTTCCTGCAGGAGGCATTAAAGAGGGGCCACTTTTCTCTCCCCAGCCCTCTCCAGCTGGGTAGGTTGTGAGGCGAGGTGATGGATGCTGGGATTTTCTGCACCCACCATCTACTGCCCTCACCTCTCCACAGAGCAGGACACCTCCGCATCCCCCTGCCCCCAGTAGTGACAGTACCCCCTGCCCCTCCTTGCGGTGACAGTGTCCGCTGCTTCTCTCGCCTGCCCAGGTGTTTGCAGAACATCCTCTGCTGAAGTTCTACCCACCGAACGTGCAGAGTGGCCTGAATGCCAGCATGCTCTCTGCGGATGCGATGTCGCTGGGAATCAGGATGCAGCCCAACACTGCTCTTCTCTCCCTCATCCTCATGCTAGGCACCTTCTTCATTGCCTTCTTCATGCGCAAGTTCAAGAACAGCCGTTTCTTAGGAGGAAAGGTGAGAAGTCTGTGGGACCCAGATGTTAAGGACAAGGGACATGCCAAACAAATAATGCTTCTTGCTACAGCCCTTTGTTCTCCAGAGTATTTGGGCTGTCTCCCAAAGAAACACCAGCTGTCCCTTAAATACCATGCAGAAGGGATGGTAGCCTGACTTAGGTTGCAGACCAGAGCTGACTGTTGATGATGGTGTTTGCAGTGTTCTGCTCCAGTGAGCTTTGCAGAAAAGTCCCCTGGACCTTGGGAAGGCTCCTTTTGCTGGATGCAAGTCGGTTAAACTAAAATATAGGAGGGAGAGCTTACAGCTTGTTCCCTTTGGACGTCTTTCTACATGCAGGGCACCTGTGTAATACCTGGAGCACCATCTGAATAGGCCAGTAGGAGCAATTAGCCAGTCACTTAAGAGCGGCTGGAGGACTGCAGCTATGTGGGCCCCGTGGGTTAAGGCTGGGTTCCCTTGCCCTGCTCATTAGCAGTGCTTCTTGGCCCCACCTGGGGCTTTGCTTTACCCCAGGTTCCCTGTAGCAGGGTGGGTGCATGGAGCCAGCCCGTTCCCTTTGCCAGCGAGGGTCTCTGTTCTGCAGGCTCGGAGGATCATCGGAGACTTCGGGATCCCCATCTCCATCCTGGTCATGGTGCTGGTGGATTACACCATCACTGACACATACACACAGGTAGGCACCAGCACCTCCCTCAGAGCCTCTCCTGCAGCCCAGCAGTGATCCCTGTGGCCTGCTCTTGTGCAATGGGTGATCTGTATTTCCTGCCCCTTAGTCATAAGTGCGCAAAGCAAACAGAGACGCTCTCCTCCTCCTCGCTCCCACGCTGAAGGGAAGCTCCAAGGGTCTTGCTGAGACTGAGACCAGAGCAACAGGGACTGGAGTACCCTGGTATCCCTCTGGTATTCCAGCTGTTAGTAGGGGAGGCTTTAGGGGACCGGAGAGACTCAGTGCAGTTAATTCCTTGTTTGTAACTCTAAAAACTAGCAGTTAATCAAGAAGACATAAACTGGTTATGCACGCTGAAGGGGTGGCATATAGGGTGGTTTCAGTGGGGTATTTGTCATGGGTTTAGTACCTAACATATTTATACTCTCCTTGATTAAGGCTACTAAATATTTTGACCACTTTATCTCAAACACAATTATCTCTTCCCAGTTTATGCACAAACTTAAATGTTATCAAATAAATCCATCTCAGAGGTTTCCCTTTCCCCCTCCCTTTTTTTAGTAGATGTGTAGTTATATCTCTTTGTTTTGGTATTTTTTCCAACTGACATCGGGGAGAGGCTGAAAGGTAGTTCCTGTTCAGCGTGCAAGCTTTTTATCAAGACAGCCCAAGGCTTAATGGAATCCAAATGCATTTTTATTCATTTAAATTTCAATGAAAAATCTGGTTTTACCAGACGTTAGTAAAATCATGCACTTTGTTACATCCTTTTCATACCCTTCTACACTTGTACAATTAATATCAAAAGCATTATCATTTCAGTATTAACTCGGCGTATGTACAAAGCTTTCTGAGAGAACGGTTCTTAGTTACACAGCTTAGCTCAAGCACAAGCATTCCAGGAATATTATTCATACTTATGCTGATTAACATAAATGCAAATCATAAACTCTTCCTGCCGTGCTCACGCAGGCAGATAGCAAGAACTGCTGAAGAGCAGCACAGAGCTGGGAGTTCAAATGCTGATGAACGCAAGGTCGGGATGATGTACAGCTAGGAGTCTCTGTGTGGTCTCTGGTGGGAGCACGAACATGATATTCCCTCTGAACATGATCAGAGTGAGGTCATTTCCAGAGAATGTGGCCAATTCTGGGGTTCACACCACAAAAACAATATTGGAAAAACGTCTCAGAAAAGGCTTGGAAAGTCTGGAAAGCCAACTCAGAGAAGAGCAGGCAGGTCACAGCACTTGATTTGTCCAAGCAGAGGTCAGGGAGCATTTTAGCCATGCAAGCACTGACATGGGAGTGAGGTTCCTGAGGGGAACATATTTCCTTGGTCTCTTGGACAAAAACCAAGAGAATTCCAATAGCTGAAAGGAAATGAGACAGGCCCATGTTAGGGGACATGGGATTTTTTTGCACTGAAGAGGATTCTCCATGAGAAAGTACCACTTGGGTCAGGGTGGCTGTCCCATCATCTGAGATGGTCAGACCAGGAGGATCAAGGTTAGTCCTGTGTGAGGCTGTGTCACGTGTACGTTGATGAGTAACTGCTGGGTTTTGTGGCTGCACCACCAGAAGCTGAATGTCCCCTCTGGCCTGTCGGTCACATCTCCTCACAAGCGTGGCTGGTTCATTCACCCCATGGGCAGCAGTGGGACCTTTCCATTGTGGATGATGTTTGCCTCTGCCATCCCAGCGCTCCTGGTCTTCATTCTTATCTTCATGGAGACACAGATCACTACGTGAGTACCTCCTTCATCAACACCAACCGTCACAAACCCCTGGGCAGGCAAGGCTGGGATGGGTGCTGGTGGCATTGGTGTGGAGATGCACCTGTCCCAATGGGGCAGCAAGGGCAGGATCCTGGCCACTTTCTGGACTCTACTTTCTTGGGTTTTCCCATTGTCTCTTGGCTCCCCTCCTGGCATACAGTGTGGTGGGGACCTGCCTCAGCCAAGCACAGGAGGAAACCTCTAACCTGAGGGTGACAGCCACCATCCCTGTCCTCAGCCATCTCATTGTCCCCATGTGTGCCCTCTCCAAGGAGTGAACATTGTCCCCAGCCACAGTGCTGTCCCTGTGAGGCTGGCACTGACCCAGGCTCTTTTTTCTCCCAGGCTAATTGTGAGCAAGAAGGAGAGGAAGCTGCTAAAAGGCTCTGGCTTCCACCTGGACCTGCTGCTTATAGGCACTATGGGGGGGCTTTGTGCCCTCTTTGGGCTGCCCTGGCTGACCGCAGCGACAGTGCGCTCCGTCACCCACGTCAATGCCCTGACAGTCATGAGCAAGGCCATCGCACCAGGAGAGAAGCCCAAGATCGAGGAGGTGAAGGAGCAGCGTGTGACCGGAGTGCTCATTGCTGCCCTCGTTGGTGAGCCTCTGCTCGGGTGAAGGAGTGAGGAGGGAGGGTCAACCACCTGAATGTCCTGGCAGTGTTGCTGCCCCACTGGCCAGCCTGCACTCTGCCTGCTTCCTGCAGGCCTGCCTCCAACTACACTTAGCTCTCCTCCGGCAGCCTTTGATACCCCTCCATGGTCAGTCCATTTCTGCAACCCATCCAGCTAGACCCATCTTGAGCTTCCTTTCCCTTGCACCCCGGGACAGACAGAGAGGAGGCAGGAAAGGGACGGAGGCCAAGGTGCCTTGTGGAGGGGCTGACGTGGGACATGCCGTGCCCTGAGCTCTGTCTGTGCAGGTCTGTCCATTGTGATGGGGAACATGCTGCGGCAGATCCCGCTGGCTGTGCTCTTCGGCATCTTCCTCTACATGGGGGTTACGTCGCTCACTGGCATCCAGCTCTACGAGCGGCTGCTCCTGATCTTCATGCCATCCAAGCACCACCCTGACCACATCTATGTTGTCAAGGTGAGCAAAGGCAGGTTGGGGGATACCAGGTAATGAGGAGCAGAGGAAGAAAAGGCAGGTGAGGGAAGGATGGTGCTTTGCTAAAGTGATGCTTGGCTTGGTGACCCCCTCCTTGGCTGCAGGTTTGTGCCGAGAAGTAAGTGCAAGCCGTGCACAGAGGTGATACGACACTAGGAGAGTGTGCTGACAGGCTGCACACAGGAGTGTATTGCCAGGATACTGTATGGATGGGCTGTTTATAGGAGTGATGCGTTGCTTGCGTGGGTGTAGGGATACTGCAGTGCCAGGTGGATACTCTGCTAGGTTGCACAGAGGCTGATGGGTTATGGAGTTCTGCCTTGCTGTAGAGTACAGGCTGGTAGAGTGTGCAGCAGGATGGCGTTACTGTACTGTGCATTGCAGAAGGGTTATGTTTGGCCAGTTGGGTCTTCATTAACCTCTGTGGAAGTACAATGCATTCTTAGATTGGATTTACTTCCCTAGGTGAAGACCTGGAGAATGAATCTCTTCACCTGCATTCAACTGGCCTGCATCGTGCTGCTCTGGGTGGTGAAATCTACAGTGGCATCCTTGGCCTTCCCCTTCGTCCTCATCATGACAGTGCCATTGCGACGCTTCGTGCTGCCCCGCTTCTTCCATGACAGGGAGCTCAAAGCGGTAAGCAGATAACTGTCCTCACAGCCTAACTTGCAACAGTGGGGTGAGGTTGAGGAGATTTGGCAGACTGAAAGGCTGGAAGATCCTGGGCTGACAAATCCTTGGCTTTCCCTGCTGTTGTCTGGGGGTCTTTGTTCAACAGCAGTAGGTGGGTGGATGGATTCCTCAGAGCTTGTAGCCCTAGGAGTTCAGTGTGAGATGGATGGGTGCCCTAGGGCAAGGAGACAGATGATCCTACCACACAGAGGCCTGGAATAAGGGTTTCCTCTTCTATCTTCTTCCCCATTTGTGGCTCATTCATTAAGAGACACCCCATTTCCCCACTGAGACAGCAGCAAGGACATCCCAGCAGCACACCAGAGCCCTTGGCTGCTTGGCACAGGAGCACGTAACCACAGTGCCAGGGTGCTGACAGCTCCTCAAGTGCTGGCACCTCCTCTGCTGCTGCCAACATCCTGAGCTCCTGTTGGAAAGCAGCCTGGAGCAGCACCCAGAAGTGGGTGCTTCTGGCAGGGGAAGAGGGAGGAGCTGCTGTGCTGGACCAAAGCTCCAGAGATGGGCCACTGTCAAACGAGAGCACTTACAGGAAAGGGCATCAGGCTGGGGATGCATGGATGGGCATGAGGGGCAAAGAAAGGAGCCTGTTGGGAAGGGAAGGAGGAAGAGCTTTGCTTTTCCCAGCACAGCCCAGCTGCCTGGCTCGCTGCGCAGCGATTCCTCCATGCCAGGCTTGACCCCGTGCTGGGGGTGGCTGTGGCCTTCAGAGCCCGGTCTCTGCCTCTCCCCAGTTGGACTCGGAGGATGCAGAGCCAAACTTCGACGAGGACGGCCGGGACGAGTACAACGAGTTGCACATGCCTGTGTGAGCTGGGAGCTGCCCTCCCCACTCGTGGGACAGGCCGCTCGTGCCTGCTCATCCCTCCTAAGGACAAACTGGAGACTTGCTGTAAGTCACGCAATCTCTTGCCTGGACCAACAGATGGCTGTTCAATAGCCCTGCAGGAGGCAGCCATGGCTCCTGCTGCCCCATCGCTCGCTCAGCAGAGCCTGTGAGTCTCTCTCCTCTTGGACCTGGTGGACTAAGAGATGCCTCTCGCACCCCGAAGCTGCGTGGGTCCCGAGTGCCCGTGGGTCAGGGGTCTGCCCCCTCCCCACTGGAGGCAGCCTGTGCCTGGTCTCCAGGTGGTGAAGGGGAGCCATGCCAGCTAGTGCCACTGTGTCCCCTTCTGCTACCATGAAGCTTGGGTGTCTCAGCACCATGTGCCACCGAGCAGTCACAGGGATGGGCTGGATGCTGCCTGTGGGTGGCCACTGGGCTTCTCCCAAGCCAGCAGCCTCTTTGCTTGGCTGGCAGATGCCTTGCTCCCACTCCCTCTGCCCCCTTCCAGGAGTGCTCATGCTGGGCCTGTGCCACAGCCCCTGGCCCACGGGGCTGCTGCAGCCTGGCTGGGCAAGGAGGGACCAACATCCTGGTCTTGTCTCCAGACCATCATCTGTCCAAGCACCCTCCCACAGGACTGTTTTCAGCTCTTGCTCGGCATTGGGGAGGCCATTTGCGTCTTCCCAGTTTTCCCAACCCTCTTCCCAAAGGAAAACCGCACAGGGAGGCTGGGGAACAAGCAGTTATCCTGAAGCCTTGAGTGCCTGCCCTCTTGCAGGGACTGAGAGGAGTCCTGTGCCATTCTGCACCTCCACAAAGGTTGCGGGGGTGAAAACTCATTACAGTTCCTGATCCCCACATTCCTGTCCCCGAGAACAAACCATATTTAAGAAGCTATAAAAGAGACATAGTGCTGGAGCGCAAAACAGTCCTTTGGGTCCCCTCTCTTACCCTGTGCCACTGGGTCTGGCTCCCTGCAGCCCTACAAGGAAGTCACTGAAACCCCCAGCCCCAATTCTGCTGCCATACTGGGGTGACCTTTCATGTCCAGGGGTGCCCTCCAAGTGGGAAGGGGCAGCATTCAGCACACCCAGTACTCGGCCCCTGTCACCTCTGGGCAGCTTTGAGCACCTTTCCTTCTGCCTGGCAGGGCTGTCTTCTGGGGTTTCCCCAGGCTGGCAGCCCCCATTCAGAGCTGCCTCAGAAACTGCTGATGGTGCCCTTGCTGCCTGTGGCAGCTCTGAGGGTAGTGCCAGAGGAGGTGGGCACCCCAGCCTCTCCCTGATGATTGGAGCCAGAGTGGCCTTGTGGAGGAGGCTGGGATGCTCGTTTCACTGTTGGATTTGGGACAAGCTGCTGCCCCGGTTCCTACTTCTCAGCTTGGCTCCTGTGAGAGATGGTGGGTGCTTCATTACCTGGAGGGTCTGACGCCTTCCCCAGGAGGCTGCAGAAATACCCCACCAGAGAGAGGAACCTCCCCCTGCAACAGGTTCCTGCCCCACAGCCTGCCCCCCTGCAGGGCCCGGGGCGGAGAGACGGGTGTCTCTGTGTGTCTGTGGCCGTGTGTGTCCTGTCCTCCCCGTGTAGTGTAGGAGGCCTGTTGTCGCTGTGCATTGTGACTCCTCTGACTGTAGTGGAAACAGCTACACCAATAAACTCTTCACAGGAACCATATCTGGCTCTCCACTTTTGTTCGTTAATTGGCAATAAATTAAATTGATTGAAATTCCCTGACACAAGACTTTCTTGCCCACAACAGCAACCACCAAGGGAGCAAGCCCCAGCTGGAAGGGAGACTGTCACCTTGCCACCCACTACCAGTACAGAGCTGGGCTCTCCACCATCACTAGGCAGGCTGGTTACTGTGGGTTCAGCTGGAGCTCCCATGCTGGCCGCTGGAAACAGGAGGCTGAGCCCTATATTTAACCAGAAACACGTACTCGTGCCTGCTTGCATCCATACGTGTGTGCATCCGTGTGCCTGTGTGCTCAGCAGTGCTCGGTGCCCATCTCCTTACTCAGCCTGGAGCCACACACCAAACAGCAGGGCCATGGACTGAGCGTGGAGGAAACGTCTCATTAATTCCCTCCACATTTTCTTTCCAGACAGGAGCCAAGCCAGGTCCCCATGAACTGCTGGCTGCCTGCACCCCACGTGGTGATGGGTTGGAGGTCCTCCAGTCATGCTCTCCTGGGTGCTGCTGCTGGGACTAGGCAGTGGTTCTACCTCCCGTGGTCAGGGTCACTGGCTGCTCCTGGGGCTGGCTGGTCACTGCTGTGGGACCAGCAGAGGGCTGAGCCTGCCTGGGTGCAGGGGTGGTGGCTGTTCTGCTTCTGAGCTGGGCCCGCAGTGGGGCAGGCAGTGCCTGGCCTCGCAGCATCCTCTCCAGGTCCTGACAGCGCTGCTGAACCTGCAGGAGAAGGTAATGTGGATGCCCAGCTCCTGAGCATCCAGGTGGGCTGGATGGGAGCACCCACGAATGCTTCCCACAGGCTGGTCCACCACATTAGGAAACTCTCCCTCTCCCATTCCCCACTCCATGGCTCTCCTTCCTCACACCTGAATGCCCAGGGCTGCCCAACTGGCTGTTGGTTTGGACTGGAGAGGTTGTGGCTCTGTCCAGTTCCACAAGATCCATGTCTCCACCTTGATGTCCAGCCCTTCCCATGCAGATCCCCTGCCCGTGGCAGGGTCCCCACTCTTGCCCTGGGATGCGGGGCAGGGAGCTCAAGCAGAGCCAGTGTGTGCCCCTTACCGCATCGATCCTCCGGATGAGGATGGGCCTGACCTCCAGCTCCAGCAGCCAGTCGGCCTCCAGGATGCTGTGGTGGTACTCCTCCAGCTCCAGGTTCTTCTGCAGCTCCTCAGCCAGGGCAGCCCGGTGCCGACAACTCCCCCTCCGCGGGCTCTGCCGGGGCTGTGCCAGCTCTGTCCCTTCACCCTGCTGCTGCAGGCGCAGGACCTGGATACGCCGGGCAACGTGATGGACCTGGGCACGCAGGGCAGCTGCCCGCTCCCCGCGCTGCAGCAGGGCCAGCAGCTCCTCCTGGCTCTCCTGCAGCCGGGCTCGCAGCACTCTGGGGCTGCTGCCTGCGCCCAAGGACCGCGGTGGGACCAAGAGGTCAGGCAAATCCAGAGGAGAGCCAGGCTGCTGGGGGGTCCTGCTGTGTGGTGGGGGCTGCACTGTGCTGGGAGCCAGCCCTGCTCTGCCCCACGCTGGTGGCTGCTGTGGCGGTGATGGTGACGGAGATGGTGATGGAGATGGTGGCAGGGAGAGGCTGTACCTGCTGCGGTGGAGATGGACCCACCGTTGGGCAAGCTCCGCCATGGCCAAGCTCTGGTGAAAGACATCAGGCACCAGCCGCAAGACCTTCACAAAGGGCTCCACGCCAGCGAAGCCATGCAGGTCACGCAGGCTCTGGGGGCTGAAGACCCGCTCGCTGAGGGACCCCCCCTGCAACAGCAGCCCCCAGTTACGCCGGTGGGCGAAGAGCTGTGCAGCCAGGTGTGGGATCGATGCTGGGGAGGACTGCCAGGTGGGGTGGGCAGCCAGTTCCTCGTGCATGTACAAGTATTCACAGAGTGGGACCACCACCCTGGAGTCAAACCTCTCCTTCAGCACACTCAGGTGCTGCAGGTAAGAGGCCATCCAGCCCACGTAGCTGGCCACGTCGGGGCTGGCTGAGCCGGGCCAGTGCTGGGCAAGCTTCTGCAGGTGCTGCCAACTCTCCACCTGCCCCGAGGGGCTCTGTGGCAGCACCAGCAGCAGCACCTGGTACAGGCTGCGCAGGTCGAAGCCCTGCCGGCACTGCTGCACGTGCCCCACAAAGGCGCTGATCTCCCCTTCAAGGGCAGAGTAGAGGGACTCCATGGGCGGCCACGGTGATGGAGAGGAGACAGCTGGGATTGCAGCTCACCCACACGGTTCTGGGCCCTGGATGCGCTGGAAAACACACTGCACCAGGATGCAACACTCAGGGTGGTGCAGGCAGGGTTTCTGTGGGGCTCTGGTTTGGGTCACACACGTGGTCTCAGCCAGCAGACAGTGCTACCAAAGGCTGGCATCCTCCTTCGAAGGATGGGACATCTGGCCAGCTCAGATCAGTTGGTCCTGGTTGCTCTGCTGGAGAAGAGAAGACACATGGGTTGGAAGGAGGGCAACAGAGGTGGGCTGGGACAGGAGGCATGAGGGAGCTGCACGGGGTGAGCTCAGAGAGGCACCCCCACTTTTGCTGGACCAGGGAAGGGAAAGGCTGCTGGGTGCTGCTGCACCAGAAGCATGCTGGATTGCAAAATGCCATTGAAGTGGGGGGAGAGGAGTGGAGAGGCTGCCTGCAGCCCCAGGGGATGCTGCAGGTGGGGGGAGAACAGCCTGGGTGCCCACAGCTCCCCCAGCTGCCTAGGGGATGCTCTGGGATGGGGCAGGTGTCCTCCTGCTCCCTGGAAGGGGACTGTGTCATGCCAGACCAGGGCTGCGCTCTGACTAGCAGTTTCTCCCATCTCTTTGCTATTTGAGAAGAGGTTTATCTTTATAAAAGTAAGCATCCACACTTGCCTGTCTGCAGAACTAAAAATAGGAGGTCTGTTCCCAAAACTACCAACCATATTATTTTAAACCATTGTGTGTTTAGGGAAACTATTTGGGTTTCTGTTTCTGCCACCGGGGTTCAAGTACACTCAAGCTATCTTCTCCAGCTATTTTTATTCTCTGCAGCCAGGAGGGGCTGGCACATCTCTGTTGTGAGATACCACTGGCACCGGTTCACACGGCTGTGTGGCTGGGAAGTTAAGGAAATTGCTAGCTAAGGTCATCCCCATGACAAAACTGGGGATCAGCACCACCAGCAAAATTTCCTCTTTCCCCTGTTTACCTGGAAGTCCTTGCCTGGGCTTTTGTGTCTGCTTTTCAGGCACTCAAATTTCATTAAAATAAATTTAAAAGTCCTTTTTCCTCTTCTTGATGAGGAGGGGATTTGGAAGCCCTGCACCCTGGGGGTGGGGGCGGCAGATAAAAATGGCAGGAGGCGGCAGCACGGTGGGATCCTCGCAGTGCAGGCTGGAGAGGGCACGAACGGCTTCGGTTGCACCCACCTGCCCCAGTAAGTGTCTGTAACTGTGTTTGTTTAAATGTGAGTTGCACCAGTTTGGGGGGGGGAGCAGAGCTGATGCTGAGGAGGATGATGCCTGCACACGAAGTACCAGAGACCAGATAAAGATCAGCCCCAGTTCACGGGTGCCCAGCTCGCTGTTGTAGACGCTGAGAACCACCAGTGAGTGCTGCCGAGCACCAGTAACCCGGCACGTCCCTGCCATGTTGGCAGCCCCACACTCGCTGCCCCCATCTGCCCTCCGTCCACCTCCCCTCCACATTGAAAGAAGGGACTCACCAGTGCCAGGAGGAGAACCAGGGAGAGGAGAAAGGGCCGATCCAGGCCCTGCTGCCTGCCAGGAGAGGAACCTGCACTCCTTGGGCATGGACACAAACCTTCCTCCCCATGGGAACGGCAGGTTTGGACGCGTCTATCACATGGGAGCCAGCCTTTCCCGGAGCTGGTTGCTGGCCCCGTGGGCATTGCCTCAGAGCTACAGGGAGAGATGCAGCTTCCTCCAGCCCCTCTGCCTCACACAGGTCTTTGCAAAGGACACTTCTCTCGCAGGGATGCCTGAATCCTGGGCATGGGCTTGGATAGCACTTTTCCTCAGTACAAGTGAGTACAGCTACACACGGCCCTGAATTTGTCCCAAAGGCTTGTCTGGCCTTGGCAAGAGGGAGGCTCCATAGCCTTTGGCGGTTCTCTGCCTGACTGCTGCCTTGTGCCCCTGCCCTGTCCTTCCCAGCATGTTATCCTTCCAGGGCTCTTCAACGCTCCCAGTCTCAGAGGTGCCTGTGCTAGGACTGCTCCCCAAAGGGACTCTTAGAAGTAAGTGGTCTCCCAAGGGAGTGAGAATGGGGAATGGGAGCAAACCCTCTGTTAGAAACCTCTGATGGGGACAGCATCCCTGGAAACAGGCGTCTGACCCTGACAGTTCCCCTTCCACCTCCGCCTGGCTGCCCATGGGAGTGGGAGCCTTGACCATGATGTTTCAGCCCGCTCAAGAGAGTAAGTCCTGCTGCTGGGAGAGCTGGCTGGGGCACTGCGCTCCTGCCTGGTGCCAGGACCCCATGGGGAGGGAGCCAGGTGCCCCAGGCTGGGACCTCTTCACTAGGGACAGCACTGGGACACTTGTCCTGTGCCTGTACAAGGTTCCCCCATCCGGGTGCACATTTTCAGCTGGGCTGCACCTACCCACGAGCCGCTGTGTCTCACTGTGCAGAGGTGGTTCACATGAGCTCCCCTGCAGAGAGGGGCAAAGCTGCTGTAAGGTCGGGGTGGGAAGGCGCAGGCTGAGCTCTGAAATGTGGGTCCTGAAGCTTTTCCCTGCAGGGAGCAGTAGAGAGATGGTCTGGCACCCATGGGTGTCCTGTCTCCCTCAGAGGGGGGCCCACGCAGGCGCTGGAGCAAGGTGAAGCGCTGAGCACCAGCGCTGCACAGTGTCCCCCATCGCTCCTGGGCCACGGGCTGCCAGATGTGACCTTGCCACTGAGCAGCACAGACAGGTAACTCCCCTCTGTAGACTTCTGCAGAGAGGGGGGACCTTGCGGTCCCTGCTGTGGGAGCCCAGCTGCATAATTGCCTCCATCTGTCACCCCAGTGTCCCGGGGGCATGTCCCTCCGCTCCAGCACGCAGGGTGCAGCAATGTCACCAGGGGTGGGAAGGCTGGGCAGCGGCCGGCTCCCGCTGTGACAGGCTCTTGTCCCCAGCAAGGACAGCCAGCCAGCTGCTGGGGCCGGTTCCTGGTGCTCTGAACTGGGGCTGCACTCACTTTTCAGCTCGGAAATGGACCTCAAAACCAGGCGCTCTGGCTGACAGGAGGAGTTAGCACAGCCTCACCTGCTCCCTGGGCTTGCTAGCCCAGCAGCCCGGCGTTGCAGGCTGCCTCCTGGGGACTTACAAGGGACACATAGACCAAAACAGGGCAGAGAATGGCATCGTTTTGGCTGCAGGTGCACAGCGAGGAGAAGAGCTCTCTCCTTTAGCATAGAAATGATTCTGCAGGCTGAGGCTGCACAGGCGAGATCAGGAGGAGGAAATGTACCGAGCTCCGGCTCCCAGCACCCGTCAGCAGACCTTGGCCAGGGCCGGGGCTAGTGATATGACACCGTTTAACCTCCTCGCTTGCTTGCCGGGGTTTATCGTGCAGGCAGAGACAAAGACAGAGAGCTACCCCTGCCTGGTAAAACAGCCCAAGCCCGGGAAGCGAGCGCACCGCAGCTGGCTGACACACTTTCTACAGCATGAATCCCGCCGTCACGGTGCCTGTGAGCAAAGCCCTGCTTTGTACACTCCGTTAAGCAGAAGCCGTAAGGCTGCTTGTAACAGAGCCCCATCTGTGACCTCCACAGCGTCGCGCCATTAATAGCAAGGGTGGGTCTGGGTCAAACAAAAGCAGGGCAGGCTTAATAGGAGAGGAAATTAGGTGGATGTGCTTGGCTGGCCTCATCCCCGCGTGTTCCTACTGTAATTATAGCCCTGTGCAGCTCAGCTCTCTTATTCAGCCATCTCGCCACCAGGACTGCATTTCTCATGACCGAGGTGTAAAAGCCACACGTGGACACGTTTTGGCCCCAGGCAAACCTGCAGCAGCACAAAGGGAGCCACGGCAGGGAATCTCAGCTCATCGCTGCCGGGAGATGTACGTGTGGCCTGGGATGTGACCAGGAAGGGAGGGAAGGGCTGGGCTGGGGGAACAAGTCCGGGATCCCTATCTACAGAGAAAGCTGGAGATACCTGACTATGGGTTTGGTCTGTCCAGCACAGCCAAGTGCGGATGGGGCCGGGAGAAAGTCACAGCTAGTGCTGGCCCCCGTGATTCAGCTCGGGAAGATGCTTCGGAGGCCACGGGGTGGCATGAAGTGGCAGTGGGGTGGACCTTCCCCACATCTGCCCTCTGGGCCCATCTGCTCCAGCTCTATGCTCTTGTGCTCTATCTGAAAATGAAGAAGACATCCTGTTTTCCTGACCTGTGGAGAAAGGGCAGCCCTGGAGGGCATTCCTCCACTTGGCTGGGATGAAAAGCTTTTCCTGCTGTGGCCAGACCAAGCAGGGGTGCAGCGGCCCTTGGCTTGGGCTCTGCAGCCTGCAGAGGCAGCGCTCTGTGCTGCGGTGAGATGGGCTCACTGCTGGTGGTGGCTGAAGCGAGACAAGAACCAGGAGGGTGCCCAGGGCAGATAAACACCCCCCACCCCATGTTGTCCCTCTTTGCCAGGAGGGCTCCCCCTCACACTGCCGCTCTCTGGGGGAGCAGGTGCCGCAGTGCATGGTGTGACCCTGTGAAAGCCTCTCCAGGAGGCTTTAATCACATTCCTCCAGAGCAGGGACACATCTGGTACAAACATGATCCTGTCCCCAAGGAGACTGGGCTAATTTCTGCTGCAGAGCCCCTGAGCAGCCCCGGGCAGTGAGAGCTTCAGCACAGCTTTGATCATCACCATCCTCACCTAGCAGGGACAGGGCTGGCTTGCGAGCAGCGGGGCAGGAGGGGAGGTCCACAGCTTCATGCTGAGATGGGGCAGTCCAAGCCTGAGCTGGCCTTGCCGGACCCTGCCCTGGTCTGAGCTGTGGACAGGCTCCCCACAGTCTGGGAACAGGAGAAGGGAGGAACTGCCCATTTTTAAAGCCAATTTCAAGCAATTGTGAAACTGAAGTGGGGAGGGGGGCAGAGCTGTGGGGACAGCGTGTGCCCTGCTGTGTGTCCCCTTCCCCTCGCACACGTGCAGTCTGTGGCAGGAGAGCGCCTTGGTGTCTGGTGCTCTGCCAGGGTCAGGCCACTCCTGCAAAGGGACACGCTTGATTTTTGGTCACTGCTTCTCAATAGTTCTCCCCCTTTTTGAGAACCCTCTCCTGGCTGCCCTGTGCTTTGGGCAAGGGGGGATTTGGTGGCCCTGGCAAAGCAGCAGGGCCTGCCAGCAGGGGTTGCGATGGTGGCAATGCACTGCAGAGCTCGGGTGCCCTCCTCCTGCATCCATGCCTCCCTGTGGCCCCCATCTGTGCCCGAGGTATCCTGCCTTGGCTGCCAGCTCTCCCGAGTGAGATCATCCCAGGGATGACGGCAGAGGAGATCAGTTCCCCACCCTACGATCCCAGCTCCAACGAGCTACTGGGGAGGTGGCACCCGCGGCCGAGCTGTCACAGCTCGTTCCCTTGCAGGTGATGGGAGAGCGAGCCTGGCAGATGCTCAGCACCCGCAGCGGGGGCACATTGGCCTGCCCACCTCCCAGCCGTGTGCCAGACCCGTGGCAGAGGAGGAAATCAGGATATTGTCTGGTGTCCAGGAGGAATTCCTGCCTTGGCTTGTTCCTGCCAGTCCTCCGCCGACCTTCCCTCGGTGTGGAAAGCCCAGCAGGAAGCTGACTCACTGTCTGCTGCCGCCACGGCTGGGTGCGGGGCTCTGCTGCCTGCAGCACCAGAGGGCTGCTCCTTTCACAGATGCAGGAATAGCTCATCGCCCAGACCCCCCTCCTCCCAGCACCCGCCTGCCCTGGCTCTCCTCTGCCAGAGCCCAGCTCTCTGCCTACAAGCAGAGGAGGACAGCCATGGCACCCTGGTTTCTGCGCCGTCTGCAGCTGGGCTGGCAGGAGGGCTGGGAGCTCTCCGGGTTGCCAGCATCGCTGCCGAATGTGCGAGTGGCACTACTGTGCCAGGCTCAGGGCAGGAGGCAGCCCCGAGGTGGGGAGGGGGGC
Organism: Limosa lapponica baueri; assembly: GCA_002844005.1. Taxonomy (NCBI): domain Eukaryota; kingdom Metazoa; phylum Chordata; class Aves; order Charadriiformes; family Scolopacidae; genus Limosa; species Limosa lapponica. Next base: position 2,179,144 of record KZ505654.1, on the reverse strand, counting down.
TGATGGGCTGGGGAGGGTTCCCAGACTTGTTCTGGGCAGTGGGGTCGGGTCCATTCCAGCCCTCATTGTCTGCTTCGAGTTCATCGCATGGCTGATGGGGCAGCCAGCCCTGGAGCTGCTGGGATGCAGAGGTGAGGTACCAGGCACGTGGTGGTGGCAGCATCCAGGCGGCCAGTGATGGCAAGTCAGCACTTGCCTGCTTATCAAAGCCCTGCAAAGAAGCAGATTGTGGTAGCCACCCCTTCCCAGCAAGCAGCACCTAAAGACATTTAGGAGACAGTTCAGACACCCTCAGTTCCAGGTGGGCTGCATGAATGTAGGACTAATGATTAAATTCTGTAACAGAAAGGAGCAAATATCAGGCATAAGTTTTTTATCAAAATTCTTGCCACTTTTCCTACCAGGTAGATGGAGCACAGGGCTGACAGCATCAGTCCCTGCTGCTGCATTTTGGGAATCCAATGTTTATTGCCTGGACAGTTTGGAAAGCTACTTTGTTCTGAGGACTGGGTCAAGCCACCTTCTTCTTCCCTCCTAGAACGTGTTGCTTGACAGTTGTGTTAATACTAAAAAACCTTGTCTTTTGAACAACCAGTTGGTTCCTTGCCTCGCCCTGGGCTTTCCAAGCCCCGTTAGCCCCTTGGCTCAGAGCTGCAGGGAGATCTGCCAGGCTGGAACAGCGACTGCTCCCTTCCAGCCCAGCAATACAGGGGCTGCACTGGCTGTCACCATGATGAAAACTGCAGCAGTTACCGGCTTAGAATTTTTTTCCACGGTGCATGTGGAAACACAGCCTTGCAGCACTCTCTGGGAGCTGATGAATAGGAAAGGGAAAGGGGGCTCACAAGGACCCCATCATGGGAAGCAAATGTAAGGCTTATGCTGTGTGCTTTTGGGTTGCTTGGTGTGTTCGCTGGGAGTAGGTTTGCTGCTAGTTTGTCACTTCGTTGTCAGATCTCCCTTGACATGCAGCTGTGAGGGTCATTGCCCTCGATGGGCAACTCAGCCCTGGATGGCAGGAACCATAGCCAAAGTTCTCCACTGGAGAAGTCTGGGAGGGGACATCTGGTGCTGGAGATACCTACTGGTAGAGACCCTTGGCAGACAGACAGAAGAGGTAAAGGAGATGTGTGCTCCTCCTCAACTATCTCATGGCTGTGAGGAGCCCCTTAACCCCTCTGGTGACCACCCAAAAGGTTGAAGCTGGACAGCCAAAACGGTCTGCAGAGGCAGCAATAGCAGAGGAGGAACTGTCCTGCCGCCGGGAGAAGGCTGGCCGCGGCAGAAACAGCCCAATGACAAACGCGGAGCTGCAGAGAGGACTTTCAAGGACACATCGCTGTTGAGTTGATCTAATCCCCTTCATTAACAGGGTAATTGGCCTTGTGGATAGAAGTATTAGATGGGAGATAAGGACTGTAGTTAAGCTTCTGGCGCCGTCTTGCTTGATGTTTTCATAAGACAGGGAAAGTGGTGTAGATTAAGCTAATCCAGTGCAAGTACAAAAGAGGTTGGACATTTGTGCCCAGGGTAGCTCTCAGAGACTTGATATCAAAATGGAAGGACACATGACAGTGTCACATATTAGGAAACCTTCCAAAAAAGGTCCAGATAGTGAAGGTGGAAGAGGCTGGTGGAGGTGGCTGTCACAGGCATCTGTTGCAGTGGCCTAGGTGTGACTCTGTCTTGTGGCAGACATTGGACAAGACACTGCCACCTCCCTCAGAGCCCTGTGTCTTCTAAATAGTTCAAAAAGCACCTTATTCAACAAAAGAAGTCTCAGTCCTCAAAACTTCCTCCCCTCCCTCCCTTTGTTTGGTCTCCTTTCTTTCAGAATAAGGAAATTATTTCTTCCTACTGCGAGAAACAGCCCCCCCCCCCAGCGTAGGCGCTCATGGACTGTCATCTGGCCACACTTTTTTTGACAAAGCTTCACCCAGCCTGTTGCTCTATGCTACCTGTTCCGGATCTGAGAGATACAACTTGGAAGTGCTGTCAGGATTCCTGTTAACGGCCTCTGTCACGGTACCACGCTCTGCTGACCTGCTGAAGGGACCCCCCAGCCCGAAACGTCTGCTCTTCCAGAAGACGTCAGTTGTCCTTCCAAACCCCACGCTTGGTTGCTGTGGCTGCTGTGGCTGTATACCGAGGCGGTCCCTTCTCCCCGCTGCGTGTCCGTGGGTGGCACTGGCCACCCGGGCTCAGCCGGCACCTCCCGCACCCCAAACCCTTTCCAGCATCTCCCCCCCGCCCCGAGATGCTGGCTCCTCCCCAGCCACCGTGACCACCTCCCCGGCTCCTCAGTGCCCCAGCCCCACCACAGCGGCCGCGCTCCCCGCGCCCCCGGGGCGG
>KZ505654.1:2098460-2176287 GCA_002844005.1 Limosa lapponica baueri | reverse complement strand
GCACTTTTCCTGAGAGGCGGCGGGGCTTGCCTCCGAGCGTTCCGCAGGCCCAGCGCGGCACCGGGCAGCCCGTGTGAGGAGCTGAACGGGTTACGGGAGCCCCGGTGATGCGCGGTTCCAGCGATTGAGGCGGAGGGCTGCTTGCGGGAGGAGAGGATTTGTCGCATGATAGTCATGGCTGCCCAGAGACGGCTCGCATGCTGCTTTAATCCCTTGGAGCGACTTAAGGGTCCGGAGCCTGCTCCTGCCTGTGTGTGCATGTCACAGCTCGGCTCGCCGCACGGGGCACCGGGCCAGAGCCCCGCCGGTGAGGAACCGGGAAGTGTGGAACGGGAGAGAGCGTCAGCCTCAGTCCGCTGCCTCCTCCGTGCCTCTGCCCAGTCACCTTCACGCTGGCGGGCAGAACGGGCTCCCCCGGAGCCAGGCTCGTACCTGTTAGACTTGGGCTCTGGGTCCCATGTGTGCCTGCCATGCCGCTTCCTTGGGGGTGTACACCAGCATCGCTCTGCTGGAGAGGGGGAAAGTGATGTGCAGCCTTAATGCACGTGGTCCGGTTCCGTGCACGCCCCGGATCCTCCCGAAATTCTTTCTCCCTCTTTCTTTGCTTGAGCACACACAGGTTTCCAGCCCAGCCTGATGCTGCCTTTGGTTGTGAGGGGCAGGTGGGTGCAAGGCTGGGGCAGCCCTTCCTGGCCCCACAGGTGACAGCGAGGTGCCCATGGCACTGGCAGTGGGCATGGCGGGCACTGTGAGGTGACGGGGCCATCCTGAGGTCTGTAGCTGAGCCCTGAAAGCCTCCCGTTTGGGGGCAGGGGCATCACACATCCCCCCTTCTCCAACTCCCAGTTGGTTTCCAGGCCATTAAACCCAGTGTCTGGCCCTTGCCATGTCTTGGGTGCAGCGGGGGAACTGGCAGCCCCCTGGGAGCAGCCCATTGTCGGTGGGCTGGAGCAGCTGATGGGCTCCGGCCTACCCCCTCCCCAGTGAAGCACGTTCTTTATCAGAACAGATGTTTTCCCAGATCTGGCCCGAGCGAGGAAGGAGTGGCTGCCCCGGGGGCTGTGCTGCTGGGGCTGCCCCACGGCATGCACAGCACATCACCCAGGCTCCTTTCAGCCATTAACTGATTAACCTGCTGCTCCTGAAAGCCTGGGCCGCCTGTATCTAATCAGATGGAGGCCAGGGTTTCCCAAAGGGCCATTTCACCAGAGCCTGTATGCCCACCCCTCTGTCACGAGGAAACTGGCCTCTTGCAACAGGAGTAGCCACCAAGGAGCCTGAAGTGCCTGATGGGAGTCTGGAGAGGGGATGCCCAGAGGTGTGTGTCTCATCAAGTAGCACCCAGCAGAGAACTGACTGCTTTGTCCAGCTCCGCTTGTCCAGGCATGATTCTGCTCTCATCTGGAGAAACAAAGATTTCCAGGGAAGGGCTGAGGGGCAGCCCTGAAGCCAGGGACTCTAGGAGTCTTACATCTCCTGTAAATCATGGGCTTAAAACCTAGTGAAGCGAGGTGGCCCAGGCTGGAGAGCTGGGGAAAGCATGCGTGGGAAAGCATCAAGCTTTGCTTTGCAGGAAAGGCAGTAGGGGTGGGAGGGGGGGGACATGGCTTCCCTGGAGCGGGAATGTTTGGCATTTGTTGCACCCCAGCCACTCTTCCTCCTTCTCCATGGGGGGTTCTTGGTGGGAGGGCAATGCCTGAGCAGAAGGGAATTGCTCCACCTCTTTCTGCTGCAGCAGAAGCCAAGTTTGTCCCAGGGGATACATGTCTTCCCTTACAATGAATAGCTTAAACCCCAGTGTGTTGTTGGTCTTGCCTTAGCAGGCTCCCATGCTGTGCTTGCAGCATTTAGATGCTACGCTCAGCAATGTGATCTGTGTCTGGGGCTAGGTGGGGATGCTGTGGATCTTCCCAGCTTCCCTGGTTTCTCCCTCAGCACGCTGGAGACCAAAGGAGTTCCTATTCTTTGAAGTTTATCTATGATAAGTGGCTTAGTGGTGGATTCAACCTACTTATCATCCTGGCTCTGCCAAGGTGGGAATGGTTTTGGCCGGTTGTGTCAGCTTGATACTGCTGAAGGGCTTCCCGTGTGTTGTGCCCGTGCCCTCCTCTGACTGCTGACCCCAGGGACGGAGAGCTGGCGGGGTGTGTGTGCTGCCACCACTCTCCCCCTGCGGTGTCCCAAGTGGGGCAGATTAGAAATCCTTCATCCTCAGCAAGTGGTACAGCACAGGGATGTGTGCCTCTGCCATCTGAGGTATGGTGTGTGGCACGGCTCAGAGGTGTGACGGATGACACCTTTGCTCCAGCCGGGCGTGAGCAGAGGAGCCGAGATGGTGTGTGCACTCCGCCGTCTCCTTTCTTGGCTGCTGCATCGAGTCCTGTGCCCAGACAGGGAGGAGGGGCCCTGGAGGCCAGGGCTGTGGCACTGTGACGGTGACGGATGATAGTTTCCCTGCGTCTGGAGTGTGGGCAGGATGTGGGGGTGACACAGAGGATGTGACTCGCTCGCCAGTTCTCCCCTAGGAGCAGGAATGTCGTGGCCAGGGTTAAAGGACACACTTCTCCCATCCCATCCCATCCCATCCCATCCCTCTCTGACCTCCAGTTAGAGTGACCAGCCGGCACAGCCCTGTGGTCAGCCTGCACTGGGCAGCAGCATCCAGTGGAGTCACAGATGCTGTTCTCCTTCTGCTCATGTGCTACTGGCCTAGGAATGCTGGCATTTTAAGCGTTAAACCGTTTTTCTCATTTCTCTTTTGGTGAAGTGCAACGCTTTTCATCTGTGTTGTAAAATAAATCCCCCAAAGTCCTTAAGCTTTCTGACATCGAGAGAGAAAGGCGGGGGGATCCTGTGCTCAAGTCCTGCATGGCTATGGTGATCTGAGCTGTCCTCCCTACGGCTGGTCTGATCTGCACTGGTGCCCCATCCTCCCCTGGCTACAGCCCTTCTCTTCTTTGTGGCCTGGGACATCTGCCATGGAAGTGGGGAGAGGAGCCACCTCCCCCAGGGGCACATGCAGACTAGCAGAGAGCCCGAGGGTCAAGCCAATGGAGGAGCACAAGGGCTGCCCGAGTTGCCACCATGCATGCACCTGAGCTGCTTTCTTGGCTCCAGACTGAGGCATCATGGTGGGGAGCAAGGAACCAGCTTCGGCAGGTCTCGTTTGCTCTGGCAGCTTTGTCCTGGCTGCTGCGCAGGCATGCTGGCAGCTTGATGCAACTGGAAAGTGTCTGAGTACTCCATAAAGCCATTGGGCAGTCTGCAGAGCGTGGCCCTTTGCTGGCCACATGATACTCAGCTGTACACACTGTCCTCCAGGTGTCTAATGGCTCCGTAGTCCTGGTGTAAACTCATGTGTGCAAGCATTCGCAGACAGAGTGTACTCTGTCTGAGTGGGTAAGGAGAAGAGCTGAAGGGACTTGTCTGCAAATGCATCTTCGCAGTGTGGAGCCTGCCTCCTGGAGCAGGTACAGGACTGGTCTGATTTTTGGTTGCACATGCGATTCTCACCACCTTTGAGCTCTTGGTTGAAGCTGCTTGGCTGCATCATGCAGATATCAGTGTCCTCGGGGAGCCCAGGTTGTGCTGAGTGGGGAAGGCTCGTACATGGCATCCCAGATTAGGTTTCTCAACAGCTTGATTTGCCCTCCTGCTGCTCCCTGCAGTTGGGAGAAGGTGGAGTTCCTGTGAGAGAAGAGTGTGGCTAGATGTCCCAAAGAATCCTTCCAGAGACTCCTGTCTGAGACGGGGGAAATGGTTCAGCTGACTTGGATGACGCTGACCATGAGTGATGTGCTGTCCTTCCAGATAACAGTGGGCTGAGTGCTCGTCTGTTAACAACGCTTGGCTTAGGAAAATGCCATCCTGGAAAGAAATGGTAGACAGAGTATTGTCTTTTTCAGCAGTAGGGCTGCTCTGTGAAGGAGTATTCCCACCAAGCCTCTCTCCTCCCCTAAGGACCACGTGCATTGCCAACTTTCCCTGATGACCTCCTCTCAGTTTACCAATAATATGGTGACCTCTTAGAAAAGAGGATCTGGAGAGATTGGGAAGAGACAGAGAAATGCTGAGTATTACATCCATGCTGCGTATGTAATGCTCTCTGTGTCAATACCAAAGAGAGCAACCCCTCTCTGTTTAATTAATCTGTGTAGTTCAGCTAAAGAGAACTACCTTGAAGATATCTGTGGGGCTGGTGTAGCATGGATGCAGAATCCTCCATCCCCAGCTGCATCTCCCCAAAACCATTCAGAGTGATAAAGAGGCAGATGTGGGGCGAAAGGACCCGGCTGCCCTGTTGTGGAGCAGCAATTGCAGGGAAGAAAGCTCCGGTGCCAAAGGTGACATGAAGAAGTGTCTGGCGGAAGAGAGGGAGTCCTGTTAGCTCCCTCCTTAGGGCATTCGTCTGGAGCCGGGCTGTGAGCTGCGACCTTGTCAGATCCCATCAGCGGTGCGAGGCTGGGCTGGCGCAGGCGCGGGGTGGGAGCCCCCACGTGCAGGGAAGCCGGGTCTCCCCTGGGCCAGCCTGCAGTGGCCCCATCGCTGCCTCCAAAACCACCTTGTACCACTCCAGTTTCACTTCTTGCCTCCTTTTTTTTTTAACATAATAATTGCAAATGTTTCGCAATTTCTTATTCCCCATTTTGCTTTAAGGAGAGTGTGAGAGCTATTTAAATGTGATCATTAAGACTGAAACTTCTGCAAGTCTGGGTTTCCTGGTTATCCTCCAGTTACCCTGAGCTCTCTGGTTCTGTCTCCTCATTTCCATCCAAAGTGGCACACAGTTCAGCAGCGCCGCAGAGCCGAGTCCCAGGAAAAACACCTACGGAGAGCCTGTCTGCCATGCACTGCTTGGCACAGCGTCTGGGGTCTCTTGGGTCCTGTCATTATAAACGCAGTAATTATCGTAACAACTGAACCAGTGGTGGGGCCTGTCGTAGATACGGTGATCAGCGCATTTGATGAGAAGGGGGGCAATTCAGGTTTGGACCCGGGCTGTGTACTAGTCCTGTTGATTCCTGCTACCTGCCTCTTGAGCCAATGGTTAAGATTTGGCTGAATCACACTTTCTGGAAAGGCTTTTTATTTCTGGAGGATCCCCCGCCTTTTGCAGTTTCTTCAAGTGGTTACACAACCTTGTTTTAAAATAAATCCTGCTTCATTCCTGAAGTGTCTGGCAGCTCCATCCATTTTCGGGTCCTACTTTTCTTCTGCTTCGTGAGGGTTGTTTCGTCCCGGATAACTTCTCTGCCTGCAAGACATTATCCTCCGGCACCGGGTTGCCGACAAAGGTGAGGCAGCAGAGCAGGGGTCTGGGTACTGCCGGCAGCAGCGTCCTCGCAGCAGGGTTTAATTAGCTGAGCACACAGGGACCGAGGAGAGGTTTGCAGCCCGTGCTGGGCCACATGCCGCTGTGATCCCCCTGCTATCAGTGTCTGGGCTAGACAGGGCAGCCCTAGCTCTGGCCAATCTACATAACAACATTAACATTTTCACAAGTACTTCTGCATTACAAGGGATCCTTCTGAAGAGCAAAAATGACTGAATTTTTTAGATTTTCTCTGGAAGGCTTCTCTCTCACACCTCAAAGCATAAGTAAGCAGTAAACTTCCTTGCTCCTGTTTATACATCCCAGACACGCATCAGCTTTTGTTGCAACCAAATGTCCTGGGAGTTTTCTGTTGAACAATTTGCAATCCTCTTCGGGTCTGTGACTTTCCAGAAGACATTCCTCTGTTTGAAGTGCTCCTTACATTCCTTCTACCCTGAAACTGACCTTTCAGTTTGGCTGTATTTTAATCCCATTTTGTTCAAACAAGAGGACTGTGGAATCCACACTGCTCTGATGGTCTCATCCTTGTGGGTACTTACTGATCTACCAGATGTTGGCATCTGCTAGTACTGTCAGCACTACTTTTGATTTTAGGTCCTTGATGGGAGTACAAAATACCACTGGCTCTGGTTCTGCAGAGTTTTCTTAGAAACTCCCTCAATTACTGATGGATTTCCCCATTCGTAACAACTGGTTTGAGATCCCTTTGCTGCTGTTTGCTCCTCAAGGTCTGACTTCTATCAGAATACTGTGTTCTATATGATCAATGCTATGAGAATCTGGTACTGTCCCATGTCCCATCTCTTATACTTGGAGGCAAAGAACGAAGAAGTCTTTTTGACTAGACTTCTTTCCACATGTTGACTGGCACCGGACACTGATTAAAGCTAGAGTCTCTTTAAGTTGGAAAAGCTGAAGGCAAAAACTCTGTATTTTCCCTGGGGTTGTCAGACTAAGCAACCCATGGTTCCTTGGGATAATCCTGCTATCACTCTTGTTTAGGCTTTGACCCTTCCACTCTCTTGGAATTTCCTCGTCATTTCCAGGCTTATCAAAAATGAAAATCAGCTGGTGAGAAACTTTATTGGACAGATCTCTGGGAACTCTTGGACCTGCTGATTTTTAAAATATTTTACATCATTTCCCTTTACTAATATACGGGAAAGCACTTCAGCATCTCGGTGTGATGCAAGAGGGGTGCTTTCCAGGGATTTTTATTAAAAACTGCTGCATGTCTCCATTGTTATTTGCAATGTTGCCATCCCCGTCTAGTAGTTGGATGCTGGTACTAGCACGTGTCTTTGTCCCCAGTAATTTTAGAAGATAAAACAGTGAAACATGGGCTCTTTAAACTGTCTTTACTGTTCCCCAACTTCTTACTTGCGTGGGCTGTTCCCCTCTTTTTCCCCACTTCACTCTTATTTCAGATTGGCTGACAGCACATCCCAGCTCAGAGGGACTCCGCTTGCTTTCTGTGTGGTGTTTGAGGGAAGGACACTGAGGACGATCAAGCACCAGGAAAATGTCTCGTGAAGAGTTTAAAAACCCTGAGAATACTTTATTAGTGAAATGACAAATAGGGGGAGACGTGGCAAAAGAGCAGAAAATAATGGATGAGACATGGAAGGTGGATTGGATTCCTCTGTTCCTCCACCTCCAACTGCGAGAAAAAGGGATTTTCTGCTTCACAGGGATAAGACTGATTGATTAAAAAGTGTACGTTTCCCTATCATGTGTGAGTAGATGGTAGAACTCCACATGGCAGGGAAATATTGAAGTCAAGGATGTGGCAAGATGCAAAAAGGTATTGGACATAATCCCAAATTACATGTAATAAACATTGCAGAAGAAACACTGTTTCAGGGCTCTCATATGAGATTTTTACAAAACGTGTTGCACTGCGGCTGCTTGGAGGCAGGATGCTGGAGCTGGTGACTGACAGACTGCTGTATCCTCGTGGTTTCCTGAGGCTCTGGGCTCTCCTCTGTGGACCTCGCATGCCACTCAGCCATCCATCAGCACAGCTTCAGTCTTCAGGTCATCGGCAGAACTTGAGAGAGGGAGGGAACTGCAAGGAAACTTCCTATTCAGTGGCGTGAGGGAGAGGAGACCCAAAGCAATGTCCAAGTTGAGGGCAGGGCAGGGGTAGCTCTTCCCTTGCTCAGTTTGGAGCTTGTAGCCAGTCAGGCTTTGCTAGGGCCAGGCTAGGCTTTTGCACGTGTCATGTTGCTTCCTTCCTTTCAGGGCTACGGAGAAGATGTGGGAAAGCCAGAGTTGCTGTGATGTGTCAGAGATGTTCAGAGACAAGGAATACACATCTGTAGATATCTGTGTGAGTAATGTGCCCTAGGGAACGACTTGTTTTAATTTGGGTTTTAGGTGGGGAACAGCTCATAGAGAAGGCATGGAAGTGGCGCTGGCTTTTATGAACGGCTGGTGAGAAGCCTTTTTTGAGGTTGGTAAGAAGTTCCCTGATGGTCGCACACTCTGCAGGATTGTTGCTTCACCCGATGAGGGTAGTGACTCCACTCCTCATGGTGGAATTACAGGGGGAAGCTCATCTTAAACTGAGCCTGGAGAGAGCTTGCAGTGAAGTCTGGAAGGATGCACACCTGCCTGCTCCCTGTGCACCTTGTGCTCATGGCAAAGGGCAGCCATGAAGCACGGGAAAACGGCTGGGGTTCATTCCCTCCACTCTCACGGTGAAGAGCTGGTGCGGTTGCTGTAGTGGGGAGCTGCTCCTTTGAGAAGAGCAAGACTTACCTTCAAGGACCAGGCATTTCCTGGGGGATATCTGAAGTTGGGAGATGTGCAGGAGAGTGGGGAGAAGAGAAGCTGTGCAGCAGCCAAACTGGGGGAGGAGAGAGGAACAGAACAGATGGGAGGGGGAGGCAAAAGAGGGGTGGGAAGCAGTGCACATACATCAGTGACCAGAAGTGACAAACTGCTCTTAGATTAGATGATTTAAAATGCACAAACCTCTTCCTGATACCGCTATTCTGCAAAGCTGCTGGCAGAGCGAGGGCTTGGCTCCTTAATTAGTAAGGAATGGGGCTGCTAATTGGCAGAACTAGTCTGAGTCATGGGCTCAGCCTGGGGTACAGCTCCGGAGCAGCAGGACCCACGGCTGCAGCTTTGTGCTCGGCTCTGGGGGCTGTGCTGGCCTGCAGAGGCTGCCTGGGCTCAGTGGGCTACTGTGTGGGAGCCATGGGTCCTTCCCAGCTGAAATCCAGTCCCTTCTTGCTCTGCAGCCTGTCACCCTGGTGCCTTGCAAGAAGTAGACTTTTGTTTCTGTTGTCCCTGCTGCTGTTGCAGGTATCCTCCCTCTTGCCAGGCTGCTGCCAGCTCAGCTGTTCTTGCTTCTGTCCCTCTCCCCACCTGTGGCTTTCTGGGCTGCCCCTCCCTTCCAGCAGCTGGTCCAGGTTTTGCTGATCAGATACAACCCAGGGACTGGCTGTATGACTTCATTTCAGACTGACATCAGAAAAACAGCAAGGTTGCATTCCTTCCCATAAGGGTCTAGGGTGTCAGGAACTCCCCCTCCCCACCGATCCCGTATCCATTAGCTAAGTCTCTTTATATCTGTCCTATCACTTATTCATGATCATCTAGATCAATCTGTTGAAAAGTGCATTTATTGAAACCTGATCCTGGCTTTGTCTGGATTGCAAGGGCCTTTCTGGCCCAATCTCCACTCCGTGGTTTACAACCACAAAACCCACTGAGGCTGGGAAGAAAGCTGGCTTAGCGCAATGCTGCTTCCAAGCCCAGGCACATATGGATCCATCACCAGGAAAAGCACCAGGCTTGGATGCCTAATACCCACTGAGCATCCTCAGCGTGCTAGGAGGACAAAGGTATGTACAGACACAATACTTACAGCTGAAAAACTTAGAGCAATTTTTGATTTGGACTCACAGTGCAGAGGGGTCCATTTTTGAGACATCCCTGCCCCTTGCAGCATGGCTGCAGCAGCGATCGGGAACAGGTAGCCAAACCAAGGCACTGCAAGAGCCTCTTTAGTACTGTGTTTGCAGGTGGATCTGGAGCCCGAGCACTACGGTCACTCACAAAGAAAACATCACAAAACCCTCCCATAACGGGAGCAGAGTGGACAATCGTGTGCATGGTTCATACCCTGGGAGGTGACTTCCAACCAAAAGCACTTTTCCACTCTGAATAAATAACTCTTGGAAAACTGATGCACCCATCATGGTTGTAGCCCCGGCAAAGCATGTCGCTCTTGAGAGCTGTGCAGGTTTGTGCCCGAGGAGGAATGGGGCACGTGAGTGCTGTCAGAGAGAGGCAGTACCCCTGTCTCCTCAAATCCCGCGCAGCTGGGGCAGCTCATTCTCGCTTGCACCTGGGAAGAAGCCATTTCCAGAAAAGAGGAGGTCACGGGGAAACATGAAGATTTCAGGGTAGTCCAGGCTATACAAATAAGAGGAGAGGGCTACAAAGATGATTAGAGGCCTGGAGCATCTCTCTCACAAGGAAAGGCTGAGGGACTTGGGTCTTTTTAGTCTGGAGAAGAGAAGACTGAGGGGGGATCTGATCAACACCTATAAATACTTAAAGGATGGGTGTCAAGAGGATGGGGCTGGTCTTTTTCCAGTGGTTCCCAGTGACAGGACAAGAGGTAACGGGCACAAACTTGAACATAGGAAGTTCCATCTAAACACGAGGAGGAACTTCTTCACTTTGGGGGTGGGAGAGCACTGGAACCGGCTGCCCAGAGAGGTGGTGGAGTCTCTGTCTCTGGAGACATTCAAAACCTGCCTGGACACGTTCCTGTGCAGCCTGCTCTGAGTGGACCTGCTTTGTTAGGGGGGTTGGACTAGATGATTTCCAGAGGTCCCTTAAAACCCCGTATCATTCTGTGATCCTGTGAGAGCAGGATATGATGACTTGTTTCTGAAGCATGGTACAGTGGCATAGCAGTGGCTTGCTCATGTTAGTCTCTAAATCTGTCTCCTGCTGGGCTGGGAGGTTGCAGAGAGGCAAAGGTGAGTAGAGAGTTCTGTGTCTTGTCCTCTGGCACTCTCTTTGCCTTCAGTAGTGGGATGGCTAGTGCACCCACTGGTAGCTACGCGTTCTGCTTTAATGCCTGGGTGCTTTGCATCTGCACTCAGGGTTGTGCCCTGCTTGTCTGCCTCTATGCCCTTTCCCTGGGGTACAGTGTCCGAGACCTCCTTCATCCTTTCCCCGCCAACACAGCATGCCTCCTCCCCTGAGGTGCAGATACAGGCGTGTGAATGCAAGAGATAACACCTGGTATCAGTCACTCTTAAAAAGGTAGGGAGGGCCAAAGAAATCTGTGGATTCAATTGATTTCTCGCTATCACGGTTACCAGGAAATGTTATTTATTTCCAAGTCTAGGAGCCTGAAGTGCCAGGTGGTTGCGTGAACAGAGAAAAATGACATTTTAGAGTTTACCTTCCAGTGGAAGACATCATGGAGTGAGAGTGAGGCAGTGCTGATGAAATGGTTGTCTCAGTATGCAGGCAACTTTATTTTCTAAATTATAACCCCCTGTTATGGGATCAGTTTTCAGGATTATGCTTTGCTCTGCACTTTGTGGCAAGGCCAGCTCATGGACAGATTGTCACTGAGACCATAGGAATGAGGATGTTGGTCTCTGAGAGTTCATTTAACATCGGAGTGACCTACCCTTGATACAGGAACTCTGGTACATTACTACTTCGTTCTTTTTTTCAGTACCTGTTGTTGTTGTGCCACTTAAAAACAAAACAACCCCCCTAATAAACTCCTAGTTAAAAGAAGAATTAGGAGGGGATGAGCTATTCTCATTGTATAAGGGGCTCAATTAACTGTATCCTCAGTATTCAGCCAGTTTTATTCATTGGAAAGCAGTTACACAAAATCATCGCTCTGCTGTTCCTTAGCTGTCTTTTGAGGTGTTCTCTTCAAATCCGTGGTTGCTTATTGCTTCATTTTGTTAAACTGTTTTGTCTCTGGATGTGGGTGAGACCTTCTGTATCCCAGTTTGAAAACTGAAGGGTTTTCACTGTAGTGCTGAGAGAGCGGGGGTTTTCCCATCGTCTGTGGTGCCTGTGGGAGCTGGGACCCTCCAAAGCTGCAGGTCGCCTACGGTGCAGTGCGGGGCCATGCTCTGCTTTGCTGCCCTGGCTTCTCCCATGGAAGTTCAGCCCTGCCGCCTGGCAGTTCTTGGGAGTTTTCTGCTCAATTTAATCCTTTCAACTGATCAATGAAATGTGTGGTATTGAGGGAGAGGGGAGTGATGTGAGGGCATCACTCTTTGGTGTCGCCATCTGTTTCTGTATTTAGTCAAAGCTCCTTGGGGAATTTCACGTTTAGAAAAAAGGGCTGATGGAAGGAGATGCACTAAAACAAACTCAGCCTTTCAGGAAATGCGGGCTATGCTGGGCAGAAGTTATAATCATTATTTGCTCTGTGGTTCCTAATTCTGGCTGTCTCAGCATGATATTCCTTTTGGAAACAACATAAATGGGTGCAGTTATTCTACTGGGCAGAGGCAATTGCTGTTGTAAAAACAGCTACAACACCAAAGCAAACTGAAGTAAGTAGTTCTGGGTAGCTGAAATGCCACAGTGCCTGGAAGTTTCATCGTGTTGCCTTCTACTCAGCAGCACACAGCAGGATCTGCCTTAAGTCTGTAGGAAATGGTGCGATATTGTACAGAAGAATTAGGTCTCCTTTGGGGGGGTATTTGTTACTAGTTTTGCACATGGACTTCTTGGGAGACATGGTTTAGTGATAGTTTTGTGTGGGTTAGTGTGTTGTGTGGGGTGTGGTTTGTTGTTGGTGTGTTTTTTTTTTTTTTTTTTTTTTTTTTTTTTTTTTGCCAGAGTTAGGTTGATGGTTGGACAAGATGATCTTGAAGGTCCCTTCCAACCTAGAGGATTCTGTGATTCTGAGAGGAGTCCGGGTCAGTCTGGACTTTCTGATAATTTCTAGGTGTTGAAGATACCAGAGGGATCTCATTGTCCATCTCCCCTTTTTTTCCCTCTAAATGTACCTATTAAATAAGAGAGTTCATGCCCGCGGAGTGTCTCTTGTGTGTCAGATTAACAAATGCCTCTGTCTCCAAATTTATTTCCAAGCTCAGGGAGTGGAAAGTGTGTGTAACCTGGACCCACCCCGGTCTGTAGGGTTCTGTGACCATGGCACACTCCTAATGCTGGGGGTGTGTGTGCTTGTGTGCGCGCTATGGCATCGGGGTGCAGTCTGTGTGCGAAGGTGCAGGCTTGGCTCCTGATTAAACTGCACTTGCCTGCAAGCTCTCATTTATGTTACTGGTGTCTGAAAGCATTGAAATGCACTGCTGGGAACAAGTGTTTATGGTAAATGTATTAGAAAAGGTTTTCTTTCATCCCACTGTTGGGAACTCCAGACACAAATTTGCCGTTCTGACTCCTGGCTCTTGATGCTGTGATGGCAGTAGGAGCCTCTGGTGAAAACAGCATAAAGATCTTTTACTAATGCATGTTGCTGTTCATATGTTTATGCAGAACAGTCGAAATATGATTTGGGAAATCGTTGATTTCTCAACAGCAATGTCTTGCCCAGATGCCTCAGGACACTTTGTCTCAAGCATCAAGATTTTCAGAAAATGCAAGAGGATGTAATGAAGATGTCTATATGGTTCCTCAAAATCTGTATTCAATGCATTGCTTACCAGCTCTCTGGGATCTTGAAACTTGAATCTGCAGCATAAGAAAACGTTTCTTTCTGTTGCTCACTGGCCGTGAGGGTGATCTTTGCACACCGTTCTGGGGTTTAGGTGCTGGTCGGATGCACTGGTGCTTTTCATTGACTTGGTGAGGGGAAGTTAATCTACCTGCTGTGGAAACTCTAGAGCAGAACGCAGCAGCAAAGCTAGAATTATGTAGGCCCTTTTAAATGTCATTAAAACTAGTTTCTTTATTTTGAGGACTGGAGGTTGCCCACTTGACATATCTTCTACAATAAGGAAAATCCAAGGTACTAAAGTGTTTAAAGTGACTAGAGTAGTTTAAAAAACCCACCTAAACTAAAATAAATCATTAAAAATAGAATTAGCGTTCCACATTCTGTATAATGTAATATAGAAATACTATTGCTTCTCTTCAAACATAATAAGCCTATAAGCAAAGAGCTAATGGTGCTGTCGGGTTTAAGAGGATAGGAAGGGCTTTTATAATCAATAACTTAGGGGAAGAAGACAAATTAGGAAGAAAGGAGGTCTATGAATCGATGAAAAGCAGGATGGCCTTAACATTACTCAACAGTTCAGCACTTTGGCTTTTTCTCAATACTTATCTAAGCAGAGTTCATGTGATTTCTATGGGAAGATGTGGAACAGATTAGTTTGCAATAACTGAAATGTGGTGTGACGTTATGCCTGATTCTGCATAATTGTAGGTCATGCTCTCCCTGATTTGCCTTCGTGCTCCTGCTCTTTCCCTTGTGCCAGGTCCCAAAGTTGGGCAGGGCAGAAGAGGCCAACCCAGAAAACTTATTTCCCCAGCACTTTTTTGGTAGGTGAGGTATGAGATCTGCTTGCCCTGCAGATCCAATGCATGTGTGTTACCAGAAGTCTGCCTTTGTGCTCAGCCTTGTCTTGAGAGGCACTGAGCAATTTAAGATGTTGTGGTGTGTGTGAAACTATATATACATC
The DNA here is from genome assembly GCA_002844005.1 of Limosa lapponica baueri. Lineage (NCBI taxonomy): Eukaryota > Metazoa > Chordata > Aves > Charadriiformes > Scolopacidae > Limosa > Limosa lapponica. The sequence goes on along the minus strand of KZ505654.1, from coordinate 2,162,289 downwards.
AGGTTGTATATACATCAGTGTATGTTCACATCAGAGAAACACTGGAGTCATGTCATTTACCCAAGGAAACGCTTGCAAGAGAGGAAAACAAAGCTCTCTGAAGTCTACTTAGCTGTTGCTGATGACTTCTGGAAGCATTTTGATTTACAATGATGTGTGGGTGTATGAAACTCTAAACATGCTTTATTTACATTTTCCATTATTATTATAGCATGACTTTTAATGACCGGCTATTCTAAGTTTGAAAATATTTAGACAGTCAAACCCACTATTCTGCATGTTTGTATCTTTCCATGACTCTCCCTATAAAAGCTGATGTTTCCTTACATTGGTTTCTGCGTGAAACTAATTAAAACTGCTTTTTCTTCTTCCTGTGTTATGTTAAAAAAGTCAAAACCAGGTTCCCTGAAAATGTAAGTAGGACTTGCTTAAAAATTTTAAGCAGTTGTAGCTTGGGAGTAGCTTCCGAATACCACAGCTTCCCCCAGCTTTCCTTGGGTGTTTGCACCCCATGTATGGATCTGGAAACTTCCAGTCCTTTCTAATGGGAGGTCTTCTGATTTTTGCAGGGTGCGAGGGTATGGCTGCGGGAGCAGGACCAGCTGCAGCCATGCACTGTTGGCTCATGTGCCGATGGAAACGTCCTCTTCACCTCAGATTATGGCACGGTAAGTGAAGTTTGCATGAGGTTGTAGCCGATGCCAAGTTGCAAGATGGACTTCTTGGTCTTGCCTGACCTTCATGTTAAAGGAAATTCATCAACTGAAATGCCGCAATTCTGTATGAAAATTGACTCAGCTCTTTTGCAAACCATGCAAAAGTTCTAACGAAGGTAAAAAAGATAAGATTGTTCTTTTTCTTCAGTTCATTTGTCTGCCCACCTTGCTTTGCTTGGTTTTTCTTGTGCTGTCTTTGAAGGAGTTGCATTAACAACTTAGCAAAACCATTATATTGGCAAAATGCTCCTAGGAAGGAGGCAGCTCCACCAACTAAGCAGGTGTTTCTGCCAGGATATGCTTCTTGCAAGCTGTGCTGCTGCAGGGGCTGTTGTGCCCACCACCCTCTGCTCCATCGGCTTCTGCCATCAGCCCTTTGGGTCAGGAGCACGTGGAAGCGAGCTCCCCGTGTAAGTGCAGCAGCTACGCATAGGGAAGTTCAACAAGGCAGCTGAGCTCCTCTGAGAGCAGAGCTCACTGCTGGCAACAAGAATCAGGTCTTTTCCCTGCCTTTTTTCCAGCCCCGTGTTCCTTGTGGTTCCCTGGAGTGCCTGCTGCAGTGCTCATGGAGTAATATTGGTTAGGAAGGGACCTCTGGGGATGATCCGAGTCCTCAGTGAGTCAGCTTGGCTCCCTAGCCCTGGGAAAACTATTCACTGCCTTCACTGAGGTTCTTACTGAGTCAAACTGGTGCCTGGGCTGGGAGGAGGATGAGGAAATGGGTAGGACTGTGCCTTCCAGCAGTGAACAATTGGATCTGCTCAGCTGTTTTGATGAACAGTGGCCTGCGGGCAGCTTCTTTGTTACAGAAAATTGGACATTTTTTTTTCAGCTTCTTACCTGGAAAACAAAGGAGGGTGCAAGGAAAAAGGGGATTTAGGACTCCAGCTTGTGGAGAGTCAGTGGTAGGACTGGCATATTTTCCAGTCTTGCTTTGAAAGGGCTAGATTTCAAACCATCATTCCTTTTCAAAGACCCTGATTTGTTTCTCAGAGACAGAATGTCACCTAGCAGACTCATAGGATTTCCATCAGGTTACTCAAGCCTCTCAAGTCCTTTCTTGAGGAGCTGCCTTGTGTTAGAAGCACTGGATAGTCACTAACGCATTTTAAGAGGTCACAGAGGCATTCATCACAGGTAACGCAGCAGACTGCGGGGCGCCAACAAATGGTGAGTACTTCTGTGACTTTCCCAGACATGCTCCTGTCTCTCCTGATATGCTGCTCTGGCCTTGGAAATCATCCAAACCCACCTGGCACCTCTGAAAGGACACCAGAAATCCCACCACAGAGCCAGCTGAGTGGGTGGCACCCACCACCAGCCTGTGTCGGTGCTAGAAAAAGTGCACAGGATAATGCTAGGTGGAGTCATAGGTCTAAAAAAGTTGAATTTTGCTTTTTCCTCCATGGAAGAAGAAACTGCTAGGCTGAAGGAGCATGTACTTTATGGCTTATGCAGAAAAAGCACATGGTGATTATTAAAGGGCTTGCTTTCTTCTCCACAATAGCTGTCCTGTGTGCTTCCCCTGCCTCCTGCCTTCATTGCTTGATAACTGTAGGAAGAACTGGCTGTCTTACCCCAGGTGAAAATGCAGCTGAAAACATCTTCACCTTACTTTGGGTTGAGTGGGCCAGTTGCTCTCTCTGATTTTAAGATCCCTAAATCTGGTGTCTTCATGTTTCCCATGGCCCAGCATTCCTGCAGCTCTGAGGTAAGAGGGCCAGTCATGCTTCAGAGCTTTTGCCATTTGTTTTCACTTCCTTAAAAACACCTCAAGCAACAAATCCATCAGAAATGTGGCTTCCTGGGAGGAAAGGAGGAGCCGACACTTATGAAACACAAGATTGGAAACCACAGTCCAGACAGACCAGCCGAATGCTTTTTGGATAAACATAACTCAGATGCTGGGTGGGAGCTGAGCTCACGTGCTCAGGGTTGCACTAATGGATGGATTTGAGGTTGAGAAGGGATCACTTCTCTCCTGCTCAGCCTGGCGCCGTTGGCAATCCTCATGTTGGCTTGTCTGCCAGCCAGGTTTTGCTTTTTTTCCTGACCATTGCAGGGGCTTGGAGAACGTCCTGGTCATTTTGTTCTGACTGTGGGCTAAATCTGAGACAATTAGTTCATCACTGGGGAAAAAACTTTGGCTGTGTAGCGAGGTGCCTGGGTGGTATTTGCTGGTTTGTTTGTAGTTACACTGAAAGCTGATGGGTTTTCTTCCCAAATAAAAAAGATCTGCTTATTAATGCCTATAAATTTCTGTTTAAGTATTAACTTGTTGGAAAAGGGCTATTCTGGGGGCAGCTCTGCTGAGAGATCAGCTTGTCTGTGTTCTCACTTGCTTTAGGCAAAATTAGCCAGGATATTCAGCTCAGTAGTGCAAGCTGCTGAAGCCAGACTGGCTCACCGTACCTGGAGCAGGACAGTAGGGAGGATGTTCCTCCAAACTGCTCTCCTAGCACGTTGCTGGAGGAGTCCAGAAGTGAGCGGTGGGGTAACAAGAACCTCTTTACTGGGGTGGCTGGAGCTGGGAAAGGGTCTGGCTGGCCTGGATCAGTGCAGCACCTTGCAAGCTCTAAGGGGTGAAGATCATCGTGTCTGGGTCACGTTTGGGAACCACCTCAGAGCTCCTCAGGGAAAGCCCCTTTGACACAATCTTGGGAACCAACAAACCACATTTATCTCCAGGACCCTGGATGATCCCTGCAGCCTGCTGGTGATACGGAGGCTGGAAACTTGTCTCTACCCTGGAGGGCAGAGGACAGACTAAAAGCCAACTCTCTCCCAGTGCCAGGGAAGGCCTGAAACTTCTCCCGCATTCCGCAAGTGCCTTCCAGAGGCACAGAGACCTCATCTCCCAAATCTCAGTGGGGCTGCAGGCCCCAGCCTCTCCCTGAGGAAGGCAGAGCTGCTAGAGGTGCACTGATGGACCAGGGTATTCAGTGAACCTCCCCAGCCTCAGGGACAGACAGGTAACATCTTGTCCTCATCTAGGGTGTCAATGTGGCATCAGACCGCTCCTCCAGGGAGTATGTTTCACCAATGCAGTGTTTCTGTCCAGAGGCTATCAGAGACAATTCTCCTAATCCACCTTTGCTGCAGTCCTGCTGGAGTACCTGCTTCACTCTTTGAGGATCTTGGACCTGATTTTATTTCAAGAGGGATGACTGAATAACTCCAATCAGGTGGCTCAAAAGGGGTTTAATAGGTGATGATCTAATCCCCACTAATCATTTACTTGTGTATTTAGGGCCTGTGTTGGTCTTCAGGGTCCCATTTTCTCCTGTGTTGTCTGCAAGAGCAAGTAGACAATCTCTGACCTATCACACAGTTATTTTTCATCCATAGCAGCCTCTTGGCACAGGTGCTGCCAGCTGCCTGGCATCTTTTGGGACATTTGTCCATTCAGCTTTTTCCCTAGATGTTTTCTTAATGTTTCTCTTCTGGGCCAAATGGCCGCAAGTGCCAACGATGTGGTAAATGAGTAAGTGCCAGGCAGATGTAAGGAAAGATCACGTCATACCCTTCTGGACTCGTCCCCTTCCAGAATTTGCCCACGTCAGCAGAGGAGGGTGAGCCAGGGTGGTTTGCTGTCTCATGGTTTGGAAGTGCTGTAAGGGTTTTGCTCCTGACAGAGTCCAGTTCGTGTTGTGCATCTGCAGCTTGTACTCTCCCATTCTCCCTTCCCGCTCCCTCAGTTCTCTCGTGGAAGTGCCTGAGGCCTCTGCTCTGAAGAAGAAAAAATAAATTGATGTGGGGTTTTTTTGGGGCCATGCTTGAAGAGTGGGGTCCTGCTGCTGGCAGAGTCATACCTCTGATATCCAGGTGCAGAAGTGGTCCGGGGAAAACCAGAGCAGCCTGGACACAGCCTGTGCCCTTGGAGTGGGCTTCATCCTCTGCTGTTCATGAACATGAGCTATGTATTTTTGAAAGCCTCCTGGCTCGTGAGAAAACAGGGCTGTGGGGCAGTTTCCCAGTGGAAGAGACCAAGTCATTGTCACCTCAGGGCAGACCCTGGGGCAAACACCTCTGGGGAAATGAGCCTGCTTCTCCTCCCTTCCAGCTCCCTCCAGGCACAGAGCTGCTGTTTCGATTGCCCCACGCTCTTGCAGGCATCACGGGGGGGGTCTCGTAAAGGGGTGCCGTGCCGGGGTATTCCTTCCCCCCGCTGGCAAGGGTGCAGGTCGGAGCTGAGAAGGGGTGCTTATGGGCACCCGCCAGGCGCTGGGGCAGTGATCTCCCAGCAAGGGACTGGCACGGGTGGCTCGCTGGAGGGGGCAGGGTGACCTCATTCTGTCTTCAGCCTGCAGCTGCGTGGATGGCCTCTCCCTAGCAGTTACGGCAGCCCGAGGACTCCAGGAAAGCAGGCAGGAGAAACCAGTTAGATCAACGCTATAGGTCACGGTTCAGTCTCTGTGGAGTCTGTCAGTTCCTTGCTGGCACCTTGGAGGTCTGACAAGCAGGGATGGAAATGAGGTAGAGACCAGAGCCCCAGAAAGGAAGGAAAAGCCTGAGTTTCTTTGGAAGGGTTACTGCAGGCCAGTTTGCTTCTCCAGGCTGCCTGTATGAAGTCTCCCATCTGTCTGCCTTGGGTCTTACCATCTAGCACAGCTTGGGATGCCGGGTGGGAGATGGTGCACGGTTGAATCCAAGAGTGGGAAGCAACTGAAATAACTTTTGTGAAATGCCAGCATCGTGCTTGAGGAGGAGGAAAGGAGGGATGGGATGTGGCAATGGCGGAGGGGAACAGTCACATAGCCTCAGCTGCGTTGAAAGGGGGTGAGGAAGATGACCTGATAGCTGAAGAGTGGGTTATTGAGGAGGAGGAAGCTCTAGCAGGAAGAAGGATGTGGCAATTGAGGCAAGAGGAGCGCAACCGCGTAGAGAGAGAAGGGGGCACTTTCCAGAGCAGCGACAGAAGTTAATAGCTGTCACTGTACAAACATTTTGAAAGCTGCATCACATACATACATGCCAGCATGCACACAGGATGTCACTACTTTATTTGCCTTCTCATCTGCCTCGCTTTCCTTTGCTCTTGACATGACAGCCTCTTCCAGACACTCTCTGGCTGCTCCTACGGAAAGCGCAGGGCCAAACCTGGAATGTGAATAAGCTTTGCCTCAGCCTCCCCGCAGTCAGAGACGTGATCCCACCTGTGTTTTTGTGAAAGGCTGTTCCTGGTCTCTTGGGAGCAGCTGCCACCATTATTCACACTCAGGAGTGCGGTGTGTAATACCTGTCCAGCCTCCTGCAGCTGGAGGCCAGTGCCCTGCTCCTGCTAAGGTGATTTCGGTAAAAATCAAGTGACTTTGCGTTGGCCTGTCGCTGTCAGTAGCAAAGGTGAGAGATTGACTCTGTAGCAAAAGAAGGGAGTGTGCTGTGTGGTTTCTGGCCACGGAGCTCAAATAGGTAGGAACAGGAATGGAAGAATGACAACAAAAATAGGTAACGGACCTGTGCCTTATTGCCTTTTCTAGTGCTGAAGTATAAAGCTGTGGAAAGGGGCCTGTTTCTGGTGGGAAATCAGACCGTGTGTCCAGGTGTCATGAGCTTATTTGTCCTTCTCCCCATTCTTCCAGGTATTCCAGTACCCCAGGGCCTCCCTTTCCAGAGAAAAGGTCTTGCCAATGCACCAGACCAGCGTTGATGGGGTAGAAGACATGTCCATGCTGGGAGATCTGCATGAAGCTGCCATCCTGCTTAACCTGCACCAGCGCTACCAACAGGGTAACATCTATGTAAGTGCTCAAGCTGGGACATGTCCCTTCTGGCTAATGATTTTTATTTAGCTTTGGGGCTGCCATTTTGCATGTGAAATGCTGATTTTAGCATTGTTTCCTGAGCATTGTCTCGTGTGGATAGAAATGGAGGGGTTTTTCTGCCTTCCCATCTCCATCAGCCCTGCGAGATCCTACCCCTACTAGAGGGGACTCTTTCCTTCGTAGAAGAACTTTCAAAACATGAACATTCATCTCTATGCTTTGTGGTTATTGTGCAGCTCTGTATCCTCTCTGACCATCCGTGTTTTACAAGCTGGCATTCACATTCCCCAGATTCCCCATTATTACTGTTCGGAGGTTTATATGGCCAAGCAGACTGGAAAGCACAGTGTACACAGGTTGTTGTTGCGTATCACTCCTGATCCAGATAAAGCTACTGCTCAACAAAAGTAGGAAACCTAAGCTGTTACCTAGTTCTTCTGCTTTTACGTGCAGTTGTGCCTTCTCCTGATTTCCCTCTCGGGCCCTCAGGAAGGAGGCAAGTGTCAGGAAAGGGACTTGTGAGGAAAAGCACAGCTGGGACGGGGCATCCCTGGAGTGCTGGGGTGGCAGCGTGCTCTGCTGAGACTTGGAGAGGACTAGGAGGATATATCACAAAGGCTGCCTTACCTTGCTTTGCTCTTACCTTGCTTGTCCACGCTATGTGCACCCAGAGTTTTTCAGACTATGACAAGAAAAATGTAAATCTCTATCTGTGTTGCATAGCAACTGTTACCAAGACAACCAAACCATATGCACCTGTATTCCAGGAAATGATCAATAAAGTGACCCCATTTCAGATCCATCTCCTGCGCTGGGATGCAGAAGAGGCTGCAAATTCTTTTTTTTTTTGTTGCTGTAGACCCCCTTGCCTGTTGTCTATCAACATAGCCTTGTGACCCTGTGGCAGTACCCACGTGCACACGCTCTTTTGATGGCCCTTGTCCTTGCTGCTCGTCCTGACCTGTGTTCGACACATGCTATGTGTTTGTGCAGCTCTTTGCCCATTTGAGTATATTCCTCCTATTGCCTCTTCCTCACACTTCAAAAAGTGAAGCAGGATTCTCTCCCTTTTCAGTCTGTGCCTTGCACCAGAAATGCCACACCACCAGCACTGTGACAGTGTCACAGCAGCTGTATCTCCTTAAACCTTTCCTCTAGCTCTGATATGTGATTCCTTCTCCTCTTCAGGATTAGTTCTGTGGCTTCTCCATCTGCGTGTAAAGGTGTTAAAAGTTTAAATATAATGTAATTTTTTTTGCCTGTGCATAGTGCCTGAATGTCAGCAGTGCACCTCAGATCTGAATTTTTGGGAGATTTATGAAGGGGCCTGACTTCTGTAATATGCTGAGCACTGGGAAGAAACCCTTGGTGAAGGATCATAAGCCCCTTCTTGAGTGGGACCGTATCTGGGTACATGTTTGTGCAATGTCTGACCTGGAGGACACCAAACTGGACAAATGCTGTTCTGCATTTCTGCAGTGCAGACATTAATATTGCAGTTACCTTATCACTAACTATTAGTTTTTGCCATGGCCCTGCTGTGTACAGTTTTTAGTTAAGCAGAAATTGAGAATGTCAGCTGTAGTGCCCCCTAATGACTTGCAGTGATCTGTGAATACCATGAATGTTACAGGGGTTGAATTCATTTAATACCAATCTCCATGGGCTCCAGAGATAGAGCATATTAGGCTAAGGTTGCAGGTGAAGCTGTACTGAGAGGAGTTAGGTCTATCAGTCAGGGCCAAAAATATTTGGAAGGAAATTGTAGAGATCAGAAACAGGTGAGAGATATCATCATCTTCTGGAAAACAAATTCACCTGAAGGAATGGTTAACCTGGAATACTAATAACCAGTATTACAAATAATAAAAAATAAATAATAATAAAAAATAAATAATGAGGGCATGGAAAACTGAGAACATGAAGTGGGCACCTGCTGTGAAGAAGGGCAGCACAGTTCTGAGCTGTATGCCTGGAAGAATCCTACCATAAGCTCCTAAATGGGATCCTTTCTGGCCAGGGAGTGTAGGTAGAAGTACTGGTGCGGTACCCATAATTAGTGTGCTACAGGAATACTGAAAATCTCAACAGTATCTTTTGTTTCCCAAAGAAATACTATTCAAGCTCTACCAAAGTATTTAAGGAAATCATGTGAGTGCAGCAACAGCCTGCAGCATATAAAAGTGCATCTTCCCCCTGCATTCCTTCCATTCCTGTATCCCTTAATAAAGTACATCCAGCAAAATGAGTGATGTATAAATAAGCCAGGGGATGTACTGTGACATTTTGTGCTGTCCCCAGCTCTGGTATGCCTAACCACCCAAGTAGGATCTATTGTCTTGAGAAGTAGATATGCCATGTCCTGCTCTACAGAGTTCTCTGGGGATGATCACACCTTACTAACAGAGTGGCAGATATGTTCATGGTTGATGCACAAATGCTACTATTAAAAATTGTGGATAGAAATTGTCTATAAGGGACTGCAGGTGATGAGGAGACTGCAACTGAGAGATGGAAAAGTTTCCTGGAAATACCTTTGAAACAGATGGCTGTACTGGACGAAGTTCTAGAAAGGAGACTGCGGTGGGAGCTCTGTTCCTTGGGAGAGCTGAAACTAGAGTGGGAAATGCAAAATCAAACATACGAAAGGAAAAAATGCCGGGAAGGTCTAGGAGAAGTGTTAGGATGGACATCACTGTCTTGCAGTCTCTGGACAATGTCTGTTGCTCAGCTGGTTGTACAGTGCTTTTTCCCGATCCATGTTTTCTCTCTCAATGCTCTCCCATTTCCTCCCACCTGTCTTGCCAAAGTTCATCTGCTTGCTTATTGCTTTCATCACCAATGAATTATGTTTCTGCCCACCAAGATCCATGTCAGAGGGTCCTCGGGACTTGTTCCATGCTAGCCTGTTCATACCAATAATGCAATTAGGCCTAGGTGATGGTTTTTTTCCCTTGATGATCTGTGACTGCTGCTTTAATTGCTTTTAAATATTTTGGTGACTAGAGCATCTTAATCTGGCTTGGCATTGCAGTATGGCCCCAGATTTCACTTGGCAGGGAGAAAGCATGTGTCTTTCTAGTCACCAAGTGTTTTGTTTACAGCTTCTCCGATGGATGCATGCAAATCCCTGTATATGTACGTGGCAACTAGTAGTTCATGGTTTGGAAATAATACTAGATGTTGTCCCTGACCACAAAGCTTGGCACCTTGGCAATCTTAAGTGTTTCCTCTGTCACCCCTGCTGAGAATGGGTATTCCTAGATTAGAGCAGTCCAAGATGTCTCTGTGAAGGAGGCCACTGCACTAACAGCAGGATTTAAACTGGATGTTGACCATATCACAAAGCCATTATCAGGAGAGAGGTGGCACCATTGCTCTGAACTACAGCTCTGAGAATAACTGGATTTGAGCTGGTTGGCTGAACCGAAAAAGTCATGCCCCAAAAAACAAAATGAGTTTCCTTCTGACTTCACAAAAAGAATACATTTGAAATTCAATATTAGGCTTTGTGTATTTTATTTTAAACCTTACTATCTCTTTTCTTGAACTGTGAGATTTTCAAAATAAATATTTTCAAAATAAAAATGTTTAGAAAATGTAGAAATGTTTTGACTTGAAATTCTGAGCTTCGTCTTCAGCTGTCAGTTTTGATTTGGCTTACCAAATGATTTAAGCTGCTCCAAACAGCATTTTTCAGTAGAATAAAACCGATAGGCTTTAGTGGCTTTTCGTATGCGTGTGTATGTCTCTGTCCCACCTCTTCATTCAAGAGCTGCTTGAACCCTGCCAAGCCCCCTCTTCGGGGCTTAACACTGTGGATAGGGGCATTGAAGGTATCTCCTGACACTCCTTCCGTCCTGGCTCTGCTTTTCAGCTTCAAGCACAGTGTAGCTGGGTATGAAGACGGCTTCATGTTTCCAAATTATGTAAGCTTAATTTAGCCAAGACAACAGACTAAGAACATTTTATTGTAAAGCAGTGAAATTCAACCGCCTCATCCATACCCAGTCGTGCAGCCCCTGCCCTGGGGTTTGACATTCTTTGCCAAACAGGGGAGCTCTCTGCTGAAGCCCAGCTTTCTTATTTAAGCTTTCTCCCTTCATCATGAATTATTTTAGGGTCCAGATTTGTCGTGATTTTTTTTTTTTTCAGGAGCTTTATTTCCTTGCTGTGTTTTGTTTTCTCCCCCTAGACAAACATTGGTTCCATCTTGGCATCAGTAAATCCCTACAAACCCATCCCAGGTCTGTACAGTGGGGATGCCATTGACCTGTACAGACAGCACCGCCTGGGTGAGCTGCCTCCCCATATCTTCGCCACCGCTAACGAGTGCTACTGCTGCTTGTGGAAGCGTCATGACAGCCAGTGTGTTCTGATAAGGTTAGAAATGGGAGAACCGGCTACTCCCTCACTGCATTACATGCCTTGCTCCTGCTGCTCCATTTGCAATTACATCTGCCTAAATATCCACACCATCCTACCCTTCCCTGTGCCTGACTCCTGCTTGCCGCAGTGGAAATGCCATGTGTTTATTCCTGGAGATCACTCCTCTGCTGTGGGTGGGATGGTCTTTAGCTTGTTCCGTTCTGGATTTGTGAATGGAAACTATGTCTTTTCCTTAACAGTGGAGAAAGCGGAGCTGGAAAGACTGAGAGCACCAAGTTGCTGCTGAAATTTCTGTCAGCCATGAGCCAGACCTCCCTCGGGGGCCCTGCATCTGAGAAGAGCACTCACGTGGAAGAAGCCATCCTGGAAAGCAGGTACGGTCACTCCCACAGGCAGAGTGAGCCCCATCCCTGCAGACGCTGGCGTGCTGGGGTGGCCATGCCTTTGGCAGGGGCATGCCTTTGGGGCAGCACCTGCATTTGGACCATGGATGGAGCCGAAGCTGGGCGGTGAGGCTCGTGCAGCTGAACAGCGTTGTGTCAGGGAGATGAGGAGATTGTGGTCTCACTGGGACACCTCACACTGGCTGCTCTCCATAGCTGCTTGTGGATGAATTTGGCTTCTTTCCCATAGCAGCATGAGGGGTGTGTGGCAACTGGAGAATTCATGCTCTAGCCAAGGCTGGGATTTCTCCTTCCTTCAGTAACTCATCATAGAATGGTTCGGGTTGGAAGGGACCTTAAAGATCACCTAGTTTCAACCCCGCTGCCATGGGCAGGGACACCTCCCACTAGACCAGGTTGCTCAAAGCCCCATCCAGCCTGGCCTTGAACACTTCCAGGGATGGGGCATCCACAGCTTCTCTGGGCAACCTGTTCCAGTGTCTCACCACCCTCACAGTAAAGAACTTCTTCCTAATATCTAGTCTAAATCTACCCTCTTTCAGTTTGAAACCATTACCTCTCATCCTATTGCTACACTGCCTGATAAAGAGTCCCTCCCCATCTCTCCTGTAGGCTCCCTTTAGGTACTGGAAGGGGATATGAGGTCTCCCTGGAGCCTTCTCCTGTCCAGGCTGAACAACCCCAACTCTCTCAGCCTGTCCTCACAGGAGAGGTGCTCCAGACCTCTGATCATCTTTGTGGTCCTCCACTGGACTTGTTCCAACAGGTCCATGTCCTTCCTGTGCTAAGGATTCCAGAGCTGGATGCAGTACTCCAGGTGAGGTCTCATCCTCAGTGCCCACCTGGCCATACCCTTGAGCTCAGCCACACATCACTGTACTGTCCCTCTTTATGGCTCTCAGGCCCACGTCTCTTGTGGCAGTAGCTGGAGGGGACGCAGGTCATGTCCCTCTCTGCCACAGGGATCCAGGCAGGTGATCCCCCTCTCCCACAGCTCTCAGTTGTGGCTGTGCTCGTGGCACATCCCACGAGTGAGTCTCCATCACGTTCTGACTCCTGGTCTCCTCCTTTAGCCCCAGCTCTCCCCTAGCCTCCATTTGTCTCGGGCCACTGGTACATCTTGCCCTCGGAAGGTCCTGTGGGCCACATTGCAGCTCTCTTGCTGTTCCAGGCAGGTGATTTCATGGAGAAACATCCATGGGAGCTGCAAGGGATAGAATCGAGGAGGTTTGCCTGGGGGCTGCAGCAGGCCCTGTGTGGAGGAGACCTGGGGCTGGTAGAGCTGGTCTTGGCTGTAGCTAGCACCAGGGAATAACCACCAAAACCTTGCCAAGGTGTCAGGCAGGCAGGGAAGTGCATGGTGCCCAGATTGGATGTGTTTGGAACGAAACCGGCAGTCATGATTGGGTGGAGATGCACTGTGCAGGGGATCCTTCATGTCAAAGGATGTCCTGACACTCTTGAGGGTCCATGGCCCACACCAGGGCAGGGATGCCTCTGAGGGGACCATGGCCCATGCCAGGGCAGGACGCCCCTGAGGGACCATGGGTGACCCATGCTGGAACAGGGACACCAAGGAAAAAGGTGCCAGGAAATCCTAAAGAAGCACAGTGCAGCTGAGGAAAAGCAGTAAGAGGCAAAGAGCAGCCGAGAAAACAAGGAAGCAAAGAGCGACAAAAAGAAAGAAAGAGTTTGTGTGTGATCCCAGCCTCCTGTGCTGCCCAATGCCTTGTGGGGGGAGCTGCAAGGAACTGGTGGTAACCTGAGGTGAAAATGGAAGCTGAGGCTAAGAAAAGGAGGACAATAGTGGTTTAACTTTCAGGTAAGCCTTGGGAAGAGGTAGGAAAGATGTCTGGTTTATTGTTTATGTCCTCCGCTTTCTTAACACCTGAATTCTGTTTAATAAATTGAATACAATTAAACAAAAATTTCCCGAGGCAAGACTGTGATTGGAGGATCTTGCTGTGGGTCTTGCAGTTCAATACTGTCCAGGGCAAGGCTGCAGGTTGGTCCCAGTTTGAGCCTGTGATAGTGGCAGAAACCTCCAAAGGAGTAAATCAGATGCCTGCAACAGGACCTAGTTGTGTGATAAGCTGGAGTCCTTTGAACCATTTGTGTAAAAGTGGCCCTCATGCAAATGGCATATTTCAGGGCTCAGGGAGTAGAGAGAAGGAATGTTTCCTGGAAGACAGTGACTCAAAAAGTTACTAGCAACTGTGAGGAAAATAGCCTAAGCAGACATCCAGCATCTAACGTGGCAGCTGCAAGAGCAGTGCAGGTCTAGGCTCCTCATAAGCAGAGCAGCACTGAGCAGAAGGGTTGCTGCCTTTGGACCTGGTGCTCATGAGACCATTGTTGGATGATTCATCCTTTGCAGGTGTGCAGATTTCACCAGGAACTTTGCTAAATTGGAAAAAGCTCTTAAGTGTGATACAGTCACAACTCAAGATCTGCAAAATCCACTTTAAGGCAAGTGGCTTAGAAGGCTCAAGCCCGCTTAGCAGTTAAGTGGTAACTTGACTGTGATCCAGAAAGCTTACGATGGTAGTAGGTAGGTGATTCCTGAGTCTGCAAGATCCCACAGCTGTGAGATGGAGTAAAAGCTCGCAACCCATTTTGTGTACATCTCTAGTGTGCTGTGTGAGCTATTGCAGTGCAAGTGCAAAATAATTTCATTTGTCACCTTTTCCCTGAAGAAGAGAAGATGAAGACCTGGCCCAGAGCCAGGAGCTGCTGCCACTCCTTAAGGAGTCTACCTCCTATGTTTGCAGTTCAGCTTCACTGTTCTGCCAGCTGCCCTCCTTGGGTTAGCTTATGGTGGATTTTCATCCTTGCACCCCAGCACATACCCAGGAACAATGCTGGATTCTTTCTCCATTTCAGACAGCATTATAAACAAAGTGTTACATCAGCTTTCTATCATTTACTTGTGTGTTGTAACATTCATGCTTGGTCTATTTCTCAGAAATCAAGCTCTGAAAATTCCCTTGGCACTTTTGATTTGGTCTGTTTTCCTTCTTAAAAATATCCATCAGTCCATTAAAAAAACTGCTAACTTTCCTCTCAGCTTCTTTTCTTTCTTGCTTGACTCTGAGGCTCCCGTCTTCTCCATGTTGGGTGCCACTGCTGACGGCGTAGCCACCTCTTTTGTGATTCTTCCCTCTAATCTTCGAAGCATCTTTTTTTGTCTTCACCTATGCGCCTGAATCCTGGAGCTGCATGTGCAGCAATGCTTCTAAAACCCAGCCTTCACTTTCTGCTGCCCTGCTGAAAAACTGGTTCCCATCCTCTGGAGTCCCGCAGCCCACCCTGCCTGGATCCAGCATCCAGCATCGCCTTCCCGACATGCTGTTCCGCCTGGCGCACTTCACCGCTGCCTCAAGTGCCACGTTGCCATGTGCCCGCTGGTGCTGGTAGCTTGCTTGGCCCGGGGACCTGCCCTCCTTCCCCTCATCCCTGGCCACATCAGCCCACCCACCCCTCTGCCTTGCAGCTGCCGCCAGCCTCAGGCACCCACGTGCCTATTTCCTCCCGCATCCCTGGAAGACTTTGGCACTCATGTGCGCGAGCCCATTGCCAAGCTAAACTATAAAGATACTTCCTTGTGCTTCGCTTGTCTAATTTAACATGATTTAGAGCCATAAAGATCGGCTGGCTGATTACTGCACTCTCACTGCAACTGCGGTGGCCATATAACATAACCCTGTCCTCCCTTTTGCTGGTTGTCCCATTAATTTTTGTTGATTCATGGCGTTGGTGTGCTCAGCGGGATATTCCTGTGCAATGTTCTTATTTACAGACTTGTTTCAGAGGCGTGGGTCTTGGGGTTCAAATTCTCCAGGGCAAGGAACTCACGTCCTGATCTGTGCACACAGATTTCTGCGACACAGTTTTCTATGGTTGTAATGTGTTACAACAGAGCAACTTCATTTCTTGTTTAAAGCAATATTTTCAAGAGATACGTTAGGAAAATACTGCCTGAAGTTTCCTGAAGGCTGTTGGGCCTTTCCCACAACAACAGCTCACGCTCAGCTAACACTTGCAAGGCCTGAAACAAACTCCAGTGGTATCTGTAATTGTGATTATTTGTCATGTTAATAATTATTAACTTGTGAATAATCCTGTATCTGCCCCGTCTCAAGTGGAACTGCACAGTACATCGATGGAGGTGTTTAAAAAGGGTAATAACTGCAATAACTTTTGTTAAAAACTATGTATGTTTTAGATTAAACATGACCACATACAGGCTGTCCCTGTAGCATCTCCATGACTTCTTGCTTGTCAGGCCTTCCAATTATTTTATAATTGGCTAAATTGCAAAAATGAATATTTTAATCCTGGATTCATTGAGTCAGTTTGAAAGACGGCTTGAATGAAAGCCTAGACGGCTTTTCCCTTCTACTGTTCTGTGGAGCAAGAACCAAGCCGCATTTTAACTCATTATTTTCCATATTGTATGAACCTCCTGAATACAGGAAGGTGACCAGGAGACAAAATTCTTCAGTTCATCACCCATCTGAAGTTTGATGATAGATTACTTTTTTTTCTAACACTTTTTTTGTATTAAAGTGGATGATGTGACTCTCTTAGAGTGAACTCTTCAAATCTGTAATGTGTGTATACTCCCTCTGTTTGGAAACCGTGTGGCTTGTATCAACCTAACCAAGATTTAAGTAACAACAAGTGTTTGAGTGTTCTGGTATCAAATTTCAGTACCAAACAAATCAGTTCACTGTTAGTTTGAAAACATTTGCCTGTAATTTTAAGAGATGGCTTATACTGTCTTCTCTTTCAAAGGCAGAAACAGAAACAAAGAAGTAGGTGGTTTAAACATACAGGGTATTTGCCCTGTGTGTCTGATGCTTCTGCAAACCCTGAAAAAAAAAATACAAACCCATTAACCCGTTTAGTGGGATGCTGCTGCGTTAAGCACACAACCTGGCTGAGCCTTGCCACCTTTCATTTCCTGAAGCCACGCTGGTGGGGAATACCCTCAACAGCGTGAACGCCAGCTGCCCATACTGATTGGGGACTGATTTAATTAACTCCAATCCCAAAGGTTTAAAATTCATCTAGCAGTGTGTTAAACTGCTCCTGCCATCCTCCCTTGCCCTTGAGCCCTTCCTGCTTGTCCAGTCTGGTGCTGTAACAAATTAATCTCACGTGGCAGTGCATGCTGTGCAAATGGCAAAAGGCTGGGCACAGGCTTTGCTGTAATGGTATCCCATCACCAATCGTGTCTCCACTGCTTTGTTTCTGCAGCCCTATTCTGGAGGCCTTTGGAAATGCCAAGACAGTTTATAACAACAACTCCAGCCGCTTTGGCAAGTTCATCCAGCTGCACTTCTCTCAACATGGACATATCCAGGGAGGACGAGTAACTGATTGTATCCTTTTCTTCAGTGGAAAATGAATCAAAGGATGGAGTGAGTGAAGATGAGGAAGAGCTCAGAGGGGTCCGGAAATCCCTCATCACAGTTTCTCAAAGCTGGTTGATAACCGTGGGTAAATTTGCAACTTAAAGAAGGAAGAAGTTTTTGGGTTTTGGCTTTGCAGCACCTAATTCTGAAACTTTTTTGTCTAGGTACTACATTAGGTCGGGACGTAGTTTGGCTTTTCACTTTGGCAATCACAACACTTGATACTTAAAGTCCTAGAATTTGCTCCCTAGGAAGATCCCTCATGTTGATTGCATCCTGTATTTCCAGAAGAGTGGTCCCTTATGTTAGTTCTGCCAATGAAGTCATGATTTAGAAAAGTGAGACCAAGCTAAGAATCAATATATTCTGCACAATATTTGGATGCAGAGGAGAACAGGAATTTAGAGGGCAATTATGACTGCCTGTTTTGGGCTGCTTGTCTCCAGTGGACCTTTGAACTCTAATCATAGAATATCTAAAGTTGGAAGGGACCTGCAAGGATCATCAAGTCCAACTCCCTGCTCCTCACAGGCCTAACGTTTACCTAACATTAAATCATATGATTCATAGCATCGTCCAGACACTCCTTGAACTCTCACAGGCTTGGTGCTGTGACCACTTCCCTGGGGAGCCTGTTCCAGTGACAACAAGGACAGGGAAGATTGGATATAGTCAAATTATGTTGTGCCATGACCACTTTCTTCCCTGTATGCCCAGGTACCCCTATCCCAAAGGCTTTGACATATCTTTTGTCTACGTGAGGCAGCTAAAGCTGCCCTGGCTGTGTTTCTTGATGTTGATGTTCAAAGCTGCTGATGACCACAAACCACACCAATTTCCACTGGAATAGCAGCCAGATGAATTTACTACTGTTGTAAATAACAGGTTTGAATTGTTTAGTCTCTGCTCTTTGTGTTGTTGGTAGATTAAAGATAGCGGTGTCTTGCAGAAGCAATGAGAACTGATGCAAGAATTGCTGCGCGCAATACAGACTTTCAGATTAGAGTGGCCTCTCTAATCTTTCTAGGTGTCCCTAATGGGGCTCATCCTTTGTTAGGTTACCTCACCATTGTGCAGATCCTATGCTCTATCTGACCCTGCCCTTTTAAATATCTCTTTGCCACATAATACCTCCATGGAAAAGGAGTGCCGAGGAGGATCTGAAATGATGTTTGGGATTGCTCTTTGTCCATTTTCCAAAGCATCAATTATTTGATGATTTGTTGCTTGTTACAGGGTTCATCCCAATGTGTCTAGAAGATTCTTTGCCCTTTTTCAGGAGATCTGTCCATATGTCATTTGAATGTTTTCTCCTTAATGTGCTGTTCAGATTTACTGGAAAAGGTATGTATCACCTCTACTGGCTGCTGGGTGAGCCCCCTCCTCATAGTGTGGTGGGGCAGTGCCAGCTCTGCCTCCATCACAGCACATAGACATTAGCTTTTTAGGTGTTACTGCTGCAACTGTCCCAACTGAGAAGGAGGATGGTGGAGGAATATGTTTTTCCTATATCTGTCAGAGCCTGTCCTCCTGTCTTTGATAAACACTGTGCATTACAGAGAGACTCCAAGAAAAAGCTGTTTACTGAGGGGAAAGAGAGAGAGAACAAGTACCTGGAAACTCGGTTCCGTAGAGAGAAATGTGGGGGTACAACTCCAAATACAGACATCTCTGCTCTGATGTAGTTTACTTTGGACTCAGGAAGTCACTGAGCAGCAGGGCCAGAACAGACAAGGTTCAGTTTGCCTGTGCGCACACTCTCTAAGTGAGTTCAGAGAAGTCTGTACACACTCAGTTGCACAGCCACAGATGACAAGATCTTGATGTACAGCTTATTTAGACAACACTGTCACTAAACTGGAAGAAGACCCTCTTGTGCATTGGCCCTGGAGATTTACCTGTATCCTGGTCCTCTCTTTGCCTTTGCACCACAAGTGTGATCTCTTTCTACCGGCTACTCCCGTATTCTTTGTTTCAGAACAGAGTGGTACACCAGAACCCCGGAGAGAGGAATTATCACATCTTTTATGCTCTGCTAGCTGGTGTGAGCGGGGAGCAGAAAGGTAATTTCATTTTTTTGGATACAGCTCTGTCCTCTTTCCAGTACAGCATATGAAGCAGGTATAAGTCAACTAGGGCATGGATATTTCAGGTTCTTGATATAAAACTTTCTTGAAGGCCATACGGTGATTTCATCGGAAATGGAAAGGGGAGTTGAGAGAAAGAGGCTGAGGATGACAAAAATACTGTATGAGAAAAGACACTTCAGGCATTCTGAACTGGAGGGAAAAGTCTGTGCAAAGTGAAGAAGAGGCATAGAAAGATGAGGTAATGAAACTGGGTAGAGGCAAAGGAGGGTAAAGAGTCTTGATTCAGATTCTGATGGAAGCTGTTCCAGGAGTTCAAAGGTTGGACTGACAGAAACACTTTTACAACAAACCTTCATAGGTATACCATAGTATAGGCAATAGGAGAGATAAGAATTAGAAAGACCAGTGATGTAGTGGCAGGACTAGAATCAAAACATGATCTGAACAAAGGGTTTATAGCTCTGTATGTGGGGAAGGGAGAGGTGGGTTTGGAAGGGGGCATGCAGAGAAAGCAGCAGCTGTGGAAGAAGCCTCTTTGTAGTGCAGCACCCCCTTAACAACATTTGTGTGTACCTGCCCTGGGCACTGCTGAGCACTGATGGTCTGGCTGAAGAGGACAGAGAGGTGGGCAGGAACATGTTACAACTACACTCTGGTTTTGAGGGACTGGGGAATTTCTTTATGTCTTTGTTCTGTGTGTGTTAGAATAATCAAATGGAAGAACTAGGTCTGACAGAGTGGAAGGAATTAGGGCTTCAGTTCTAGGGAGTTCATGCAGTAATAGCCACGTGGGTCAATTCAGAGATTCATCTAAAGCAAAGGGAAATAGCAGGGACCATGGTTATCAGCAGGTACTTAGGGAATGCATAAAAAACAGATTATTTTCTTCAGCACATCTCTGCTATTCTTCCCCATCTTCCTTTCCAAACCGGTGTCCCTGGCTGCTTCACTTCTCCCTTCTATAATGTGTTTCTGTCTCTTGATCATCCTTGTCTCCTTTCTCCATAGTTTTTTTAGTTCTCCTCTATCCTTTTCAAAATGGGGAATCAAACCTGCAGATAGTATTTAAGATGTGGCTGTGCTACAGATAAGTAAAGACCTAATCCTGATGTTTAGTTCTGTGTTCCTTCTAAAACTGAAGGAACTGAACTGTGTTCAGTTTTTGACTGCTGCTCAGCACTGAGATGATGTCTCCAGACATCTTACTGTGACTCCCTGAACTCTGTCTCAAGTGATGATACCTAATTTAGAGGTCATTACTGTATATGTGTAGTTAAGAGTATTTTTCTGTATATTTTATGAGACTGATTTTCATCTTCTGTGCTTTTTTGCTGAGTCAATTCAGTATTGAAATATTCCTCTGTGACTCTGCAGCTTGGGATTTGACTGTTCTAAATAATTTTGTGTACCATCTGCAAGCTTTTTTACCACACACCCTTCTCTTCCCCTTCCTCAGGGCATTCAGTGTGGCTTTTGAGGGATATGGAGTCTGTTCAGATGAACTCTCCCTATGGTAAACATACACACTGTTTTGGGGGACCAAGATCATAGCATGAAAAGGGTGATTGATAAATAAAGTGTTGTCTTTCTCCTCCCTGCCTCTTTTTCCTCTGTTGCAGAGAGCCTCTCCCTCTCTGAGCCAGAGACTTATCACTACTTGAACCAGTCTGGTTGTGTGATTGATGAGAACCTCAATGATGTAGAGATGTTCCGTAAGGTCATGGTGAGTCCTGTCCTAACTCCTCCTGGGCTTCTGGACACAATCACAGGGACATGCTGCAGGGTCTAGATCTCACAGGCAGAATTTATTTGCCCTAAGCCAAAATTTGATGTTCAATAAGTCTGAAACTCAGCTCTAACTGTTTATGGTAAAAACAAGGCTCGAAGAGTGTTTTTAGTGTACAGAAATGGGGGAATTTGGAAACAGTCAAGGATGAATAATAATTTAGAATGATGGAGACTTTGGAGAGCGTGAACCCTACCTGCCACTCCATAGCAGTTCCTGGGAGCCCTCTAAATGGCCTGATGCAGGAAACCTCACATTGACCATTAGAAGGGGAACAGTTTGGTCTGAAGGTAGCGTTCTCTAAAAATGTTCTGGTAAAGTTGTATCACCTGTGCAAATGCCATATTCTGAAATACCACACAGATTTCAACAGACATCTGTAACTTTTCCAGAGATCATGGGTTTCGCAGGATGAATATACAATTCATGTTTTGCTTGATAAGTGGTTATCGGCCTGAGGGCTTTAATAACACAGGTGAAATCAGATAGGCAAGGTGAGTCAGCTTAGGATTTTAATAGCTCCTGCTTAGCTGCGATTTAAGGGAAGGAAATGCCTCCTGTACAGCAGAGGCATGTACATTCAATGGCAACATGGTATTTATACTTCAGTCCAGGAGAGGCCTGGAGGAAAGAACGGAACTAGAACTCTGACAAGGGCAAATGCTTGAAAACTAGGATCTACCTCTCAAAGTCAATTTATGCCCCAAGAACCCTGACTCGCATGTGTGCACTAAGACAGAGGGAATGTGCCATACTTCCTCATTATCTGTTTCTAACCTTCTAGAAGTTAATGCTGAAAGCCTGGTTTTAAATCTTGCTGCATACATCTACTATTCTAAGTTAGAGTAAATTAAGGGGGTTACATGGATTCAGAGTAAATTAAGTATATTGCATGGGTCTGTCCTTCAGGGAAGACAATAAGGCAGAATATGGAAGTAGTCCAGTGGCATCAGTAACCTCTACTGCCAGTGGTCAGGGAAGGATTTCCTCACACAGGCACAGACAAACCAATGTCATGTTCCTGTGACAGACAGACAACAGCAGCAGCGAAGTCCAACTTGAGGATAGGACAAATGCCCACCTGCCTCAGATGGGGATAGAGTAAATGAAGGAGAGAATAGGAGGCAGTGAACACCATTGACAGATGTATAGCTGAGCGAGGGGCTGTGCCATCCCATTTCACTTTAATTCATGAAAACTGTAATTCTGAGTTTTACATCTTATACGGGCTGGGCAGGAGTGTGGTGGTTGCATTGTACCATGGGTGTATTTACAGCCAACATTAGCTGTATGGTTTTGCATAGACTGCCATGAAGGTGGTGGACTTCAGCACTGAAGAAATAAGAGACATCTTCAAACTTCTTTCTGGCACACTTCATCTGGGAAACATTGAATTTATGACAGCTGGCGGAGCCCAGGTTACAACGAAAGCGGGTAAGTGGGACCCTAGCAACTTGGTAGACCATGCAAAGCCCCATAAGGCCCCCAACAAAGCTCATTCTCTGTCTGCTGTGCTGGCCTGCAGTGACTTTGCCAGCAGGCTCCCTGCAGTTTAACCCTGCAAAAGCATTGCCACAGGATGCGTGGCTCCGGAGCACTGGTATGATTTGGTTGGGCTGTGGCCCTGTGACCCGTTTGTTCTGCTGGATACTCTCAGACTGAGTCCACAGCCTCGCAGTTTCTTTTGTGTTGAAAGAGCAGCAAGAAATAGGAACGGGGAGGAGTCTGAGATAAAAATAGTCTGTTACAGGTTTTCCCACATCTTCCTTTGAAGCATCTGCTAGTGTGCACTCTGTTACAGTTATCCAATCTGAGCTGGTCTGGTAAAGTGAATCCCTAAACAGACAGAAGCAATAAATATATATTAAAACTGCTTCAAGTCTTAAGTTGATTGTCTCTCGGCATCCAAATTTAGCATCCCATGCTCAGACTGTACTATTGTGCCTTTAGGAAAACATATATTCTCATTCAGTAAATATTTTGCTGGTGCTGAGCTTTACACAGTGCTTTGCTCCTCCTGTTGCCAGCAGAAAGGCTGACTTATATGAGTCTCTGGCTGTGGCCCATAACAGGTGCTGACCCTGCCTCGGACTGGATATGTGAACTTACAGCTTTGGGTATGCTGAAAAGAATTAAGTAAAGGGCAGTGTGTTTTGTGCTGGGGCTTAATCACTTGCCTTGTAGGAGTCTCTGGGATTTCCTCACTGAGCTGCAGAATATGGATCTCCCATGAGTGATGGGGATCCGTGCAGTAGAAGACTGTGTGTCCTCCTTTGTTATTAGTGCTGAACATTGCCAGTGACCTCCTGGGCTTAGACGCCTTCCAGCTTTCTGAAGTACTGACACAGAGGTCCATGATTCTGCGTGGGGAAGAGATCAGCTCCCCTCTCACTGTGGAGCAGGTAAGTGTCCTAGTGTATGCTCCTGCTTCTGCCACTTCTGCACCTCCAGGCCCCCTGTCTCCCACTTGTATCATCCACTCAAGTTTAGGGTTTCCTGTTACACCCCTGGGTGCTCAGCTGTGTCCTTGAGTATTTTGCCCTTATTGGTAGTTCAGGTCCCAAAGTTGACTCTGCTTTTTAGGCTTTACAGGGGAGTTCACCTGCAAATGGCAGCGCACAATACTGGTTTTAAGTCACCTTCACTCACCAGGAATTGGTCGTACTTGTGTCATGCAGAAGGTACATCAGATGCTCTGTGGTAATTGCACATGTGCATGCTTTTACCTTGCAGAGCTCCCAGGTTACGCTGCTATGCAGATAAAGGCTTGCACACAGTTACCACGAAACATCCGGCAGATGGTAGGTTGTTACCCCACAGTAGCGTCTTTGTGTACCCATACAACCGCAAAGAGGACAAGTAAACTGATAGGTAGTTCTCATCTTCTGAACCTGTGCTGTGTGCTGGACCCAGTCCTGCTTATCTATTACATTTCTCTCTGGTTCATTACAGTGTTGTGCCTACTAGCTTTAACTTGTGGTGTTGCTGATCACTTGAGGGCACTCTTGGTGTTTTAGGTCCCTGGACCGATAACTGTAGAAAATCTTCTGTCATTAATAAAATGCAAGACACTGGGAAACAAGGAACAATATTACTAGGATGGAAGAAATATAATGTTATAGCAAAATGAACATTTGTAATGGAAATTTTGTGCTGGCACGGACTGCAGAGGGTTATCAATACAATCCCTACATTAGCAAAGAAACCAGAGGTACTAGGCATTCTGTGACAGATGTCTGTCTAACTTTCCTTCATATTTCCCATGGAAGGAATTTCACAGCCTCTTTAAGTATCCTGCTCTAGCTGCAGTGGAGTCTGGAGCTGAAAAGATTCTCCTCGTATTTAGATTACCTTTGACATCCCAGCTGTCCACCTTATAAGCTTCCGCTTCTGTGAAGTTTTTCACGTGGTGTTCTCTTTTCTAAGCTAAACAATCCAGTTCCTTCAATGTTTCCTTGTAAGTAATTCTGTAAATCTCTTCTTCTTCCTCTGCCACTGTTTTCCCACATCTTTCAAGAAGTGGAGTGCCTATAACTGGACACCATAGTCAAGCTGAAATCTCAGAAGTGCTCATTACAGAAAAGTAGTTCCTTTTTTTCTTGCTGTGAACACATCTGCTAATATATCACAAACTAAGCTTTGCCTTTAAGAAACGGTATTTTTTTTTCATAGTTTGTGACCTTTCTTTGCAATGAAATTGTGTGAAAATTCTTTTTCAGCCTACAGTCTGTGGTAGATATCCTCAGTATCCAGAACCACAGTTTCTCTTCTCAGCTGTCTGTCCTACATAAGCCATACCTTTCTGTATCAGTGCAAAGGGATGGATAACAAGTAATGGCAGAGACACTCCACGCAGTCCAGAAGTACAGTGTGCAGTTGTAGGACTTAGAGTCTCCCTGAGCAGAGCTTTCCCCAATAGTATAGCTATTCCTGACATTTGTGCATGTTGAACCCCAAATTTAAGGCTTAAGCCCTCATGTACCGTGCCCATCTATTCCCACTTGTTGTTGCAGGAAGACATTGATAGAGCTGCCAGGGATTTCTCACTGTGTAACGGGCTCGTTGCCCGCCTGAGCTTTGACATTTCAGTGGGCTGAATGGATGAACTGGCCTGAAGGCGGGCAGGGCTGGGAGGATGAAAGGATCCTTTGAGAATCTCATTTGAGCCATATTGTGGGGAAAGCGGCTTTGCTTACAGCTGGATGGGGAGGGCCCGTTCCTGGAAAATGAGTCCAACTTACTGCGTAGCCAGAGACACTGCGGAGGCATGGCCTCAAGGGCATTCTCAGTCCCAACTAGTAAGACAGATCATCTGATGGAGAGAAGAAATACCCAGAAAAGGCGTGTGTGCCCATGCTTAGAAATGTTCTCTTTTGTGGAGAAGGGAGTTTGCTATGTGTCCTCCGCCTTGGGTTGCTGGAGAGGAGATACTAACCAAGAAGGGAAAGGAGGAGAAAAACAGTGGCATTGGGTGAAAAGGAGAATATTGCAGGCTGGGCCTCAGAAGCTTGTTGAGAGGGGCTGGGAGGATTCAGAGGCATTTGGCCTGTGCCATAAGCAAAGCAGAACAGGAGAGGTCACGTTATTCAGGCTTGTAAAACTAAAGAGGGTGAGGGTGCATTTAGAAGATGTCTGTCATTGCTGGTCAGGCCTGCTGAAGGAATTACCCTGGTGTCAGAGGTGAGACAGAGCAAACAACCTGTAATTGATCGAGATACTGCAGTTTATTTATGAAATGGCAAAATTATAGCTTTTACCTCGCTTGATTATTTCACATACTTGTTCACTCACCCCTCAGCATTACATTCACTACGTGTCAACTTCTTCTCCCAGTAAGGAGATTGCTGCTTGTCCAGGAGGGTCGGGCAGAAAGTTGTGTTGGTTCATGTTGTGTAGCTCCTTGCTGTTACGAGTCTTGGGAACTACCAGCCAAGGTTCTTGGGCATACCCTGACATTTGTCTCCACATGTCTCTGATCTCCGGGGTCTTTCCCCACTTCCAGCATTTTTCTTCCAATCAAGATTTTTACCACCATCTCTCTTGTCCCTTTTTTCTACTCTCTGGGATCACATCTTCTCTTTGGGAATCCATACGTTTGGCCTCCTTCCCAGAACCCTAAGCCCTAGCTTCCCAGTCTAAATAGTGTATGTGCAGGACAGCATGCGATCAACCTCCTAATTCATGGTTTTGTCTCATGTCTTTTTATTAATTGGAGGATTTGGGGCATGCCACTTTTGTTTAGTCCAAGTGTTACCAAAACTCAGAACCAGCCCATTCCTGTTACAGCTGTCAAGTAGCAGGCTTTTGCTTGAGATTTCAAAAGTTCAGTTTCGGACATTCATCCACACGCTTACACACACCCTATTATCTACTGTCTGTTAGTCATCAAAAGTTATTTTTTCCACCTCTGACACTTGGTTATGATCACTGTATGGGATGTTGGCTCAGCTCCGGAAAGGTCTCTCAACCCGTGCTCTTCTGGGGCATGTATCCTGGCTGTTGGCCGGGCTACCCTGTCTTCCAGTAAGATAATGCTGTTTGCAGGAAGGTTTTGGAGAGGGGATTTTTTGAGGCTAACTTGGTGACAGGATACTCTGTTAAATCCTGCCCTACCAGTTTTTTAAAAATGGCATGGACACCCATTTGACAGCTGTGCTAGGAGTACTGAACCGACATACCTTGCCTGTCATTGCAAATCTTGACTCAGGTGATGCAAATGACTGCTGCCGGCTTAGCCATGAGGTATTTTGCGACCTTCTCTGCCCAGGCACTTGTTCCAAAAGATGTCAAGGATTTTGCTACTTCCTTCAGCCTCTCAAGTTCAGTTACCCAAAGGTCAGACATGGTACATCTGTGTGTGGCTGGGCTATTTGCAAACTTGAATGTTGACTGTACAGACAAATACTGCACCATGTACAAGCAGTACAGAGGCTGAGACATCTAAAGAGGAGTGGAGGAACCTGAAGTCCCATAGAGATTTGTGGTGCCTTATGCTTTCTCTTCTCCCTGTGACTCATTTTTTCTCTCTGCACTTACAGGCAGCTGACTCCAGGGACTCCCTCTCTATGGCGCTGTATTCCCAGTGTTTTTCATGGCTCATTAGCAAGATTAATACGAAGATCAAAGGCAAGGAAAACTTTAAGTCTGTGGGCATCCTGGATATCTTTGGCTTCGAGAACTTTCAGGTCAGGATTTTGTCTTTTGCGGGGTGGGTTGGTTTTGGAGATATCAGTGCATATCGGAAGGAATTTTGGTAGGTTTGTATCCTGTTTAGGTTAGCATAGAGCATTCTGGGATTTCTCCACTGTCCGCTCCCTCTGGGAGCAGCAAGATATATTTAGCTTCCCATATCTGCCACCTGTATTCATGTAGGCTGATGTTCAAGGTCTGGTTTATGGCACAGACCCTAAGCAAATGTGCTGTGATAGATAATATTGAATTTTGACTTGTATGCAAATTAAATGTTCAACTCCTATATGCATGTTGTTTGTTTACATCTGTTTTGCCTTGTGTTGAGAATGGTGTGTGTAACGCTTCTGATTGCAACTGATGAGAGAGGTATGTTGAGCAGCCATATAGTGACTGCTCAGATATTTCACAGAAGAGAAAGCCCAGTGACCTAACACTTAGGGAATTATTTTTCTTTCTTCCTAAGAAAAGGAGAAATGTGATTCTCTTTAGCATTCTTTACTACCGTTTAGGCCTACTGAATTAGCTTTGCATGAGCTACAAAAGCTGTTCTCCTAGCGGACCTCCCCGTACTGTCCTCCTCATGTTCACCTTACACCCCTTGCCTCTATGGTCCCTGGCTTTGTTCCAGCCTGCCACCTTCCCCATCACTGTTACGCATTCTTTTGGAGCCTGGGGAAAAGAATGTTAAGTTTTATAATCTTTGTTTCTTCTTACAGGTGAATCGTTTTGAACAGTTTAACATTAACTATGCAAACGAGAAACTCCAGGAATATTTCAACAAACACATCTTCTCTTTGGAGCAGCTGGAGTACAACAGGTGACAAATGGAGGGAGTGGCCCCCTCTTATTTTCATGGGTGGTAGAATGGAGGACATCATTCCTCCTTTGTGCTCTCCACTCCCTGCTGCTGAGGCAGGAGAGGCAGCTGGGCCTTAGTGCAACCCTGGCTGTGGATATGTCTCTGTCAGCACTGTCCATGTGCTTTGCCAGCATAGGTCACTTGTCTGCAAGCAAAAACTTTCTCCCTGTGGTATTTAGAAAGTCCAGATTCCCTTCTACCTCTCAGCTACGTGGGAATATCTTGGGCTTTTAGAACACATGGTCACTGGCCTTATTACTGACTTCAGTAATGATTTACTTAAGGTAGTGGTGGTGTTACACAGGTGGAATCTTGGTGTGCAAAAAGTAAAGTCCCTTAAGATAGAGGGACAGATATCCAACAGCTCTTTTTGTGCTAGAGCTGCCTACGCTGTGAAAAGGGCTCTTTTTCTCAGCGTGGAGATTTACATCAGGCTGTTTCCTGAGCTTAAAGAGCATGGGGCCTTCTGCACAGCTGTTTCTCTTCTGCGGGCTTCATATTGGATTGTATTTTGTGAAGTACCTGGGATGTTCTAGAGTATTTCTGCTTCTAGAGAAGGCTGCTGGACAAGTACTTCAGTTCTTGCTCTGAAACAGAAGCCTTTATGTTTGTGAATGAAGCAATTGGACAGGGTCAGTGAGGGCAAATGAGAGAAGCCTTGTAAAGGGAGACAGTTGAATAGGCAATTCATGAAATTCTAAAGATTACAAAACTGCAAGGCTATTTATGCACTCACTTCTCAGGCCAATTCCACCATTGCAGGAAGCTTGTGTTAAGAATGGTATCATCGTGACAAAAGATTTTTTCCTGATGATTACGGAGAGTTTAAGTTCTGTGGCTGAACTTTGGAAAGAACGAGAGAATTTCATTGTTGACTACTCAAGTTATTCTATGGTGATGTGATTAAAGCTTATCTTTCACAGTATCATCTCTGCTTCCTCAGGTTTAGTAAGTAGCTCTGTGTATTTCATAGTTCAGTTAGAAAAGAGGTCTGTGAAACTAGAAACAAATTGATCCATTTGTGATTTGATTTGTTTCAGAAAACTCTGCTCCCTTCAATTCTGGAAGGACTTCTTGCTCTTAGAAGGAATCCAAAAGGTCTTTTTGTAAAACTATATGGCCTCTCCGATACCCGTTGTTGCAAAAATCTGAAATACTGTGGAGTGATATCTTTTAAGTGGATAAGATACTCTTTCTCACACCCATGGGGAATAGATAGTTCTTTCCATTCATCAGAAATTATTCCAGTTTGTTGCTTCCAACTCTTGCCTGCAGGTTTCTGAATGCTTTGAACCTGAAAGTATGAAGCCTACGCTGAAGGGTTTGTAGACAACAGCTTCATTATCTTCAAAACATTAGCCTTCACCTGAAAGGTGTCTGTATCAGAATGTCAGTAAGTAGCTTCACACATAGCCTGTAGTCTTCCTTGGATTCCTGAGCAAGAGTTATTCCCAGGCTTCTCTGAATTCTGAAAACACAAATGGCCTGTCTTATGGGAGTATAAGAAGATGATAAGGCAGGAGGCAGGGGAAACACATTCAGCACAGATTTACAGAATTTCATAGATGATTTTCAAAACACGTCTATTGCACTGCTGTACCTACATCAGCTCCTGTCTGAAAGATGCAAGGCCACCCTGTAGGTCCCCTGCATGTCAGGCCAAAGCTTATCCGTGTCATCCTCTTCAAAACTCTCACTGAAAATTTGCTCCTGTCTCTTCTTCTTGGTGGACCTATGAATTGTAGTTCAGTCTTTTGGCAGATGTGCTTCAGGGTGCGTTCCAGATTTGTGGGTCAGCAGTTGACTCTTGAAGCTGTGTAGCAAACTGTCCATCATCACCACCACTTGGGCTGATGCTTATCACTCCTGAAAAAGCAACTGAGAGCAACTACAATTTCTTAGTGCTTGGTGTGGAATTTGCTCAATGACTACAAGATGAGCATCAGTCTACATCACTGGGATGGATAAGAAAGGTTGTCTCCTACTTCCATCTCCGTGTGTTAGCAGTGCATTGTGTGTCCTATTCTTTTTCCTCAGACGTGGCAAAGCCTAATTCCTGTGCATCATTTTGAGTCCTGAGACAGCTGCCATGCTTAGCTGCTTCTGTTCTTCTGCACTTCAGGGGAATGGATCCTGCATTTCACATCTTTGTTCTGTTTGTTCTTGACTGTCAGGGAAGGGATAAACTGGGAAGCCATTGACTGGATGGATAATGCAGAGTGCCTGGACCTTATCGAGAAGGTGAGCAGTTAACTGTGACAGTTTCCAGGGATCACAACTGGGACTGCTGATTACCTTGAGACCTTCCCTGGGGTATTCTGGTTTTAAGAACAGGTAGTTGCTTAGATCATCTTCCTGTCGTGACCTGGAAAAAGTATGAGCTGTTCTAGGCACATCCCAGCTTAAGAAAGCAGATCTCTGCTCGTTGAGAGTAAGCTTAGGAGGGGGGTCATATTTTTAGACAGGGAGCAGCACTTAAGTAAAACCTTAATGTGATTTTTTATAAATAATCTCCACTTATGTTCTGCTTTGGCTGGTCAGAATTGTGCTTTCAGCTCGAGCTTTGCTGGGTATAACTCAGGGGTTATTGCTCAATGTGCTGTCCAGATCTCCAATTCTTGGCTTGGTGCTGTGCAGTTAGAGTTTTTGCTGACTGTAAAAGCCTGTCTCTTGTCTGGCTGTAGAAACTGGGTCTCCTGGCTTTGGTGAATGAAGAGAGTCGATTCCCCAAAGGCACAGACAACACCCTTCTGGAAAAACTTCACAGCCAGCATATGGTAAGTAAGAAAATAACCCGGCAGGGAAATGATCAGTATGTTAGCCCCATCGGCATTTCAAAACTGAAAGTGAAGGTTTTGTTGATGTAAAATATGTGCTTTGTGCAGGAAATTTGAAATGCCTTAGGCCCGAACCTGAGAGTGTTTAATAAGGCTGCGCTGAACAAAAGTAATATGTGAAGAAACCTGCAAGTGGTCTCTTGTGCACACAGAGAGAGGGAGCGTGCATTCCACAGGCTGTGGGTAGAGGATATTTGAATTCGTAGCATGGGTTCAGGTCAGGTTCTGCTGGTCTGCGACGGGACATGAGGCAGCACCCCAGGCACAGGATGCGGCTGCACAGCGGGCATGGGTTTCTCCTGCCAGCTGACTCACAGGAGTCTGCTCCAGAGCATGTCAAATCTCTGTCTCCTGGGGCCGGGGATGGCTTTTGCCTCATGACTTTTAATGAAAGCACTCTCATTGTTCCTAATTAATTAAATTCTTTCCTCCTCTTTCTTGTATTCTGGACACAGGAGTAGAAGGGTTTTTTTCTTGCAGGTCAGAAAGTTATCCTGGGGACACAGAAACCACAGTGAGATCACCATAGCAATCCCTTACCCTGTCTCTGGTGCTGTTCTTAATCATAAATAGACTGAAAACAAAGCAAATTAAACCCTGTAGCAGGGAGTTATGGAGTAATTTACTACTTAGTAAGAACATTGTCAGTTAATATGTTTCGTAGTTGCCCAATTCAGGCTCCATCCAAGCCAGAAAATATACTGTTTTGTGGTTCAACCCCAGCCAGCAACTAGGACCACGCAGCCACTCGCTCACCCCTCGAGTTGGGATGGGGGAGAGAATTAGAAGAGTTAAAGTCAGAAAAAACTCGTGGGTTGAACTAAAGACAGTTTAATAGGTGGAGCAAAAGCTGCACACGCAAGCAAAGCAACACAAGGAATTCGTTCACTGCTTCCCATGGGCAGGCAGGGGTTCAGCCCTCCCCAGGAAAGCAGGGCTCCATCACACGTAACGGTTACTTGGGAAGTCAAATGCCATCACTCCAAACGTACCCCCACTTCCTTCTTCTTCCCCCAGCTTTATATGTTGAGCATGATGTCATATGGTACAGAATATCGCTTTGGTCAGTTGGGGTCAGCTGTCCCGGCTGTGTCCCCTCCCAGCTTCTTGTGCCCTCCCAGCCTACTCGTTGGCAGGGCAGTATAAGGAGCAGAAAAGGCCTTGAGAGCTTAGCAACAACCAACAACAATAGTGCACTATCATTACTGTTTCTCATCCCAAATCCAAAACATAGCACTATACCAGCTGCTAGCAAGAAAATTAACTCCATCCCAGCTGAAACCATGACACGTACAAACTTGTATCCTTTATCTGGCAGGGTTTTTTAAATTGGGATAGATGCATATATTCTCATTTTTCATATTTGCAGTTTATTTGTTCTGCCAGTAATACTCACAACTACAAATTGGATAAAATAGCAATGACTTCTGGTTGGATATCTATGCAGTTTTGGGGAAATATTTCCTTTCTTTATGCTTAAGTTGATACCTTCAATTTAGTCTGCTGTGGCTGTCCCTTGTATTATAGGTCAAGGTATATAAGAATGCCTGATTTACCTTTTTTTATTGTTGTTGGTATTTTGTTAACTTTGAATATAGAACTTATGAATATTTTTAATATATCACTTCTTTTGAATTTTCTTTCTGAACTGTCCCAACCTCTTTAGTTTGTCTCCAAATGGACAAATTTCAAAGCTCCTCTTTCTTTCTGCCATTTGTCTCTGAATTCCTCTACATCTTTTCCCTGTTCTTTTCTGAGATAAATAATCAGACCAGGATGCATTTCCCTTGGTAAGAAGGTACCTGCGGTTTATCGTACAGCAACATGAGACTTTCAGTATTATTTTGCATTCCTGTATGCTCCACAACATTTTCGTTGCTATTTCTGGTGATTTCTGTGCATTGAGTAGCCTTTTAATTAAGCTGTTCATAGTGCTCAGTAGTCATAAAAAACCCAGATCGAGTATTGGAAATCCCTAGGAAAGCAACAGAATAAAAACAGAAAACATTGTTATGACACTGTATAATCCATGGACTTTGAACAGTGTACATCACTGGGCTGCTCCACTCAAGAAGGGGTTAGATCAGATCTGGTAAGCAACAGGTCTGGGATAGCTTCAGTGTTATGGAAAACTATGTTGAAGGGACCCTGCAGTGTGGAGAAAAGATGACTAAGAGGGGATATGGTGGGTTTAAAAGTCACACATGGCCCATAGAAGACAAAGGGCACTAACGGGAGCCAGGCTTAAAACCTACTGGCTGTAGTTTCCTGTGCAGATGGTTGAGGGCTCCCTGCGAAAGGACACTCTGGATGCAAGAAGTCTGCATCAGTTCAGGTGGGCAAGTATTTCAATGAGAAATGCACTTGGGGTTACTAGTAAGGCAAACCTCGTGAAAATAATTGGAGTTTGAGAGAATATTAGGATGTGTCATTAACTTGCCTTGTTCGTAAGACTGTTGCCTTCTTCTACCCTACATAGCCACTGCTGGAGCCCAAATACTCAGCTATATGGACCTCAAGTGGCATGGCAGTTCTTACACAGTTAACAGTTTTCACAGAACAAAGAAAGGCAGGTAAAAATGAGAGAGTAGAATAGCTAGTAAAAGAAAGGAAAAGTGAATATTGAAAAAGGGGAAGAGAGGTGCAAAGAAAATATAGTGAAATATAGAGGAAGACAGGAGATTGATTTAATATTCCTTTGACACATAAAAGATACGTAGGTGTTCTGCAAAGCTGCCATCTTCCCTGCATCCTGATCTGGTGTCCAGCAGCACGTGGTTTGTGTGGAGCCCAGTCTCCTCAGGTGTCAGACATGCAAGAATTAACATTTCATCCATGGCCTGCCTGCCCAGCCTTGATTCTGCAAGCCCTTGCTCATGTGAGGAGTGCCTTGAAGGGCTGGATTTTTTCCATCTTATTGGAGTAACATATTTGTAATGTAGCTGCAGGTAACTGCAGCAGATGTGGTCAGGCTCTGCAACAGCTGAAGTCTTTGCCCATCCCAGCATTGTCATATGGCAGAGTTCCTGACTGAGCCTATTTATTCTTACACTGGTATTACAAGAAGACTTATTTGTCTTTCTTTTCAGAGCAACCACTACTATGTGAAACCTCGGGTTACAGACCATCAGTTTGGCATAAGGCATTATGCTGGGGAGGTAGGTGTTCATGGTGTATCTGTGAGATGCTTGCACTTGGGCTTGTGGTCCTGAATTTTAGATTCCAAAAATCAATAATGTCTCTGAGGAGCTGTGTGTTTCGTCACAGTTAGTGCCCTATAGTAGAGTGCAGGGAGCGTGATGGGCTTAAAATATCATATCATTCTCCAGCTTGGATGTTTGTTTGAGTTTCTTAGGTAATTTTTGGTTTGGCTTCTGTTATTCATGTTGTCTTTTCTTGGACATTCACAAACGAAACCCAAAGTAAAAGTGACAAGAAAAATTTGAGTTTTGTAGAGGAGGAGAAAAAGCTAAATACCTACTGCAAAAAGGAAAAGATCTCCAAGCCTTCAAGGTTAAATGCTGTTTGCTGTGGAGAGGTATGGAGCAGATGGAGGTGTGTCACACTAAAGAAGGGCTAACCTCCTCCTAGAATCATATCTGCTGAGCACTAGTGGTTGGGAGGTCAGGGCACTGGCTGGCATAGTTAGCGTTTCCTGATGTGAATGGAGTACCTCACACCTTGCAGAGGATTTCCCCACATACACACTCCAGGCAAATCTCTGCAGCTGTTTCACTTGGCTCCTGCTTTTCAGGGTTTTCTGTTTGGTTGGTTGTTGTTTGGTTTTTTAATTGATGGCTAAAAGCCACTTGCCTGCCAGTAACTGCAGAGCTCTGGAGCTCTTCGACCCCAAAAGTTTGTATCTTGGCACACGCCTGCAGCGTAACTGTGTAGCTCTGCTGGAGGTCTTGTACATTGGCACGTTAAGGTAGAAGTGCTTAATGATTTGTACTGCACTGTTCTAGTAGTTGTGTCTGTGTTGCAGGTGCTATATGATGTGAGAGGCTTTCTGGAGAAGAACAGAGACACCTTTCGAGATGACATTCTAAACATGCTGAAAGACAGCAGGTATGCCCCCCTTAATGCTTGTGAGGAGGCCACATCTATTGTGCGGGACTAAGCCACACTCATTTAATAACCAGACCAAGGAAAGCAATTGCTTTTGTCTGAGCATCAGGCATCATTCTCTATAGTTCTTCTCTTTGTGCTTAAGTGTCCTGGCAAAAGAAAGGAGAGCTGGAGAAGTCAGTCGAAGCACAGATTGAATCAGTACTTTTGTCCCCGTTTTGAAAAGAGCTATAAAAGCATGACAGAAATCCCTCCAGGCAATGCTGGTTTTTTCCCCTCCTCTCTTCTCCCTTTCCTCTTCTTTCGCTTACCTCTCTGTCCCAACAATGGCAAATTTGCCCCTGAATAAGTCAAGGCTCTTTGCTGTGCTGTCAAATCCCAATGTTCGTACAGAGGCTGTTTATTTTCCAGCCTGCTTGTTAGTGGAGAACTTCCATCCTTATCCTTAGACTGAGCCCTCGCTGTGGGACCGGTCATGGCCCCAAATTTTATATCCCAGTGCTGCAACATGACCTAGAGAAATTAGCTGAATTTGACCTTGAGCAAGGTCTGGAAGACAGAGGTGGGGCCTAGTAGAAGGAGAGAGGCATCTAATGACATGGCAGACCCTAGAAGGTTTTTGAGTAGCAACTCTACCTCATGCCTGTTACTGCAGCCCATGTATTGTCTTTGGGCTCCAGCCTGATGAGACTGTTTCAGAATTGCATCTTCTCTGAAGCCTGCTGCAGAGTCTGCACTCTGAGCATCCTTGAAACAACCTGAGGGAGCTGAGAGTATGAGCTGCTCGTAGCTGCCTTACTCGGACAGTGGCATCTGGGGAACATTTTACACAGGGCTTGAAGCCAGAATTGTGGTCATCATTGTCCAGCATAATAGAAGGACTTGGGGTTTTTCAACAATCCAGAAAGGGAAATTCCGCTAAGAAGCAGCCTTAACAATAAACAGGCACAAGAAGTGCTAGAGAACTTTGTGCCACTTCGTAAGAACCAGCACCACTGTCTAAGGAGTGGCAAAACGGTGGAAGATTACCCAGAGCTGACCTACACTGAGGGTTAGCTCTAGAAGTCCTCTGGCCACAGAAGGGCTGTGGTGGCACTTGCATGAGCATGTCACGGGTGCTAGCTATGAGAGCTAGGTCAGGAGGGGTGTGAAAGCACACACTATAGCTGGAGTACTCTCAGGATAGTTTTGCCTGGGGGCATATCGCTCTCAGGAAGGTGTCCTAGCCAGTGCAGAATGGAGATCTTCTATTGTGTAATATCCTGCTTGACAGCATGAGATGGGGTTTCTGGCTTGGCAGCCGAGTGTGGCATACAGGGCAGCCACAGGGTCTGGGCAGCCACATGGCAAGTATTAATTTCCTCACTGTGCCCAGCTAAACTGCCTCCTGCAGCCACTCTGTGGCACAGCAGGAGTAAAAATGAGGTGTTTCAAACTGGGATAGAGCAGTAGCTGAGAATGAAAGCCATCTTCTCACAGGTGGTGAGTGTCTTGCATCTTCTTTAATTCTTTTCTTCTCCCTTAGGCTGGACTTCATCTATGATCTTTTTGAAAGAGTCTGCAGTCGTTGCAGTGACGAGACACTGAAGATGGGCACCCAGAGGCGCAGACCGACTGTCAGTTCCCAGTTCAGGGTAGGATGTTTTCCAAGAGAGCAGCAGGCTTCTGGGGAGGAGCAGATGGGTAAAGCAAGGCCTGCAGCCAAGAGGAGTCATTCATCCTTGTTTTGTGTCCAGCACTGAAAATGTGCAGGAATGTTGTAGTGCTAAGAAAAGACAGTGCCACTGCCCCAAGGATTTCCATGTGGTGCAAAATATGAGATGCTAAGACATTCAGAGTAGCAGAGGAAAAGAATACTTTGCTAAGTGTATGAAGTTCTTGAGGTTGTTTCATCTTTCATGCTGGTTTGGTGTTTCAGCTAAGTGTGTGTGTCCTTTTAGGCCACATTTTTTACATGTATAGTGGCAATTCCAGTCAAACTTTAGTGGGGGGGCCTTGCAGGCATGATTGTCTGCAAACCTTCTGTTAGTTTCACAGTTTTAGTTTCCTGTATTTAAAGTTTGAGAGATTGTAACAATAACTCATATCAGCTATACAGCTCTGAGAACAAGGACGGTCACGTAGAAGTGTTAAGAGTAAACTGTGTTGGGTGTGTTTTGGACAGGAAGGGATCTCCTGGGTTGCTGAGGTTTTGGTAGGCAGAGTCAAAGGACATTAGGAATGGGAGGGCTGCATGAAGACCCTATTGCATCAAATGTTCCCCCCTTTCCCTCCTGTACTGCTTGATCCTTAGGGTTTTGTCTTCCTGCTTTTTAGGATTCTCTCCATTCCCTGATGGCCACGCTTAGTACTTCCAATCCATTCTTCATCCGCTGCATCAAACCAAATACAGAAAAGGCAAGTCTGTCTTCCAGCAAAATGTATGCATGCAACACAGGCCTTCATGAGCGCTCACTTGCACAAACCCCTGACAGGTGCCTCTGTCAGGGTCCAAACTGCGAATAAGAGCAGTTCTCCCTCACCTTCCTTGTTTCCTTCTGGTGGTTTTATACTTGAGGGAGAAATACACTCTCCTCCTGGTATCACATGAAAAGTCTGCATGCTGAGTATGATAAGATACAGCCATTCCCACTTCTTTATGTGCTTATGAAGCCCGGAAGATGAACCAGGCTTGTGCAGAGTCCAGAGCTTTGGCAGAAGATGCAATCACTCCTGTTTGTGGTGCCTGTAGACAATGTGTTCTGGAATGCAAGGCTTGTGCAGTAGGAAGAGTCTCCTGCAGATCCCTGGCTCCAAGGCAGAGGAGGTGGAAGCTTCATGAGCAAGTCACAGTGCTTAGAGAGCGGCTGGGTCTCACTTGTTTTGTGAACTGTGATGGGAGGATATGCTGCTAACTAGATCAGTCGGAGAGCTCTGAACCTATCATTTTCTTTGTGTTTTGAAACCCTGTATGATATGGCAGAGGAAAGCCTCATGGGGGTTTATGCCAGAAAAGAATTCTGCACTTTGTCTCCAGTTTGACTGGAGAGAGACTGCAAAGAGAACTGAGTCAGAGTTCTGCATTTTGTATGTGTTAATGCATTGCATCATTGCTTTACTGCAATGATCCGACAGCAGCCTGCAGACTGTTTTCTTCCTGGATCTGCCCAACTCCTTTCATCCCTTTTTCTGCATCATGCAGTGTTGTGAGGTTACTTTCTCCTTGACCCAAATTTCCCCCTTTTCACCTGGCATGCCCAAATATGCAGGTTTGACTTTCTACAAAGAAACAGATACACAACCTGTGTGACTGTACTCAGAGAAACAGTCTCTGTTCAAGTCAGCAAAGAAGTAATACCAAGATCAACCCTTATTCTGTCTCTCTTCTTACTTGTTTTTGAATCTGGATCATTATGTAGGCGCCGAACCTCTTCAATCCAGATGTGGTGCTAAATCAGCTCCGTTATTCAGGGATGCTGGAGACAGTGAAAGTTCGGAGAGCAGGTTTCCCTATACGACGCCTTTACCAGGACTTCCTCAGCAGGTAATTGCTATCATTGCACCACATGCTGTAACAGCCCCAAGGTATACAATTCTATATATTTGTTCCCTCTATAACTGCTATTGCTGGTGTAGATCATTTGTGAAATGTTTTTCTAACCATGCCCTTATTGCCCATATCATAGACTGATTTGGAAGACCTTTCGGAGACTTGCCTTTAGGGTAAAAGTCAGAATGGAAAAATAGCCAGATGGTCCATTTTTTAATTTTTTTTTTTTTGTAGCCTTGCCACAGATTTGCTTGTGTGATGCTGTGAAACCCAGCTGGTCATAATATGTAAAAAGAAAATATTGTACTTAAAACCTTTAATCTGGCTGGCTGAAGCAAATCTTAATGGACAGTATAGTTGATGATGAACATTGGAAAGAGTGATTATTTCTTTTAATTAGCTGCATCAAAAGGATTTCTTGAAGTTTAAGGCTAGAAGAGACCATTGAACATTGCTTCCTTTGTCTCTTGGAGCATTAAATGCCACCCCTATACTGAACAAAATAACTTGTGTCTGATGAAAGCACATGTTTCAGAAAGACAGTTGTTCTTTACTGAAAAATGCTGTTGAATTTGTATTTTATTACTGGGATTGCAACAATAATTGCCAGTGTTGTAGGAACATATAAAGGTTGGGGGATGGAAATTTCCAAATTGGAAGGCAAACATGGAGAGATCCCAGAGGAAGAAGGACTAATGGAAGGAGAATTACAGTTAAAAGATTGGGGCGGGGGTGTGGGTTACTGTCATACATAATTTCATGGGATTTTGTTTGGTTCTTAGGTACAAGATGCTTGTGAAGGGGGCATGTTTCTCAGACAACAGCAAAGCTGTATGTGCAGGCTTTCTTCAGACCTATGACAGCAGCAAGAAAGAATGGCAGTTGGGTAAAACCAAGGTACTTCATCAGTGTGGGGCAGGGTATGGCTTTGTTCCAGCTGCAAAGAGATGTGATTGCATGTGGTGAGATTCAAGTCAGCGGACAGGGCTAAATAGTGATGACCCTGTAAATACATTGGACTGTGTCACTGACCTGTAGCATCTCAAATATTTCCCATATTATGTACCTAGAGATGTGGAAGGCTTTTTGATTTTGTCTATCATTAACCAAGCCAGATTGATTTTGTTGTGTCTGATCCGATTTAGGGATCCAAGGAGAACAAGCATGGGTGTCATTGTAAGCAATTGCAATGTGTGCCATTAACTCTTGCCTCTTGTGCCAGGTATTTCGCTCTGCTTGGCTAACTGAAATTCTTGCAAGAGGCACTGAGCTGCTGCTTGGTATATATCTAAACTGTGAAGAGGTAGCTAGATCACCAGATGTGTGACAGCCTTCTGCTGTGGAAGCTCAGCTGAGGGTTTGTGCAGTTAGCCCAGATGCTAGCATACATTTTCTAGGAAAAGGTATCCAAATGCTTCTCCCCACTTGAATAATACAGATCTTGCTTCTGTTTTGGTGAATGTTTAACACTTCTCTCTTGCCTGATACAGTCTTGGGTTTTTTTTCTCCAGGCATCCAGCTGGAAATGTACTGTTATCTTTCATTTAATGGGGAGGGAGCTGGATGTTTCAGTCTGAATTTTTTTCAGCTTAGAGACAGCTTCACACAGAAATAGACGTGAGCGTTGTGAGGTATACTGCTATAGAAATCTGGGAGTGAGAAACTGTCTCTATCACAACTTTCCATGTACTCCAGTAAATTCTTCAAAGAATATTCCAAGATAGTTGGTGTCCAGTGCAGACAGCATTTCTAAGTAGTGGGTATGCAATCCATATCCAGAGCACATGGTGGCCTATCAAAGCATTTTTTCTTGCATTTTTTGCCCTTAGACCTTCAAAAAAGTAGTTCAGAGTATTTCCAGGGTCACAATGGAACTGGAAGTAATTCTAGTGAATATTCACATTTAATTTGTCCAGGAGACAAATTTGTTGTTTTGAGCCATCATTTCTTAATGAGTGGATAGACTCTAAAGTTTCTCTTTATATAGACCTTTCTCCCTTTATAGATAGAGATAGATATAGATATCTATAGATATAGATATCTATAGATATAGACCTATCTCCCTTTCTGTAAAGGGAGATCTCTCTCTCCCTTTCTGAGAGGAGTGGTAATAACCCAGTTGGTAGTCTGGGCTATGAACCCCGTGTGACAACCAAGGAAAATGTTGGCCATTGCTGTGGGAAGGAGATGTGTTAACCTGAAGTTTCTAAGGCCTTCCTTCACATGCCTGCACTGATGTTCAAGAAAGAAGGTTTTATCACTTAGCCGTATTTCCACTCTATAATTAAAGTGTTCCCCCTCATTGATTTGGGAATCTGGTGTCTCCTCATTGGTCCCAGCAAACCAGGAAACCTTTTCACTCATTCTTGTCTCTAGTTAACCCACGCTGCTTGGCTGGCTGCCAGTCTCACAGCACTCTAGTGTTAAAGCCTGTGTGGAGTGTGTGTGTGTTGCAGAGCTACTTGTGCCTGGGAAGCTTTAGAAAGGGGTGGTTAGAGCTGGTAAACATGGAGTTTGAACTTTCTTCCCAGCATGACAAGAAATGCAAGATTGCTGGGCTACAGCAAGGGCAGCAGGGAAATGCCTGTGAGGACCAAACTCACCTCTTAGAGTATAAAAGGTTGTAAGCTATATAGCTGGAGTCCAGGGACTACAACAGACTGATGACAAGCAGGAAATCCAGGCTGCTTTGAGCCCCCGGCAGCAGTAGGATCCCTTTTCTCTTCAGTCTCCGTTGTGCAGCCTGAAGGACTGACGTCCATCTGTCCGTTTTCACTCACTCCTTGACCTGCACAAACAAATTCTTTTGGACAAACAATACAGGTGGTAAATTGTGGCAAACAAAATGTGTTTGTATTTTGCCAAAACACTGGATGTACTCTAATGCCATTTTTTTTGACAATTTGGTCCTATAAACTAAAACTTGGCTGAAGAGCTGGATGTAGCATGTTGGTAAACAGCAGTCTCTCTGCTAGGGCACTGGTTGATGATGGGTCTGAATACTGTGGGAGGAAAGAAATGATTAAGAATGGCAGTCTTTCTATTTCTTTACAACTGAGAAGGAAAAATGAAAAGAGTTGGGAAGCAGTTGAGCCATCTTGTTTGGTTGTAGAAGTTATTTTATATCCAGCATGGTTTGGATTAGAGATGTGTGTCCTGGTAGAGGGAAGCAGTTCTATTTGCTTGGATGGACTGGATGGATGCCCCATCCCTGGAAGTGTTCAAGGCCAGGCTGGATGGGGCTTTGAGCAACCAAGGCAGGGGGGTTGGAACAAAATGATATTTAAGGTGCCTTCCAACCCAAACCATTCTATGATTCTATTAATTCTATCACTCCAAGGCTGTCTTGGGCTGTTCCACCCCTGCTGCCATGCTGAATGGCTGGCCAGCCCCTGGCTGCTCCAAGGTGCTGTTGCCGTTGCCTTGCCATTTCATTCTTCAGATGAGCCGCTTGACGTTCTTTCCCATGCTCAGATGGTGGCAAAGCCATTTCATTGCTCCCTTGGAGACCACTCTTGCAACTCTGTTTTCTGGCAGTGCCTCCAGAAAGCGTGCCCGTAGGAAAGCAACTGCCAAGGTGAGGCTGAGCAGACCAGTGGTGCTTCCTCTTAGTCCCTTCCCTGCTACCTGTATCCAGCTGTTGTGCCTTGGTTTTGGGTTACAGAGCACTTTGTCTGTGTTGATGGTTTAGCTGGTGCTAGGGGACACAGGCCTAGAATACTTGGGTTGATGAAGAAAGGAGCCCTAGTTTTTCCACAGGCTTTCAGGTAAGAGTGAAGTGAAGCTACCAGCTCAGGGACACAAGAGTGTAGGTCACTGTCCTGAAGGGGAAGTCCCCCATGTGCCCTTGCTATCACTTTTGCTGCTACAGGTGCAGCTCTGGGTACCCAGGCAGCGATTCTCAGCACCAGGTGAGAACTAACCTTGGCTTATGGAGTCAGGAGTAGCTACTGAAAAGGGTGTGACACACCAATGGGGATGTAACCTAGGAAGAAGTATAAGGGGTGGGTGAAGAGCAAAGCTTATAGAAGGGGGAATACTTCCTGCAAAATGAATGGAAGGATAATTATATCCCTAGCAATTGTTTGGAGGAGGAAGGAAAAGACTCTGTGAATTAGTGCAGGGGATTGTGAAGCTTGGGAAAGGAAATGGGGGAGGAAGGGCAGGATGATCTTTGTGTTTTTCATTAAGAATAGAGCAGCTGCTGTGCTGGCAATTGTCAAATTAATGTTTATAAGAGGTATTAATGTATATAAGGCAGGTTTTATCCGGTGGCATGGCAGAGATGAGGGCTTGGATGCAAACACACAGTGTGATGATGGAAAAGCTTGTGCCACGATGCCCTTGTCTTTACTGGGGATGTGCCGGGATGGAGCAGCAGCTTCTGTGCCCCTTCCCTCAGTGCACCCAGACCTCCTGCCATACTTGCCCATACCCACAACACAGATTTCCTAAAGCTGTTTAATACAGTAATCCTTGCTGTTAGAAAGCACTGATTTCCACATTTCAACCAGCTGTTTTGCAGGGCCTGTTTGAAGAAGGAGGTTTCTGTAGACTATTTGGCATCCAGGTCACAGTGACCCACTTCCTGCTTTCCCAGTGTTGTCCCCAAGAATCATATGATCACACTATGTACACATGGGTGCACACACAGTTACATTTGTGTCTGCTGATCTACATGTGACCTTAACATGTTCACTGTTGCACTGAGGATGCGTGCAGGCACTGAGGCTGTGTGAGGAGCACTGTGGTTTAAAACTGTGCCAGTGTCTAGTAGGAGCAGATATGATAGAAGTGACCTTGTATGTTTTGTTTAATCATTCCTTCCTCAGATGAAAGTGATCCCATGTTTTCAGAAAGTGACTGAATTATGACAAAGAAATGGCCACCTTTCAAGTTATTTCCACAAGGCATCAAAAATATTTCTGGATTTGAATAAATTTTACTTGTTTTTGTCAACTAGGGGAGTCTAAAAAAACCCGTCAAAATGCCAATAGCTTATAACTAGATATTGTTATGTTATTTGAGATTAACCCCTCACTCTCAAGCATATATAGAAAACCCTATTGGATTAGAGTTGGGTCTTGTTGAACTCTGCATGCCTCAAAGTTAGTTTTTATTTACTCCTCCTTACTGGCACAGCAAAGTCTCTGCTCACTGGGCAAATACTGACAGACTATTTTTTTTTCAACTGGATGAAGATAATGGACTGAGATAGTGTTTTACTGGTTGCATTCTTGAAATGGGTGACTGCTGCTTGGTTCTGGAATGTAACGGAAAGAGCAATCCCTGCCTCAAAGAAGTCTTTAAAAGATTGTTGAGTTGACAGAGGGAGTGGATGTACAACTTGCAGGGAAGGATGCCAGCTTCATGGTTGGCAGTACCTTGATAATGAACTTTCTTTTAAGGCTACCCATGGTTACTTAGTCATTATAAAACAGCTCATTTCTTAAGGCCATCTAAGTGAAAATGGCTCCCCAGGAAAAATTAGAGACCAGGGAAGCAACTGGCAATGGGTACTAACTCAGGGAGAGGTGTCAGTACATGGTGGTCTTTGCAGAGGGAAAAAGGAGCCTAAAGAAGCGATTAGGCCAAAAGCAGTGAGGGAAGGGAAGGTATACAGAGACATAAGGGGAGG
The DNA here is from genome assembly GCA_002844005.1 of Limosa lapponica baueri. Classification (NCBI taxonomy): domain Eukaryota; kingdom Metazoa; phylum Chordata; class Aves; order Charadriiformes; family Scolopacidae; genus Limosa; species Limosa lapponica. Next base: position 2,118,596 of record KZ505654.1, on the reverse strand, counting down.
TAAGCGGGGAGAAGGAGAATTTGTGCAAAACACTGGACTAAATGTTCAAATCTCTGAACATCCCTCTGGCCTCTCAGCATAGCTACGTGGATACAAGAAATTTGTACGGAGTTTTTACCGATTAATATAGTTCTGCAGATGGGTGAGTGTCACCTCAGAGCCTGTGTTCACAGCAGGGCTTTAACCAGTGGGGCAGCACTTCCCTAGCGTAGTCCGTTCTGCTGCTGGCCCTGGCAGTGATTTAGCCCGTGTGAGGCAGCAGGTCACACGAGCAGAGCCATATGGCAGTTGCTGCTGTGACTGCAGCTTGTATGGACATACCTTAGTCAACTTTAATCTAGGCTGGGTACTGTACCCACAGCGCCGTGGAGCTCCATGCAGGCTGCACTCCATCTCAAAAAGCAAAGCATTTATCTCAGCAATTTGTGCCGAACTCTGTGCTAACATAATGCAAGCCAGCTGATTTAAAGCAGCTCAGATAAGTCATCGCAATTCCTGTAAACATGCCCTTATCTTGCTTGTATCTCAGTCCTTTTGTCTCTAAGATAGCACCGTCATCCCTCACACAGGCATTTAGCACTGAGCAGAGGTTTGAAATAAAGGTGATGGAAGAGGCTTGAGAATTAGAATACTGGACACTGAGATGCAATCAGTAAGATTTGGAGACCTCTTCCATCAGAGCTGTTTCCCCCAGTGCATGCTGCGCTGCTGAACTTCCTCAGCAAGGGAACATCTCCACCTCGGAGTTTCTGGAGGTTACAGAATCACAGAATGATATGGGGTTGGAAGGGACCTCTGGAGATCATCTAGTCCAACGCCCCCTGCCAAAGCGGGTCCGCCTAGAGGATGGTGGAGGGCTTCAGCTTCCACCGAGAGCTGGTGGACTGGGTGCTCAGCTTTGCGCCTCGACAGGGTGCTTTTAGCTTTCGACTGTCTTCCATGATCAGGATTGCTGTTAAAATTGCTTCCTGGAGTCTAGAAACCTAAATGTTCCTTCCTTGCCTTGAAATGCGGAGGAGTTTCTTTGCCAAATATTTAATCGCCCCAGTAGGTATCAGCGCCTGCTGCAGGGAGGTACTGGATCGTGCAGGGAAAGCTGTCAGCGGGGAAAGAGTTAATCCCAGGCGCAAGCACAGGCTCTCCTCCTCCTCCCTCCTCTTTCCCTCCTTCCTCCGCTCCCTCCCTCCCTCTCTCTTTTAAGTCTTGACCACAGAGTGCGGGAGGCGGGGGTTGGGCGCAGAGTTTGGCTCATGTCGCCGCAAAACTTTTTCCCGGTGCCGTGAGGGGGGGCGCCCCGGGAAGCGCCGCCCGGGCTGGCGCTGGAGCGGCGGCGGCCGCGGGCCCCCGGGCACAGCGCGCACCCCGTGCCGGTCACCCGGGGATGAAATCTCCCGGCTCTCCCGGGGACTGACTTCTTTCCTCTCTTTGTGTTTATTGAAACTCCTCCCCGTGGCGTCAGGTTTTCCTGAAGGAAGCTCTTGAGCAGAAGCTGGAGAAGGATCGGGAAGAGGAGTTGAGGAAAGCAGCTATAGTCATCCGAGCCCACGTCTTGGGCTACATGGCAAGGTCAGTGCCGGGGGCTGCCCCACCATCCCTGTGCTTGCGTGCCTGGGTTGCCCCGACCCCCTGCTTTGCTCTCTAGTCCCCTCGCATCCCTCCCTTCTTCCCCTCCTGTATCCTAAGGGGGAGCTGCAGTAGCTGCCCTCCCTGCTGAAACCGTTCTGCACCTTTGCCACCTCTTCTTCAGTTCTGTGCACACTTGCACCCTCCCTCAGGGCTGCTCAGCAGGCTTCTGCAGGGACCCATTGCTTGCCTCCGATGACACCTTTTCCTTGCCTTCAGGGCTCTCCTGGCTGGGCCCCACCTATACTTCGGGTCCCCTCCTTTTCCCTGTGCCTGTCAACTCTGCTTTCTGCTCCCCCTGCAAATCGCTTCTTCCTCACTTGCAGCTCTGCCTTTGCTCACCCTCTTTCCTCGCCCTGCCTGTTTGCCTCGTGATCTCCCTCTCCTTTTAATTAACTCTTCAGAATTGGTTTTTGGCCAGCTTTGCACCAGTAATCTCCTCTTGCCGCTCCCTTTTGCACCTGACCAGAGGAGGGTTGGGAGAACCAACTGCAGACAAACCGCCCCTCCTCTGCCCCTCGCAGTCAGTGTAACAGCTGACTCCTTAATGGCTGTGGCATGCACACTTAATCCCAGTAAGATGCTCTTTCCTGGCTGGTCTCTGCTCCAGACACCTGTCAGTCAGGCGTGTGAGGAGGTGGAATCCCTGGCCAGCAGAGCTGAACCAGCAGTCGCTCTTCTTCGAGGTCCAGTTACACCAGGTAGCTCATTTTTGCACTGGGAAATGTGTGCGAGGGTTGTACCCTGCCTTGCCAATGTGGAATATCAGCAAAATACACATTTGGTCTCAAGGGCTTTTATTCATTTATTTATTTCCCTCTAGGAAGACAAATGAGCTGGCTCTATTGTTTGTACATGAGATTGCAAGTTCTTTGTGTCAGGGCCTCTGCTCTATTTTACTTTGTGTCTAGCAGTTGGAGAGAGGAGTAGGGATTAGCACAGGAAAATTGATTTTTCTGGGAAACATCACCGCAGGCAAACTGGATTACTGCTTTTCTGAGTTCCTGGGAAGGTGGCTGCTGCCCTGCAGGGCTGTGATGGAGACAGTGTTGCAGTAGTGATGTTCTTGGCTAGAAACCTTGCGGTCCTCCAGTCTCCGCAGATCTGAATTCCTTGTCCCACATGTTGCTCTTCTGAGCCTCATCTTTAAGAACAAGCTGTGCTTCTGCAGCCAGAATGGAAGTCCTCACAAAGCAGCTGGAGGTAACTGGACTTTGCAGGGGAGGAGAGCAGGGAGTGAGGAAAGAGCTAGGGAGGGAGACTGGAAAACGTTTCTGTGAAGAGTTTCCAGTTGCACTGCACCTATATTGGAGAAGGTCCAGCAACAGGGAGTTCATCTGACCGTAGTGAAGAGTTGGGCATAGTCTGTGAAGAGTTGGGCAGAGGTCAGGAGTACCAATGTGCGCTGCTTTAAGCTTGATAGCATTTCTGTTAGTTTTGCAAGGAAAAGTGTGTCTAAATTCATTTAATCTCATGCAAAGTAGGTTGGGGAAGAAGGGTACATATACCACACGAAGGATTTTACTGGTTCCTCCCCCTTTGTGAACTCGTTCTGTGAGCCTGGAGAACCAGTCCTAAGGGTGAGAACATTTTCTTTGCTCTGATTCCCTGCAGCCTGCTATCTCTGACTGATCACTAAAATGTGAGACAAGAAAATCAACCCCATTCAAATCAAGCCCATTTTTCGTAGCTGATCTGTGGGATTCTGGGCTGCAGGTAACAGCTTCACCAGCTAAAGCACATCTAACTGTTCCCAGGCTTGCAAGATTCATGTACAAATTTGGCTGTGTCCCTGGATTCTGTAGGACCTTATTGCTCAGGGGAAAAGAGGAGGAAATTGCTCCATAGCCCTGTGTTCTCTAGTCCTTGGAGGCATAACTGCTAACTACAGCTCATAGACAGAATAATTAACTAAATTCTAAATGCAGCATTGGAGCCTTTGCAGCCACCCCACCTTCTCTTGTGATACACGGTCAGGATGTCTCCCAACTCCTCAGCGTGGGCTGCAGGTTGGAATTTCTTTGGCCAGTGCAAGAGGGTGAGTGGAAGGCTGAAGGAGGGGAATGAAATGCACGGCCTGCGTGCAGCATTCAGCTGAAGGGCGCCTGCGAGCCTGGCTGCGGTCATGAGGAATGAGGGGGCACTTCAGCCTGGCAGATTAGGAGGCAGAGCCGGCCTGTGGCTGGGCAGGGCTTGGCACATGTTGCACTTGAGAGAGTTTCTGGCATTTTGTAAAAGTCAGAGTGCCCTTTTTGATGCCCTTATATCTGCCTCGGCAGAAGGTGCGTGTGCAGCTGTTCACACCCCGTGTGCGGGGCGCGGGGAGGACAGCGGGAGCCAGGGTGAGGGGACTGCAGCCCAGGAGGAATTCATCTAAAACCTCCCACTTCTTATCACCTCTTCCCTTTCCTCTTCTTTTCTTTGTGCTTCCTCCCTTTGACTTTATACTTAAGGAAAAGAGCGTGACCTCTGCACACTACTGCCGTTAGCATCCCTCTCCTGATTTTCTTGAGTAGACTGACATATCTGATGTGGAGGGAGGTGGCAAGTTGTCAGCATGGGTCCCTGTTGCCATTTCAAGGGGGGTTGATTGCCAGGAAGGGGATTTTGAGGTGTGTCTTTTCCTCAAGGGGTTGCAGAAGGTCTGTGGGAAGGATATGCAAGAGCACTATGCTATTTCCAGCATGCTTTCTAGGACTGTAGGACCTCACGGGATTATTGTAGCTTGTTGGCCCAAGATCCTGGGTAACAGCCCCATAGAATTTCCCTCTGCAAATTCTGTTTTGGATTAAAGAAGGTTTTTATTCTAATAGTACCAATGATTATTTCCCTACAGCAAGATATTAAGGTTTCTAAATATATTGAATTACTTTAAAGAATGTCCACTTATTTCCATTCTGAATAGACTTTGCTTCAGGTCAGTGAAATCTTGTTTTTTTCCCCTGTTGGATGAATAGAAATGCCACCCAAAGCTGTGAGTACTTTGACTGGGAACAAGCCTTTCCTTAGCCTTCTCCTTCTTAAGATCATGGAGCAAATGCTGTCTTTCTATAAGCCAGGATTTCTGGTTCCAGTCCTGCTTCCTCAGAAATCACTTGAGCATCTGAAATTGTTCTTCAAATGGAGGTGCTGACACTGAACAGAGGATAAAAGTAGCAGTGCAGGCACCTTCTACACAGGATTTCTGCTTGCAAGTATAAGATTGTGTTGGGTAGTTTACCTTCACCTGATGATCCCTGTGGCCCCTAAATCCATTTTTGACTTGCTGCTTCCTAACATAATCCCACATCAGGTGTGTTTGGCCTTTGGTTCTTCAATAGAAGACTTCATGTTTGGCTCTTTTGAATAGTTTAATGTTTGCTTGAATCTAGCTTACAAATTGATCCAGATTACCGTGTAATAGTAACCCTTTTGTTATTTGTCCAGTTTGTCTATCATGTACAAACTTCCACCAGTCACTTTTTTTTTTTTCCAGGTTCTTGATAAAACTATTCTGTAATGCAGAGGCAAGAACTGACTTTTCTAGAACTTCACTAGACTACAGAAATACTGAAATGATGGTTTTTTTCTTTTGAGGCCCTACCATGGTTTTTGGTTTTAAAGTGCTGCGGAGTTTATTTTGGTATCATTATTGTTTAAGCAAAATGTTGTGCAATATAAGTATATGTTTATGTGAGCCTGTTACAATGTTACATTCAGCAATCAATGTTGTAGTATCACTGTGTTTTCCCCCAAACAGTACGAGAGTAATGTGACCAGATGTATTTTTGCCCCATTTTTGCTTTTCCTGGGGTAATTTGCTTTTGGCCACTTAAAAGATGGTGCAATGTGGGACTTTGTTCTCATATAGTAAGGCCACTTGTACGTTTTTATTGTAATAAATCCACACGGAGTGATTAAGCCAACTGCACAGTGAATGTGTGTGATGTGCAATGCAAGGAGACTTTGGGCCAGTGGACCTTCTCTTTCCAGGTGCCAAATATCTGTTCTTCATCCTCCCAGGGTCTTCATGAAAGTAGATGCCCACGGAAACAAACCGGTGGTAGATATAGGAGTGAGAACAGTGAGGAGAATATGATTTACGAGTAGTGGCAGTAAAGGAATAGAAATTGTGTCATTTCTGAGCAACATTTTTCCAAATTAATTTTTCTATGGTGAGATTGGCCAATACACCAGGGCACGGGAGATGGAAGGCACGTGTTGCCTCACGGAGCATTAAGTGTCTGGTTCTGTTTCCAGGAAGAAGTATCGGAAGGTGCTAGCCAGTGTTGTGATAATCCAAAAGAACTACCGAGCGTACTTCTGGAAGAAGAGCCTGCAACAGCTGAAGGCCTCTGCCATCACCCTGCAGAAGCACTGGCGCGGCCGCCTGGCCCGCCGCCTCTGCCAGCACCTGCTGCAGCAGGAACTCCGGCGGAAGCAGGAGGTGGAGGAGAGAAGGAGGCGAGAAGAGGAAGAACGGATCAGAAGAGAGGAAGAGGAAAGACAATGGCAAGAAGAGGAGGAGCGTAGGAGGAAACGGGAAGAGGAAGAGGTGAAGGAAAGGTACAAGATGGTATCTTGCACTCACAGTTCCCGAGGGCTAAAGCTGCTGAGGGGGCACTGACGTGATGGTGACACTGGAACAGTGTCCCAGTGCCAGGGGGCCGAGTTGGGGTGGGCTGGGGGCAACTCAGAATAGACAAGCGGAGTGGAAAAGGAGTGTCCTGCTTCCTTTAGGAAACCTGATTCTGGTGTATTTGTACCTCTGTTTTTTAGTGTTTTTCTGCTTTGGAAAAAAAGGCAGTTTCACTGACGGGGCAGAGATGCATAATTTTCTTGTTGCCTTTGCAGTGGTAAGGGAAGGTTTATGCAGTCTTCCAAAACCTGGAGAGATTAGCGGTGTGAGAAGGTACCAGAGTTCATGGGTACTTTGGTGTGTCCAGTAAGCTGGGCCAGAGATCAAGGTGGGCAGCACACCGCTGCTGCTCTTCTTACACTCAGGAGAATACATGTGCTCTCCCTGTTCCTGCTGCTGTTCATCTCTTATCAGGGATGTGGATATGTCAAGAGATCAGGAGGGGAAAGGAAAAGCTAATGTGACGAAAAGAGGCAATCTGTGAGCAGTGACAGTACACCTGTTGAGAATCCTGCACCTCATGCATCATTTACTGTTCACTCCATGGTTACTTACATCCTTTCCAAACTGAGTGTCTCTCTTTATAATCTTTTGTTTTAAGAAGCATAAAGCTTCAACTATGAGATTATTATATAAGTTTAAACAAATAATCCTGTGACATTTCAAGTTTTTCATAAATAGTAGGTTACATTTCTTATAGGCTTTCATTACATACTTGTCCTGAAGTTGGATCTTGGCAGGCTAACCTGTGTGACAAGCATCAGAAAATTCTAAGGTTAGAAGCCTGTCACAAGGAAAAGAGATTGCCTGTGGTTTCACTGGAGACTGTCAGATGATTTATCTGCTGGGACAAGACGTGGAGTCAGTGACACCAGTGATGAACAGTTTGGTCAAGGAATTTGTTGAACAACACTGAAGGCTCCATTTTATCAATGTGTCAATTTTCAACAACAGCCTCGTCAGCAGCGCAAAGCTGTACAAGTTCAGAATGTCAGTAACTAGTTTGCAGATATCAAATGCCACAGACACTCTCTCAGGTCTACATTCCTCGTTGTGCTAAGTAGAGTTTGCCCCTACCTAGTTTTAGATAAAAGAATCTGTTTAGCTTATTCATTCTAGAGTGTTTCTGCCCCTGCCCTATAGTTCCCAGCCCATGAAAGATGAGTTGAACTCAGCATCATTGTGAAGAAGTGTCAGTGCTTCTAGGAAAGAGGTGAACTGCTCATTTTGCTATCATTTTCTACTTGATGTCAGATGGCTTCATTCAAAGTGAGTAGCCAAAAAGGTACTAGGCTAAATCCTGAACTTCCATTTTACCTCAAAAATGAGGTGGAAGGCCACAGAAATTGCAAATCAGCTGATCTACTGAGAACAAGCCAAAAACCCCAACACACGTGCAGAGCCAAAATTAGAAGGACCAAGTTGCAAACGAGCTATAACAAACTCAAAATTGGCATGCAGTTATTGTGCATACACTGTTAGTAAAAGGGAGACATGGAGAAATTTGGTCTACTGTTCAACAGAAAAAAAAATATATATTGTTGAGAGAACCGAGGTATTTAATGGTTTGGAGGTGTTTTTTTTCTCTTCTCCAAAAGGCTTAGCTGTTGGACCCTAAATACAATTAGCACAAATGTGAAAGAATTTAGAACCTAGCAGGAAAATAAAATGTTAGACAATGCTCAGATGAATCAGATGACAAAGAAGTCACCCAGACTTGGTGAAATTGATGTTTGGGTACTTCAAGAACCAGCTGAAGCAGTTTGAATCAGTAGCTATTCTCTTTCTCCTCCTTTGTTGATAGCAATGGAGTTTCCATAAAACTGGAAAATTCCAAACATAATCTAAAATGGGGAAAGGAAGAAGGAGGGAATTGTGGACCAGTCAGCCTAACCTCAATTTCAGGAACATACTGAAACAAATAATCAAACGGTTGTAAATGCTTGATAAAGGAGTAAAGAGCCAATGTGGATTTCTGAAGAACAAATGGCATTAAAGTCATTTGTTTCCTTCTGTGATAGGTTATGACATGCCTTGTAGATAGGGAAAAGCCATAGAGGGTAGGTAACTTGACTGTGGGTAGGTAGAGAGTAGGTAAGGGCTTTGACATGTTATGACAATACTCTAAGACACTGTAAGGAATGTGGTTTGGAAAAAAGTAAATAAAACGAGACTAGGATTTATGGTTTTACTGCATTGTATTATTGCATTTTAATTAGTAAACAATAGAAGTTTTTTGTTAAATAGGAGAGAACTCTTGGATGGGATTCTTCCATAGTCTGTGCTGGATATGGTACTAGTGCAGTGTTTTCATAATAAGTTGGATGAGGAAATATGAGTATTCTTACTAAATTTGCAGATAAAACCATGTGGTGAGTGGCTGTAAGTATATAGCTAGAGAGGATTACAATTCCAGTAATTTTGTCAAATTAAAGAAATGGTCTGAAAAGCATAGGATATCATTCAGTTGAGACATGTGCAGATCTACAGTTAGGAATAATCAAATGCACAGAGAGAGAAGGAGGAATGCCAGCAGGAAGAAGGTCTGGAGGCTAAGTTGAGTATTACTCACCAGTGTCATGCTGTGTGAGAGGAGAAAGCAAATGCCGTCTATAAACAGAATTGTTTCTGTAAGATGTGGGGGTGAGTCTTCTGTTCCGCTTGGCACTGGTAGGGCTTCAGTTGGAGTCCTGTCCCTAGGTTTGGGTATCCTATTTCAGGAAGAGTGTGGATCAGTTGGAGATAGATGGAAAGCAGCAAGAAATATCAGAGATCTAAAAAAATGCAAGGAACAGTTGCAGGACTTAGTGTGGAGCTTGTAGATGGTATTCCTGATTTGTTTTAAAATGGCTCTGCTTCTTGAACCCTTATATCATCTAAGGCAGTTGTTTAACTCATGAGTACTGTTAGACATCTTTCAGTAGAGTTGGAACCATCTGGATCTCACTTATGACAGCTTTCATTTATAAACATTTCCTTGATTCTTTTGAGAGAGAGAGCGCAAGAGTGAGAGCTTTAGGGACTTTGTGACTTGCAGCTGCAGTTTAGAATTTGGCTGGGAAAAGCTGCAGGGCCTGGGAAATAAATATTGTTGCCCTCCTGTTCTGCCTGGGATTGAATTATAGATTTGAAAGTTACCACGGCTGGTCTGAATTTAGCTGTACGGTGGTTGCTGCAGGCAGACTCTGCCCTCCAGCCACATCTTATCCTTGCTCCCTGTGCGTGCCTCTGGCATTTGGCTTCCTACGGGTTCAGTTGCTTGTAGCGTGTTTGCTGTGGGGAAACTGGCCATAGTGACAGCTTTCCCTTGGAGTGCAACCTTTTGGATCTGGATTGAGATGCAGCACCGTGTGATAGTTTTTTCCTCTACTCATGTTTACTAACAAACTCTGACTCTTACAGCCTTTACTAGTAAACTCCGTTTTGCATGCCACTGAGAAGTTACGCAAGCTGGAGCACCCAGGTCTTCAGAGTAGAAGGTCCTCAGCTTAGTCATTTCCCAAAGTACAAAAATTTAATAACTTTTGGGGGAGTTCAGTATAGTAAAAGCAAAACAAAACACAAATTCAATGCTGGTATTGCAATAATTCCGTTCCGTTTTATAAAAAACAAACACAGTTTCCTGATACCTGTCAATTAGGCATGTACAACCTCATGTAATAGCCATGGATGTATAGCACTTCAGAAGATTCTATTTACATTTATTATGAGTCTAACTGATGTGTCTTTCTGTCACTGTTTCCAATGTCCTTCCTAGTGTGTTCCAACTAATCCAATTTCCTGATTGATCTGAGAGTTAAGTGCATGGGGAAAATCTGTTGTATCCACAAAGGTCATGCCAAACACAGAGAATTGGATTTTTACTAAATTACAAAAGCTTTTAAATCAATCTTACAACAGGTACCTTATTTTAACCTTATCCATGGTGGGATGATGTGTCCGTGTAATTCGAAAAGCCTCATGTAGGAAAACTGTGTCTGTCTCTGACTACCGTGTCTTGTTTTTTAACAGAGAAAAGGAGCAACTGAATGCGATACTCCAGGTGCCTCGGGTAAGTTATTCTTTTCATATGTCTTTGAGTATCTGTGAAGGGTCCTTCATTGCCTACACTTTGCCTGGAGCTACTATTGTTATTGTGGCAACACTATTTAAAAAATGGGGTTTGTTCACTCAAAACCTGCAGGTGTTTGGCAAAGGTGCATGGAGTTAATAAGGTCGTTTTTTTATCTCAGGGCTCCTGTACCAGCTTGCATAGTTCCGATTTGAAAATTTCTGTATTGTGTGTGCAGCATCCTTTTTTATCTCTACTGCTTGAGCTTATTACATGACCTTGTGATGTGCTGCACTGTGACACAGCCTGTTTTGCTGGATTGTTGCCTGTAACAGCCAAAGTAAGAGTGCAGATGGCTGCTACCATAGCTAAAATAAACCCCTTGTAAGTGATCTCATTGTTTGTTGGTACTTGATATATCAAAGAGCAGACCACCTACCCTGAGGTGTGTGAAAACAGCAGTATATCTTATTCCTTTTCCCCAACCACTTGTTCCCTAGTTTCAGGCTAGCTCTGTTCAGGAGAGATGTCAGATTAGAGTATAAAAATGCACTTGTCCACAAGTAAGAATGAAGTAGAGAACAAAGAACAGGGTAACTGTAAATAAAACAATGATTGTAGCTTAAATGGGCCAATTCATTGGCTGCATTGTCATACTCCTATCAGGAAGTATATAAAATCCTTTTTGGAATTTATTTTTGTTTTTTCTTGTGTGTGTATGTTTTCAACATCCTCCATGAAGGGGAGGCTGGCTTTATCTTATAGCTAAATGTCAGTGAAAGTTACCAGTACCTTCCGTCTTCTAATTATTGTGTACTTGATAGAAATTTCCTGTTACTTCAGTGTGAAGAATAGAGGAAAGCAGAGTCTTCAGCAGCCAGCCGGCCATCATTCATCCAGCGATGCTAAAGAATGCCAAGAGGTTCCGGGTGGAATTTTGGTGGGGTTGCGATGGATACAGTCCTGCTTTATTGCTAATATTCCTTCCAGACCTAGATTCTGGTGGTCAGACCCCCAACTCAGGAAGCAAAGAAATGCCCAAATCTTTGAGTGAATTTCTGGGAAATCTTGAGCTCTTAAGCAGGCTGTTGCATATATATATTCGTATATAGTTCCTTTCTCCTGTATGTGTGTGAGATAGTTCAAAAAGAGAGGATGGACTTCCAGAATGCTTTTATACAAATTTTAGTGTACAAAGGGCTGTAACATGACCAGCAGACAGAGAGGCTGTTCCAAAAAGTCACTGATCCCAGTGAAATACTTTGTATGATTCAGGAAGGAGGTAAGCTGCTGAAAAAAAGGAAATACCTGAAGATCTAGTAGTTCTACCTTTAGCATTTACACCATGGATGATGGCAGATGCTCATCAGAAAAGGAGAGGATGCTTAGAGTCACCTTTTCACCCATGGGAGGTACAAGGCAAGCACAGGAGAATAGGAAGAATGAAAGGTCCAAGCAAGAAATACATACAGGTTGAAGAAGCTGCTTTAACACTCTTATAAATTCTTTTAGGTGGAGGCAGTAAAGACCGAAGAGGTTGATATTCCCCTGCAAGAAGAAGAGAGACGTCAGATGGAGGAGATCTTAAGACTGGAAAAGGAGATTGAGAAGTTGCAGCAACAGAAAGAGGATCACATGTCTATCATCTGTGACAATACCAGGAATGAAATCAATCGGCAGCGAGAAGAGGAGATCCAGAGGCTGGAAAAGGAGGCATCTAGGGTGGCCCAGGAGTTCTTGGAGCTTCTGGATTTTGGCAATCTGGATGAAAGTGTGCAGAACTTAGAGCACTCACTTTCTAGTGAGGGAACACTCAACATTGAGTGCAGCCTGGTGGCACCGCTGGCTGAGGAAGAAGTGGATGAGGGTTTTCATGCTGATGACGAAGGACGGCCAACTTCCAGTTTGGTGGTCTTGAATCAGCATAGCACAAGAAACAGCAATAACTACTCAGAGGAAGGTGCAAACACAAGGTTTCCAATTCTCCAGAGGGAAGTGGGAGAGGTTGTTCCTGCTCCAGGACAACCTGTGGAAAGAACTGCTAGCCCCAAAGAGCAGAGAGCCCTATCTGACCCAGCAGAAAGCATGCGCAGCACTGTCTCAGATACACGGAGTAACAGCGGAGAGGTGGGAGAGCCGATCTACACTTCTCCCCCAGATGTGGAGTCTGACTATGACCATGAGGAGTTTGATGGCTGTGGAGATGCAGGTAGCGCCTCAGCCGAGCCCCTGAATGGTGAGGAAGGTCTGAGACACTCCCATGGTACCAGCCTGGACTCCAACCGTGGCAGCCTGGACTCAGTAAGGATCCCTCCCTTCACCTTTCCAGACATTAGTGTGACTTTGTTTATATTTATAGCATCCTTGCCTTCTTAATATATGCCTGCTTGCTCTGGGCAGTGTTACTAATATATAATTCTGTCTTACATCAGTAATCAACTAGGATTGCTACTATATAAATACTGGGAACATATATTATTATTATAAAGGAAGAGTCAGAGACAGGCTGGACGCCAGAGGGCTTGTAACTCTCCAGTGTTACTGGTACACAAGCTAGCACATATGTACCTAGGCTATTTTAGATTTTTTTCCATCGCCCTATATCAATGTAACACCCTTTAGGAAGACTGAAAGCAGGCAACTAGTACCTTGTGGGCATATGTTCTACCTTAGAGAGATTTCACAGAAGTAGCCTGAGCTTCTCATGAATAATCACAAGAGGAAACGGGAAAGGCTGGGGTTTGATTTGTTTCCATCACTAAAACTTCTCTTGCTCTAGTGCTGTTAGTGTTCGGAGTCAAGGGTTTATTTTCAGCCACTATGTGCAAGTTAAGGTATTCTAAGGCTTGAAGAAATTACTGTGCTAATCTAGGCTGGGTCCTGGTGCACACTACCAACCAACCTTTTCATTCCTACCACGGGGGTAGTAAAGCTGGGCTATTGGGGGTAGTAAAGCTGGGCTATTAGCCTTGCGCTTGAGGCATCTCAGCTTAGATCCCCCACTAGGCTCTGGACTTCCTGAGTGCCCTCAGGCTAGTTGCTTAATAATGAAGCGATAAATCCCCTTACAGAACAGGATGTCAGATAAGCCCACATAAGATTGTGAGGAGTTCAGGTGAAGCCAATGACAGCCATAAAAACTTCAGATAAATGATGTACCTGAGAACAGAGACTTGAGCTACAAAATGTCTTTTAGAAAACTATTGATTTTTTTTTTTTAAGGAATTCAATTTACTTTCTTTGCTGTTTTTTCCAATAGGCAGATTGTGACCCTTTTTAAAAAGTTGCATGATTTTTCCTGTTTGCATTTCCCTAGTGTCAGCTGCCAGCCATCAGAATTTTTTATGATATGATCTGTTTGAGTAAAGGTACCTTCTCTGTGGGCAGATACTCGCAGATCACTGTCAGGTAATCTTCAAGTCACGATCATTCTGTCACAGCCTAGGCCAGTTTCTAACATTCTTCTTAAAATGTAAATAGAAGCGGAGGATTTTATTGAGCTCCTCAGTGATTAAGACTCATGAAAAATCCGGTTGATACTATGTCATGGCATGAGCCACAGGAAGAGGTAACTGCAGCTGGGTCAAAATCCCGTCAGTAGCTGCTGATTCAAGAGTACCTGCTGTTTGAAATTTAATGGCAAGAGAGGGAGAATGAATGAGTGGAACAGGAATGCGACAAAAGAGAAAGGCAGAGTGGTCACAGGGAGAGGACAGAAGGGAAAATGAAAAGAAGCAACATGCATCTGAGGAAGTAAAAGGTCTAAGGAGCTGAATTTGTTAGTATTAAATGAAAAAAGCTGATCAAAGGGAGTTGTATTTAAGGTAAAGGAAATGATAAGGTAGTTTGGGATTTCATGTGTGAAGTACTTTCTTATGGCTGAGGGCCATTATCTAGTTGGAGAACAGGGATGAGCAAATACTATACTATTATTTCAGTACTTTAGATCGTTGGTTTTAGGGTTCATTTATCCTGGAATGGGCTGTTTCTCCTAATCAACCCAAAGCAAGACATTTCCTTGCTGGGGTTAGGGTAGTGCTCCATCTTGTCCAGGATCTTGGCATGTCTGCCAAAAAAATCAGAAAAATACTCCAGAATTAAAAATTCTCTTTTAATCCCACTAAATCAGATTTTGGACTGTGGCCTCTCCCTTGAAACAGGAGGGTTTGTTACTGCAAGTAACTGGAGTTTTCTAGCCATGTCCACTGCCGAATGTCACTCTCCTTTCTGCTATGAAAATTCCATGCTCTGGAGACTCTTGCTTTAGGCATTAATGTGTAAGCTGACAAGCCTCTAGTTTTACTGTATTGCTTTTTTTGTGAAGGGAGTATGTGTAGTTTTGCACCTTCTGATCATGTGACTTCTCCAACCTTGTTATGTGGCTCCACTCCTCCTGCGACCGGGAGAGCCCAAGGAGCCTGTATTCCTTCTTTTCTTCTTAGTTTCTGGACAGTGAAGAAGAAGTGGATGTTTACATAGATACAGATGAAGAGTTTTGTAATGGACGAGTCACTATCTTCAATGGCTCAGGACCACCCTATTTTCACAGCTATCTCTACATGAAGGGTAAGTGGCTTTAGCAAAAACCATGGAAGGATGGAATCTAGAAAACCGCTTTTCTGTTTCTCCAAAATCATTGCCTTCATCTGCTCTTAATTCTCTGTTTATTCTCTTTTTTTTTTATATTATTCTTTTAATTAAAACAAGCAAATAAAACAAAGACCTAGGAGGTGGATGTCAGGGAATTAGACTGATCATCTTTGCCACTGAGACCTAATTGTGACCACTTAGTATGGGCTTAAATGACGCATTCTGAGCTACAAACCTGGAGACAATACAAAAATATTTGAGTAGTGCATGTATTTCTGTATTTTGTGTTTGTTTCACTAGTTTTTTCTGTTTTTTCTCTGTCCAAACCTAAGCATAACCTTGTTTCTCTCCCTCAGCTCCTTTGTTTCGTGTAGGAGCTGAAGTGGCAACTCAAGTGTCCATGAAGGAGGATCAGAATGGAAACATGGCCTTTCTTGCATGTCTGATGAAATCTTGCTCCCTCACTTTGCAGGAGGTCTCATGAACCCGTGGAGGCGGCGCTGGTGTGTTCTGAAGAATGAGGCCTTCATGTGGTTCCGCACCAAGCAAGAGGCGCTGAAGTCAGGCTGGCTCTATAAAAAGGGTGGAGGCATGTCAACACTTTCACGCCGCAACTGGAAACGCCGTTGGTTTGTGCTTCGAGAATCCAAGCTGATGTACTTTGAGAATGATAGTGAGGAAAAGCTGAAGGGGACAATTGATATCAGAAAGGCAAAGTGAGTGAAGAAATAAATCCTTTTGATCCGTAGCATTCACTCTTGAAGTGCCCAGTGCTGCCAGTTCATCGGCCTATGTATCTTCCATGGGACTAGGAGAATCAGAAACATAAGGGAAGGAAAAGACGATTAGAGCTTCTAGTTCTACTCTGGAGGGAGGCTGGAATTACTTGGTAGTTCTTTTTCTAGTCTTGCGTTTCATAATCTGGCAGAAGCTCTTTCCAAGCCATGGATGGAGCCAGACCAGGAGGGGCTAATTAAGTGCATACCCCATGCATGCTCCCCTGCCCTGACTCCATCTGTTTCCTGGCTTCTCCAGCCATTTCACAGAGGTGGTATGAAGCTCATAGTGGGATTTGAATTTGGCAGATGTACTATGCCTTTTCCTGAGCCCTGAATGCTGTTTTTGCTGCCATAGCCAGTTCCTTAGCTCCTGCTGTAAGAAAGAGAGACTAGTCACCTATTAGCATTATGTGGGCCCATAAAGTGTCAAAAAGAATGGCACATCCCACTTGGTAAACAGCCCTCTATATCAACCTCCCTGTTACCTCTTCTGCCATCTAGTCTGCTGGTGTCTTGAAGAAAATCCATTTAACGCCTTAAGCTTTGCTTTTGTAGTAGGTTAACTGTACAAATCTTTTTAAGGGGACCCTAAAAGTCTTAATGTGCATTAGAGGAATTTTGTATTTATGTTGGAGTTACAAGCCATCTAAAACAGTGATTTCCCTTCTGTATGGTGAATGGTACGATGTGAAAAAAATTGGCTAGATGGAATTTATGCCTGTGAAAGGTTTTCAGTTTGGGCTCTTGTGATTTGCTGTGTTCCAGGGAGATTGTGGACATTCATGAAAAGGAGAATGCCTTGGACGTTGTGACAGAAGACAGAGTTTATCACATTGTTGCAGAGTCACCCGAAGATGCCAGGTATAAGAGGGAGTTTTGTCAGGTTTGTTCAGTCAGTGCAGGTCTGACCCAAGTACTCATGGGAGAGCCTGGGAAACACAACCACTTCCCTTTTGCTGCAGAAAAGAGGGGATTCATTCCAGAGTGTCATTTTGTGCTTACTGGGAGG
Organism: Limosa lapponica baueri; assembly: GCA_002844005.1. NCBI lineage: Eukaryota > Metazoa > Chordata > Aves > Charadriiformes > Scolopacidae > Limosa > Limosa lapponica. The sequence continues at coordinate 2,101,926 of KZ505654.1, read as the reverse complement.
TACCACACCTGCTTTGGGGACTCTGTTGCAGCTGCCGAGATGGTGGTTCAGCCTGTCGGTCAGTCACAGGACTGCCACCTTCTTATGTGGCTGCGAGCACGCTGAATGCACGGGTTACTTCAGGAGACACACAAAACCTTAATATAAACTGGAACATCTAATAGCTGATTTATTTATTAAATGGAATCTTGAATCAAACAAAAAGTCTATTCATGTTGTCTGTAAATGATTGCGAGAGCAGCTGGGTTTTATCCAGGAGACAGAGAAAAGGCTGCAGCTTATCGGAGTCTGTAGTGTCATCTGATAAAATCTTCCCAGTGCAAAGCAAACAAATGACTCATGTCCTTCCTTCTTGGTGTCCTGGCCAGACAGTGGGAATCAGTTGTTTGAGGGCAGGTTGGACAACCTGTTCTGGCTATGCAAAGCCAAGTTAAGAGGTTACTGTCCCTAGCTGCTCGTGTCTTACCACTTTTCCCACTCTTACCAAGGCTTCTGCTCTCTTAGCCCAGCCAGTGTAACTGTTTCTCTTACCTACTTTAATCTGATTCTGTGAAGTTATAGGGTCTGTTGTTATTTCATTTGAATGTAGAGAGAGGAAGGGGGAAAGCGTTCGGATGCAAATAAATTAACAGAAATAGACTAAGGAACAGCCGTATGAACAAGAAACAGGCAAATTCAAGGGGTGGTAGCTGGAGAAACAGTAACTTCTTAACCCAGAACTTCCACAACTGGAATATGAATGCCCTAAGATGACACTGCAGAATTGCAAGGCAAGTGTAAACCAACTCTGGCCTCGGTCAATGCCCTGTCAGCCCCTGTTCTGAGGGAGAAGAAAGCACCAACACTTGCACTAGCAAAGGGCAGAGCAGCAGATGTCATAGAGTATCCAATTTGAGAATCCTCCATGAAGTCTAGATGTTTGTGGATCTCACTGGAAGCTGCAGATAAGAATCTGCTTGTTCTGCAACAGAGATTAGCCTCCAGATATGTCTGTAACGAGAAGTCCTTTCATAGACAAGTAACTCCAAATTAACTTATAGTAAAACCCATGATTAATTTGACAGCCATATGACTTTCAAGTTTATGAGCAGATCAGAGAGAGACTAGTTAAGAAGGCTCCCAGGCGTCTCTAGGACTCTTGTCCGGGAAGATTCCCAACTGACCCTGTCTTTACAACTGCTGTATGCTCTTCTCAGTCTGCTGACATGCTCCCTGGTAAGACCACTGCCTGCTTACACTTCCTTGAATAGCAAGTAGAAAACTGGATTTTGCGGGAGCAGCTGTCAGTGGGTTGAAGAACGTGCGCAGAATTTTCATGGATAAATAAGGAGAGAGAGTCTGGTATGATCAGCCCAAGAGATATTTTGTAGCACAGTCCTCAGGAAATTGTCAATGAAGACATTTTCCCACAGGCAGCTTTCCAGGTTCCTCGATCATATTCTAGAACAAGCTTTGTTACCCAACTCCTAACTTTGAGTCTGTTTCGATTGGCAGCGGTTGGTTTAATGTCCTGAGCCGAGTACACAGCGCTACAGCACAGCAGCTGAGGGAAATGCAAGATGAACAGGCCAATCCAAAGAATGCTGTGGTGAGTTACTGTGCAACCAGTCTGTGGGCATGCTTAGAACCCTCTGTGTTTAACCATTTTGTGCATATTTTTCCAGCACATGCAGTGCTGTAGTTCATGAGCAGTATAAGAAAGTTGGGCGATTATTATAATGAAACAGCAAAGCTGATAGAAAAGAGGGTAAGCAGTGGGGAACACGGTGGTTGTGGTGGGTGGCTCAGCTTCATCGCCAATAGCTCTCTTTAGTGTGAGTGAAAGAGGAGGTGTGGGCTGCTTTGTGCAGATAAAATGTCTTTGATGGGATTACAGGACTGGTCTGGGTCACAGTTATTCCAGGCAGAAGATGCTATGTATTTCTTTATTTTGCTAGTACTGAGATACTAGCAAAGGTTATTTCAGACCTTTATAATGCTCTCTGGAAATTTGTAGTGCTTTTTTCTCCAGTCCTGTGGAGCCCTTACACATCTTCTCATGCTGTTTAGGGAGCAAAGATGACTCACTCCTGCCTTTCTCATATGTTCATTACTACTCAAGCTATTGGAATTCAGAAGAATGTTTTCAGTTCCAATCCTATTCACAAAGGAGAATGTCTGTAATTTAAGATGCAAGCAATTCCTGTTATCTGTGTCTTTTTCACTATACAGGGAACCCTGGATGTTGGGCTTATTGACTCCGTCTGTGCCTCAGACAATCCTGATAGGTAGGTACAGCAACCTGACCATCTCTTAGATCAGAAACTCTCTAATGTTTTTGTGGGTAGGTCCAGGTTTTCTTTGGGATTTGTATTTGCTTAAACTCAGGAATTTATCTACAAACAAATAAACATAACTGAAGTTCACACATGTATTTTCTTTGAGTGAAAGTTTCTCCTTTCCATCTTAAAAGTGGAAACAGCATGATCTTAATGTCAAGAAATTATAGTCTTACCTATTATTGATACTCAAAAAAACTTTCCAGCAAAAGCAGCACTTCCAGTTTTTCAGCAGAGTAATTTTGAGTTAATCTTGTAAACTTAGGAGAGAAACAGCATTGTGGAAGATTAATGGATGAATTTAGAAATCTATACTCTTCTTCAAACCTTTACAATGGAGAGACCTTTAGTTCACAGATTGGTTAGTTTTAGAGAAGAGATTATGGGACATTTCATATCACTTTACGTTAACATTTAATTATTTCCTACAGTGTTAACAGGTTCAGCCAGGGCAAAGATTCTTACTACAGTGCTGAAGTAAAATGTTAGCTATTAAGTTATTTACCTCTGATTTTTTTCTCACTCAGATTGCCAAGACTTTGGGTTACTAGTTCAGAAAATGCACATCTTGGTAGCAAACTAAAATTTCATTGATCAAAATGTTGTAGCCAGTTCTCAGCCTGGGCTCCTCATAGTTAATCTGTGTCCCAGAAAAAAACTAGGCACAAATAGTAAGCTGAACAGTCAAAATTTGTTCATGCATCTGTTGAGGTATGCTCTTCTGGAGTACCAATACTTGAATCAATGTAAAACAAATTCTGAGAGGAATGCTTATTTTTCAACTAAGGCTTCTATGCAGCTTATTTTTATCTTCCATAGGTTTATGCAATGGCCAGACAGTTGCTTGATTTGCACCTTTTACCTTTTGCTTAATACTCACATTCTACTTTTCAATTTCTGTGTTTTCTCATAGAAATCTGTGTTTCCTTTCAAAGCTTTCTGAGTCTATCCTCTTGGAACCAGTCATATTTTTATTTTTCCATTTTCCTGTAAAGCATCAATTCTGTGCAGAATTGTTAATATTCTTTTGGTAGGACACATTTGCCTGTTGCAAGAGAATCATAGAATCATAGAATGGTTCGGGTTGGAAGGGACCTTAAAGATCATTGAGTTCCAACCCCCCTGCCATGGGCAGGGACACCTCCCAC